>OX336371.1:6572713-7142713 GCA_946902895.1 Fragum fragum
GTGGTAAACACAGCTTAAATAAGCTGTAGCACCAAAATGTTTCACACAAATGGCGGCCAAGGTTAGAGTTCAAATCTCAATTCTGCCCTGAATGAATGATTTGATTGTTCAACATTGTCCTTGATTGACAGCCGTGAATGGTCAATTGAAGTGGACTATCTGGGAATACCATAAATCCATTACCAGATGAAATTTTTCTAGACTGTTCCAAAGAAGTTGCAGTAGACAATCTTTAACTGATAAAAATTTGAAAATGTTTGTCTTTTTGAGAAGAACAAATTTTGGATAACAAAGAATTGCTTTTTTTCAATAAGCAATTTCTTCATTTTCCACAATGTTTTAGAAAGTTTTTTTTTTCTTGAGAGGCTTAAGAAGCTGTACATGTATTGTGTAGACAACCGTTAGACAAATATTTGTCAAAGGCTAGCACAGGCCCTAGTAAATACACTATTTTGAGTCACTTTTGACCCCATTAAACAAGAGTGCCATAGTCACAATATACGCCGCCACTTTGCTGCTGTTTCACGAAAATAATTGTAGACACTATTTATTTTGACAGAACCAAATTCAAAACATTTGCAGACTACCTTTTTAAATTGTCAAGTGCAAACTGTTTGTTATGATTGACTGATTGAAATGGCCCAGAGACTAAGTGTCAAGGGGCCGGCATAACTCTTGCAAAAATCAATGAACCATAAAATTCTTGATCCATGTACACCTACAAATTATGGTGATGTCATTGACCAAATTTCATTTAAACCAAGACAAAAAGGTAGGAGGTGTTGCATTCACAAGGCTGCAATTTCAATAAGCCCCAGAGACTAAGTTTGAAGGGGGCATAAGTTAGGGAAAAATTTAATGAACCATAAAATCCTTACTTCATGTACATCTATCAATTTAGGTTATTTATAACATCAACCAAGTTTCATTTAGATGCAGCCAGAAACTTAGGAGGAGTTGCATTCACAAGGCTGCAATTTCAATAAGCCCCAGAAACTAAATGTTAAGGGGGCATAAGTCAGAGAAAAATTAATGAACCATAAAATCCTTACTTCATGCACATTTACCAATCAAGGTGTAACATCCACCAAGTTTCATTTAGATCAAGCCAGAAACATTGGAGGAGTTGCATTCACAAGGCTGCAATTTCAATAAGCCCCAGAGACTAAGTGTTAAGGGGGCATAACTGAGGCAAAAATCAACGAAACATAAAATCCTTACTTCATGCACATCTACAACTTAAGACTATAACATCAATAAAGTTTCATTGAGATCCAGCCAGAAACTTATGAGGAGTTAACGAGGCTGCAATTTCAATAAGCCCCAGAGACTAAGTTTAAAGAGGGCATAACTGAGGCAAAAATCAATGAACCATAAAATCCATCCTTCATGCATATCTACCAATTAAGGTGATAACATCTGACAAGTTCCATTTAGATCCAGCCAGAAACTTAGGAGGAGTTGCATTCACAATGCTGTTATTTCAATAAGCCCCAGAGACTAAGTTTAAAGGGGCATAACTGAGGCAAAAAACAATGAACCATAAAATCCATATTTCATGCATATCTACCAATTAAGGTGATAACATCTGACAAGTTTCATTTAGATCCAGCCAGAAACTTAGGAGGAGTTGCATTCACAAGGCTGCAATTTCAATAAGCCCCAAATGACACATCAACTAACAATAGAGAACAGTAAGTGCAAAGTTATTTCGAAATCAATTCACAATTTTAGGAGCCATGCTCCAGAAATGATTGATTTTTAATGTTTTACCTAAAGCTGTGACCTTTGCACATCTACTCATGACAGAAAAATTGTGACAAGTTATATTGAATCCATCTATATATGAAGGAGCATAACATGCGTAATTTTAACTTTCGTAATTTAAACTTTCAGACTTAGGATGTGACCTTGACCTTTGTCTACTCGTGCTTGAGAATAATTGTGAAAAATACAAAAGTATTTGTTCACAGGAATAAGATCTTTATTGAGGACTGAAAGGATAAGCAGTATTTTCTATGTTTATTGCATGATACATAATATAAAATGCAACTTCTTGGTTGTAGAGCTAATTTATTTTCTGATAGAAATGAGGAATACGCGCAAAAACTTAATTTTTAACACGATCCACTTCTCCTAAAAGTCTCACCACTTCTCCCCATTTTGAAAAACTTCTCCCAGTTCTCAGACTAGTGAGAAGTGACTTCTCCCCAAATTCTGGGAGTCTGCAGAGCCCTGTACGTACGTCAACTTTTCTTGTGATGGCAACTCCTGCTAAGTTTCTGGACAGATCTTTATGAAACTTGGTAAATATTATCACCTTAATTGTTAGATGTGCATGAAGAAAGAATTTTATGGTTCATTTATTTTTGCCTCAGTTATGCCCCTTTAAACTTAGTCTCTGGGGCTTATTGAAATTGCAGCATTGTGAATGCAACTCCTCCTAAGTTTCTGGCTGGAACTAAATGAAACTTGTCGGATGTTATCACCTTAATTGGTAGATATGCATGAAGTATGGATTTTATGGTTCATTGATTTTTGCCTCAGTTATATCCCTTTAAACTTAGTCTCTGGGGCTTATTGAAATTGCAGCATTGTGAATGCAACTCCTCCTAAGTTTCTGGCTGGATCTAAATGAAACTTGTCAGATGTTATCACCTTAATTGGTAGATATGCATGAAGTATGGACGTATTTTTCTTTTTTTGCTTTAGAATTCAAGAGCTTGATTCTGAATTTATTTTTTTAAATATTTCATAATAGATTCATAAATGATAAAAAAGCCAATTAATAAAAAAAATGCAAATAGTGTATAGGCAGTCTGGGTGAAATGAGTAGTGTTTCTATTTGAAGCAGAAAATGAGAAAAGATTTTATTGTAACAACATGTATTTAATCAAACTATTACCAGAAGAAAAAAATCATATACAAATTGAAAGAAGCTAGTTAAGACATTTCACAGTGAGCTTAAATAAGAAAGAAGGTGCCAAAGAGGGTAGAAACATGAGGGGAAAGGATAAATTGCTTGCTGCAAACATTTCCTCCTTTTTCCACAGTTTCCCATAAAACATTTCAAGATGTCAAAATGGGGGATTGTGTGGTAATGAGTTAAAGTCTGTGCACTTTACCTGATAACATATAAATGGATAAAAATTGTCATTAATTGGTCAAAGAAGGTCCTCTGTGATTAAGTCAGTTATAGTGTGTAAAGGGTAAGGGTTACTGCTCAGTACACAAAACATGCAGAGGTTTAAAGTTAACATAGGATAATTTGCTCCATTTTATAGGATTACATGTTATTTAAAGGAATTATTACCAACACAAGTAAGTGAAATTTAGTTTTTAGATAGAATGTATCATAACAAAAATCTCAGGAAAAGACCGTAGAATCCTTTAAATTGTTTGCCATAATTTTCTTCACTTGTTACAATTAAAGCAGATAACTCAAATTGAAGGATTCTAATGAAAAATGAATTTACTCTACGTAGGTTTTCGGCAGAATTATTTTTCATCAAGATTTTAAATTTTAAAGATATTTTAACTTCTGGTAAATGACATGGCGTCCGTAACTGTCGGCCATTATTCTCATTATGTGAAAGTAAGCAACAAATCTTGTAGACTGATGATAACTTTATTTACAGAAATAATTAAAACTTAAGAAGGGAAAGGATTTTAAATAAAGATTTCTAGTGCCGAGAATATACACAGCATTGCCGAAATCAATCAGCGTAGGTGTGAATGAAGCAAGCATGTTGACTATCAGCTGCCAGAACATACCCCTATTCAGGGTTCTCCCCAGAAATTTTTGAAGGCGTAGTGGCAAATGCGCGGCGTGTTGTCTGTTAACATCTTGGTATGACTATACATAATAAAGGTCATTAAAAGTGCTTTATAGCTTGATTATTGACATCTTGTTGTTTTATTGAGAGTTATTCTTGAATTATATTCTTCAACTTTTTAATTATTATAAGTTGATTTATCTATTCTGAGGCTTATTTTGATACCAACCAATTATATTATTACTCAGCTTACTTCAACTCTTTATCCTATTTGTTGGAAAGGGCACTAAATTGTCTCATAAAAAGGATGTGAGAAGGAAAGATAATGAAAGAATATACCCAAAAGTCTCATGAGTAAAAAAAAATGTCAACTGCTTGTCTATTAGATAGGATTAGATTTTCATGCTTGGCCATTTTAACAAGTCTGTCCAAAAATCATATCCTTGAGGACTCTTTAAAAAAGCATGGAGTGTTGGATTGACGAAAAATGCCCTTCATCAGAAAAAAAAATAGAAAATATCAGTAATTTCAAAAATGTATTTATAAGGTTCCTGTGTGAAATACCTGGTTTCATTTTCAAATTTTGCATCTTAACCCTTGTCATGCTGAATAAATTACCTTACTGAAATACTGTCAAATCAAAGGGCTGAAAGCACTAATAGAACTTGTCGCTCAAAAATCAATATTTCTTTTACAAATCAACTTCATAAACAACTCTGGCAGGAAAAGTACAAGCAGGAGGTGTAGACTAAGATCAGCCTGCACATAAGTGCAGTCTGATCTTAGTCTACACCTCCTACCCAAACCGGAATATTCCGGGTTCAGCATGACAAGGGTTAAAGAGCTCCATTAGATTCTCTGTGTAAAATTTGAAATGCTCATTATTTGCCCATTCAGAAGCCTTCAACTGTCTGACACTATAACTATTCTTCTAACAGTACTTTCATCTATTTGATTTCAATAAGTTAATAAAAAATGTATAATATATCAGCAGTGTCCAACCTTATTTCTCAAATTATAACATGAAACCTGATCAAATTTATTAAAGAAGTGTCTTTACTCTTCTCTTCTTTAAGTGATTTCAGCACTTTGATTTTCAAAAGAGGATTTTTTCCCCAAATATTATAGCGTGAATGATCTTTTCCTGATTCTAAATAATTATTAAACCATTACTTTTTATAAAAAGAAATCCCTAATTGGTCTAAGGCATTCTTTTCTTGAAGTGCTTTCAGCACTTTGATTTTTATTGGGGTATTATTTCTTTTTTGGGTAAAAAACATGAGAGGATGAGATATTATTAGATGATTACTAAAAGTATAATAATATTTTTTCATCAAACTTTTGAAACATTTTTTTTGAAAAAATGGGTTGAACAAACAAGGGTACGAATGTTTGAGATAATGCCCTCCATGTTGGATAAAAAATAAATGGACTTATTCCAGAAGATACAAGTGTGTAATTATCAAACTGAGTTGAAAACAAGAGCTTAGTATAACCAGGATGGCTTCTATACAAATCTGTCTTTATTATTTTGGCAAATTCTCGTAAGGAAAAAAGATCGCGAAAAGGGTATGTTTTCAGCGATCAATGTATGAAATAAACTGACCCAATAAATCTTTCCTTCAAAAAATTAAATTTTAAACCACTGTGGCTTTAGTTTGATAGTTGTCACATCAAATAACCACATCTTTTACTTTTAACTAGACCAATCTCAGCCGAAGTGACAATTTTCCGGAACCGGGTCGCCATTTTGAATTCATTGTTTACATATTGGTACCTATCATGATTGGTGACTGATAGCGAGGTACCAGTGGGAAACGCGTGAAAAAATCGATAATCACCAATTAGTAAGAGTGTAAGGGTCTTATCAATAGAGATGTTAAACAATACGTGGTATACAACATTATAGATAAAGAGCCTGTCGTGTCCGCGCTTCTGCAGCCAATTTTAATGGTTTGCTTTACCCTTTCTTCTGCTTGAATTTAAGCCGTATCGGTGACCAAATTTAAGCGTATCGGCGATCTGAAGGCGTATCGGCAACCTCTCTTAATTAACGAAGGCGTATCGGCGCCGATACGCCATAATGGTCTGGGGAGAACCCTGCAGTATTTATGATAATCTGCTGGCCTCGCGACTACAGTAGTGATACACGTTTGATTTACGATCAAAAGGCTTCCGACGGACAGTTGTATAATTGCACACTGTCCCCTACTTTTATAGCCACTGGGCCAGATTTGGTTATCACCTATGGTATCCAGGCGACTTCCCGAAAATTCCAGGCGACTTCGACTTTGCTTTGATCAGCAAATCAGGCGAAGTTTTATGAAACCAGGCGACTTTTTCGCCTGAGTCGCCCACTCTGCAGAGCCCTGACATACGGACGGACAAGATGATGCCAATATACGACCGCCTCTGGCGGTGTATAAAAAGTGAAAATATCCTGTTTTGACCTTTGGAAATTTCTACATAGGGGTCATTTTAACCCTTCAGAGAGAAATTTCTAAGGGTCAAAACAGGGTATTTTGTTCTCTCAATCTTTCATTTATGTACTGTTAAAAATTTTACAAATATAATTACACATTTACAGATGTCATATGCATGTCTCTTTATCAGATACATTTTGAAAAGTGAATCAACTTAAACATCAAATACTGGCATGTTTAAATGGTGATCTTCAAAGAGAGCCTTTTTGCACCATTGTTCCCCAAAAATTATGAATGCCCCCTGCTTTTTTAAAAACAATTGGGACACTGTCCATTTAAAATATCCCCATTTTTCTAAGACCATAGGGACAGTGTCCTGTTGCTTCAAACCTTGGTAGATCATTGTGTAAATCACAAAAAAACATTGATCTACAATGCTGTGATTTTTATTAGGAAATATCAAGGCATTCTACACACCTTTTCATCAGCAATGATGTCATTCCACTGTAGACAAACTCTATTACTGTTTAAACACAGATCCAACATAGGTAGCTGACAGAAAATAGTCTCTAAGACTTCAGGCGGAAGTTGTTCAAAATAATTTATCTTCTCTTGGCAGTCGTGTTTTGGATATGACCCTGATCCCAAAAGACCATATTTATCACAGATGGTTTCCGTTTTCTTGACTTCTACACATTCCTCATCCATGCTCCCAGAAAGAGCTTCTTCGAGATCAAATGAATCAGCATTAATAATATTATCTATCTCTTTCTTGATATTCATTTTGGATGTTGCTGTAGATTTTCTTCTTGCCTTTGAACCTTTTGTAGTTTTCTTAATCTTGTCAGCTTTCTTCAAATTTCTTTGGCCGTCAAACAGTTTCTTAACCACAGAATTTTCAGGTTTAATTGGGTCAATATTTATGTTTTGTGATGATTGACATTGGGATGATGCAGGGCTACTACTCGGACTTGAATCGCTGATGTAAATAGTTTGGCTATTCTCCAACTGTTTTATTGGCGAATACATTATACTTCGACTAGAACCCTGTGAGCCTGGTAGCACATCATATGGATCATTTTCTGTTTTAACTTTGGTATCTTCACAAGAAGGAGTACTTGCTGACTTGAAAAAACTTCTAATACTTCCTTGGTTCCCAATTTGTTTGATTTTACTTTTTTTGTTATTAGCATCATAGTCTGTATTTACGTATCTGTTAGAATTAAAGAAGTTGTTAATAGGTTTGTCCACAGGCTTTTCAGTATGCAACTTATACATATCGGATGCTGATACAAACCCACCTTGGTGCCAATTTGAAAAATCGCTGTTATTCATCATCCTAGGATTTTCACCAACTAATTGAACAGGACTTCCCTCATACTCCTCCCCATATTCAGTGTTTATTTTACGCTTTTTATGTCTATGAACGGGCAAAAGTTGTCTGGTTTTCTTAATACTGTCACTGAAGGCATGTGGATCTTTGAGGGATACCGCCCCTTCACTGCTTCCAGCCCGCTGAAAACATTCTACGTTGTCCATGTGTATCCTCTTCCTTTTATTTTGAGTGATTTGTGAACTATATGTGTTTATATTTCCTCTAGCTGACTGTTCAGTCGCACACAAAATTTCACTGGGTTCGTCTTTTATTGGGTACGAATCCTGTGTACTTTCGCTTCCTTCTATATCTATCTGGAACGTATTTCCGTGCTTTTCACCACCTGCGTAGTAAGGATGGTTATTCTCTTCCATCTCAGACTTTTTTTTGGAACGCTTCATCAGCCGTTAGGTTATGTTACGACTGAAAAACTTTTACTGTCTTGTTTTTGCCTCTAACCGCTTACCCCATCGAAATTGTAAACAACCATTCGGCAATCCTCGGGCGATCTCCGAAGTCTCCGATCAATGACGGAAAAAGCGTTGGCATTCTGTAAACATTGGGAAAAATGTAAAAAAGTATCGTTTTTCTTTAGGGGAGTCAGAAAACGTTAAAACCAAATCACAGTTTTTAGAGTTCTTTTTTTTTTATTTCATTTTTTTTAATTATTTTTATTTTCATAAGAAGCCTAAGATCTATATCCAAATGAAAGCGATGTCGATTTTTCTCGGAAATATGTTCACACTGAAAGTTAGAATCATTAACCCTTTACCACACAATTGCTTGTTCTGAATGCTCTGAACGATATAATATGCAGAAAACCTGCCGTGACATATTTCAAAGAGAAAAGAATCTTGCAATGAGATTTTTTTTCTGCGTTACAGGCTCCAACATAATTAGCCCTGTAACCCCGGCACTGAATGTAAATTGGTATTCAATTTATATTCGATTCAAAATGCCGTCTAAAACCTGTTTCCATTTAGAGAACTTTTCAATTTGACGATAGTGAATCATCAAGGTTAGCCGTTGAATGCCGGTTGGCAAGTTCCTGTCACCGTAACTAGCCGGGCTCAACGACACGCGACCACTAGGTCGAATCATGACTCAGCTGAATTTGTTCTGAGCAAGATATCGACGATGCTCAACTTGAAACTGTCCGATTCTCTGGCGACAAATCAAATCATTCACCGAAAGTGAATAGCATTGAGATTCGATATTTATGTCAAGCATGTTTCAATTAAACTTTGCGTCTTAAACGCCGCAACTACAGGTCGCGAGCCACCGCCGGATTTGCCTTTGGTCGATCAATATTACGTCATATTCCTGATCATAGATTATGAACACTAACTCACCAGAGTTTGGTACCCCTGTCAGCTTAGGCTATCCGTGGTCGTAGGTTAGTTATCGCCAACAGCTAGAGTTCATCAATTTCGATATCCACGGCCTTGAGCCCAGTCACTATAAGTAGGCCTACATAGCGGACCCAGTCCAAATCATCGGTGTCTTAACCCATTCCAACACACTCTGGAATTTTAGACCGGTCCAAATTGAAAGGAGCTGCAGACGACAATTTCACGTTGATGGAATTTCTATTTTTTTCCTCTTTTTGGATAGAAAACATTGTGGATAATGAAGAAATTGCTTGATCCAAGCAATTTCTTCATTTTCCATAATGTTTTCCAAAGCTTTTTTTATTGAGGGGTGTAAAAAGGGGGGATTGAGTCAGTGATCGCCGACAGCTAGGCATCCGTCAATTGCGATACTTTTATTTGAAACTTGATCTTGATGAAATTATGCTATAGGTCTACGCTTTTATATTAGTTGTGACAAAATACATTGTAATTATGTATAAATTTACATGACAAACTTGTACAAACTGTATGTAATGTAAATATGTGTACATGTATATTTATAGAGGTCCATAAGGAAGACTGGGCTTGCCCAATTGTGCAACCTCTTAGAATAAAGTCTTTATTACTATTTATTATTATTATTATTATCCACGGCCTTACGCCCAGTCACTCTAGGTTGGCCTTCATAGCGAGCCAAGTCCAAATCATCGGTGTCTTGAAATAACCGATTACCGGCTACACGACAAAACTTGAACTTTCAGACTGGTCCAAATTCAAAGGAGTTGCAGACGACAATAAAATGTTTATGATTTTTTTTAACTGTCTGGGAAGAAAATGTTATGAAAAATTAAGAAATTACTTTTACAAGCAATTTGTTAATTTTGCGTAATGATTTCCCAATCGTTTTTGTCTAAGGGCGAAAAAAGCACCATTATATGGGAATGGGTAAACAGTGGATTTTCTTAGGAATGCACTATGTTGATGACTAGACCGGGCTCAATCATGGTTGCTCCAGTAAAACGCACAGTGCCGCCATGAACATGTAGACTGAATGGCCATTTCTGTACAGTTCTTGAATGATCAACCTTTTTTTACTGCCTTCGCCATTCATATAATTCGGCTACAACGAACGTACATTATCGTAAAGCTAAAATGTTTAGAGCTCAATACTTTCATTAATGCTTTTGATCTATGAATTCACACAGTAGTATGGGGTCGTATCCGCCCTGAAATGCCTGAATAAGAAATAATTTTAACACACGAAAGTTGGATTTATTTACTTCTTAACCCATTCCAACACAAGAAATTTTTAGACTGGTCCAAATTGAAAGAAGCTGCAGACGACAATTTAAATTTGATGGAATTTTAAATTTGCCAGTATTTGGGGGTAGAAAACATTGAGGATAATGAAGAAATTGCTTGATACAAGCAATTTCTTCATTTTCCACAATGTTTTCCAAAGATTTTTTCTTTATGGGCGTAAAAAGGAGGGCTTGAGTTGGAATGGGTTAACTCAAGTTTTTTGGCGGTGAGAATTCGTTTGGTCATTTGATTGATAAGATTTTGTGGGAAAGTGGTTTTAGGTATTTCACAGATAACCGAGGGGAGGGTGCATAGAAGAGAAACTATAGCTGATTGCAGGCTTTATCATGGCAAGCAGCTAGTGTTGATAAACTTTAATGTTCAGTGGGGGAACTGTTTTAAAGATTCAAATTCCTACGTTATGAAATTGAAATCGATTGGAAAATAATATGTTAAGAAATTGGATAAATATGAAAGATATCCAGAATCTCCCCGGGACAGTTCCTGTAAATAAATCAGTGCATCTAATTTTTACAGATTTAGTTTGATACAATATAAAAGGTTTATTGTATTAACACTATCCTGTTTTGAAAAAAATTTAGACCTGTCCAAGTTCAAAGGTTTTGCAGTCGAAAATTCAAAGTGGATTTAATTTGAAAAATAAACATTCAGTATACGGTCAAAACATTGTGGAAATAGAAAAAAAAATGCTTGTTACAATCAATTCTAGTTCTTCTTTTTCTAAAATACTCTCTCAATTATAAGATCACAATGACGTAAAAAGCAGAGATTGAACAGGAAGAGGTTAAACTTGTTTAAAATGTTTACAGCAAATAACCAGACAAAATAAAGGAAATACATTTATTAACAGAAGAACATGTCATTTACATGAAGATAATGAATAAATTCATTCGAGAAAAGTCATAATACAATATATAGACGACTAGCATTTGAATACCTAGAACGGTTTGACCCTTAGCATTCTGAATTCGGAATAGTCCGGTTTTGGCAGGAGGTATAGACAAGATCAGCCTGCACATAAGTACAGTCTGGTCTTAGTCTACACCTCCTGCATTTCCTTTTCATACTAGAGTCGTTCATGAAATTAATTTTCAAAATAATTATTGACCGTTGGACAAGTACTACCAGTGCTTTCAGGCATTTGGTTTAAAGAAATTCTGAAAAGATTTTATTTAGCATGACAAGGGTTAAGAAAGAAACATCACAGGACTCTTTAAAAGTCGCAGTACGACTACTACAAGTTTGTTGCCTGTCGCGACCATCATAGCGCAGTGGTAGGGCGCCGGACTCCTAATCTCGGGGTTCCGGATTCGATTCCCGGTCGCGGCAGATATCCTTTCCGACATTGGTCTCTCACCAACGGGTGGTTAATCGCAAAAACTATGTGGGATGGGCAGTTGGAGGCTCTGGGAGGATTTAGTGGTAGTACTGGTGTGAGAAATTTACCAGGAATCCACGGTTAGGAGCTCCAGCTTCCGCAATATGACTGAAATATTGTTAAAAGTGGCGTTAAACCCCATTCAAACAAACAAACAAGTTTGTTGCGATTATAGAATTAATTAGTGAATATGAAATTAGTAATTTCAGTTTAAATTATTTTTCCAAAAAAAACAAAGAGACAAATTTAAAACTATGATTTCTTTGATTTTAATATATAATTTTTTTTAATTAAAGGGATTTTTACTATTTAACTTTTGATCTAATGAGTGAATTTGTCAAAATCAAGTTATACTAAGATCTTTTGAGCGGGCAAAACTTATCTAACAGTGAGTCTTTATACTTTCTCTTACGTGTATTTGCGACAAGTCACAGTAATTGATAGATTGCTGGCTACACCAACAGACTCCAACAGGAAGTTCGACCTAGATATCAAACGGCGTTATTTTGCACAATTGATCGCCGGTAACATGTAACCAAAAGTAAAATGGTTAATTGGCGACCTAAACATCGTAACTTCATATTGAATAAAATGTAGTTACGACGTTTAAGTCTCAAACCAAGAAAAATGCCTCACATAAACGACGGAGTTCAAAGTTCATCGCCGGTCCGAATGGATGATTCGATTGATCGTTCGATTCTTTGATTGACAAAGTGGTCGGTCAGATTTTGAGCCAGATTTTGATTAAGGCTGTGTATAGATGAACATGATAATAATAATAATGATAAAAAAACACTCGGTTTTAGATAGTTTAGTTTGGATCCTTGTCAGCCCATACTGTATTCACCTGTCCGGGTACCATAGGTAGTTTTCAGTACTGTCACGTTGCCCAACTTTCATAAACTGGCCACAAAATTGTCTTTAAGCCTTTCCTGTTTAATCCCTGGTCTCTTACACCCCCGTGATTTTATCGTCCCGAAAATAGTGTAGAAAAAGAAGAAATTGCTTGTGTAACAAGCAATTTCTTCTTTTTCTATAGTATTTTCTTACCTACTGAATGGTTATTTCTCAAATTAAATCCACTTTCAACTTTCGTTTGCAAAACCTTTGAATTTGGACGGATCTAAAATTTCGAAAATGGGACATGGTTAAAATGCAACCATATTTCACACATACCGTCACTATCACACGTTTTATGCACTTCACGGTAAAAAGCTTAGAAAACAATTTCGTCATTATCAACAATGTTTTCTACCCTAAAAGACAAACTTTTAGAAATTCCACCAACTTAAATTTGTCGTCTGCAACTTCTTTGAATTTGGTCCTGTCTAAAATTCTGTCGCTAGGGAATGTGTCAAGGAAGCTAGTAACAAGATATTAGATATTAAGTAGATAATGGGATGTACCAATGAAACACCTAAGAGCAATCATTTATCTATTTCCCCGTTTGAAATCTTTCCTCACTGGTCAAAGGACAATCGTACAGAAGACGAGGTTTCTTTTATCGGTATTTATCAAAATTATCATGAAAGAGATGAAAAACCACCAAATACTTGTAAAATCCTACAGAATCCTGTGTAGGTCGCAGAAACGTGATTGACGTGTCTTTTCTAATACCTTTAGGTCCATCGGTTTTTTTCTGTCTGTGTAATATTGGAATGCGAGGCACGAGAGTACAATGATAATGTCAATGATAATACTAGTAACTTTATCTTAAGACAGCATTTTCAATATACAATGAATAAGAAGTGTCTTTTTTACAATGTTGCCTTCTCTCTTTCCCCTCTCTCCCACACCCTTTCTCTCCCTTTCTCGCCCCCTCTCTTTCTCTATCTATCTGTCTCTCACACACACTCTTTCTCTCTCAACCCATTAATAAACGAACATGAACGATGTAAAAATTAATCACGAAAATGTAACAATCAATATAATGAGGTGATTTAAAAATGTTTTGATACAATTGTCTACGGACAGACACGCCGATTTACAATTACAAGGCTGTTACAGGCAAATTTATAACTTATTTTGTTGGACAAGTAGATAAGCTTAAATCTGTTTTCTACAACTGTATATAGTTTTGGAATCCCTTATGAAACCAGGAATTTTATTCAATACTTCAATATTGACATATGAGAATGCATTTTTCTTAAAAGTTGTTTTGTATCTAGGGTTATACGTTTAGCTTTTTCTGAAGTATGTTGATTTTAGATAAATCCCGTTTAGTATCCCTGTCCCAAATAGGACTGCAGTAATCAAAGCACGGTAGTATATGTACGAGCTGTAAAAAAGGTCGTTTCATTTCTCATATAAGGTATAACGATATTCTTTTGTGCAAAGCGATTTTACTGTTTATTTTTACGCATGTTTTATCAATATGATCCGCCTATAAATCCGCATGATGAAGACAAGATAGTCCGACGACGAGAACACGAGATTATCTAGAACTCTCACCATCATGATCCCATTTTTTTTGTGTCCTCACCGTCTTAATCTCGTATTCACGTTTTCTTGATCTCGTGCTCCCAGCTTCGCATTCTCTTGACTGGTGAGCCTGTCCTAATCTGACGATACAATATCGGAGACCAGTGTTGATGGAACAGGTTCACCAGTCTATGCTTTCTCGTTTTGGTTACAGGGAACTAATGGTTACAAGGAACTATTCCGTTTTCCATAGGCGACCATTATAAGAAAATAGCAAATAGCTCATCCCCAAAAATTGCAAGGGAGTCAAACCATATATCAAATTCAAAATAACTGTCAAAATAACTAAATTGTAATATGGCATGATCCTTTTTATCAATGAGGTATGACATTTTAAAGATAACCCTCTTCGCGCAGCTAGTTTTACTTTATTTTTCGAAAACTACCCTAGGGTATAGAAACCGCCCCTCAAGGGCCAAAATGCATTAAAATGTTATCCTTTTTGCTCCTAATTTATTAAAAGAGTATCAATTGATCGGATCACATCGTTAGATTTCTTCTTGATATTTTATTGACTAATCAGAGGTCACCTTGATCTTTGTTTACATGCTCGGACTTTCCCTATACAAAATGTGAAAGATGGCGGGAAACTGTATTAGTTCCTTGTAATCTAAAACAGTTTCCCGCTATCTGTCATTAGTGGACTGTTTCTTTTTATTGACAGCTGCGATGGGTCAATTATCCTACGGTCTCTGAATGGACGTGGAACGGAGATCGCAATACGTTCTTAAAGCCACAAAAGATTTAACTTGTTTGGCTTAAATGGCGGAACACTTTATATCCAATAAGACAAATTGAAATTTAGGCCAACCAGCTTCTCAACCGGACTTTCATATTTTTGACGTCTAATTGAAAACATTTGAGCAAATAATTTTGTTTTTTAATTCGAATATACTTTTAAAAATAGGCACATGATCTGTATCTGAATAACGAATAAACTTTAAGAGTTCAGACAAAATAAAACATGGTCTATATCCGAATAACAAATACACTTTAAACGTTCAGAAAAAATAGTAACATAGTCGAATAACAAGTACACTTTAAGAGATCAGACAAAAAAGTAACATGGTCTATATCCGAACAACAAGTACACTTTAAACGTTCAGAAAAAATAGTAACATAGTCGAATAACAAGTACACTTTAAGAGATCAGACAAAATAGTAACATGGTCTATATCCGAATAACAAATAAACTTTAAGAGTTCAGACAAAATAGTAACATGGTCTATATCCGAATAACAAGTACACTTTAAAAGTTCAGACATAATAGCACTAAAAATAGCGTCCTAGATCTTTTCCCACAATATTTTCTAACTTGTAGGTTCGATATTTTTCAAATTGCATCCACTTTTGATTGTTGTCTGCAACTTCTTTCAAATTTGACTGGTCTAAAATTTTGAAAAACGGGAAAGGGTTAAATGAATGATTTGACTGGTCAAATATATTCCCTCTGTACCACTACATAACGTAGGACAATAACAACTCAAACAAACTGTTACAATTACAAGATGTAATTTGGTATAGTTACGAGCACTTGGGTAACCGATTAATTGTGTAACATCCCATCTCTACATAACATACAACCATCGTACAACAAATGCAAACATCATTTTTACATATCTTAACATCGGAATCGGGCGATTCTTAAGAAATCAAAAAACACGTACGTCGCTCGCGGTTACCCAAAGCTGAATGCCTCTAATACACACCTATGTATTATACATGCACCTACATATACCCATATATGGATATATCACGTGCCACGACATATAACCATATATGGATATATCACGTGCAACCTTCGTTTACTACGCTTTACAGACAGGGAAAATAATTTTCTCCTTATTCGTACCTCAAACGTAGAAAATTATATTTCCCTCTGTACCACTACATAACGTAGGACAATAACAACTCAAACAAACTGTTACAATTACAAGATGTAATTTGGTATAGTTACGAGCACTTGGGTAACCGATGAACTTAAAAGAACGGGCGTCATTACTAGTTTTTGCTAATAAATATAGCTAAATACGTCTTATAATCCTAAAGATAAGGAGACGGATAGTCTCTCTTTAAGTGAATCTTTGACATAACCGTCTTTTGCACTTCCGCTCGCCCACCGACCATGTCTCTTGAACATCCTGTCCTTCACACCGTTATTAGCAGCCGATGTCGCTCCACCAGATCTTAGAGAATGTAGACCGTACTTTTTAATGTCATTTACATGAGGAGCAATAGCCTTCACGAACTGATCCCGAAGGTTCGAATAAGACATCTTCTTATTATTCTTTCTCGCGCTATAACCACTTTTAGAATGATTTAAATTACAAAACAAAAATTGGTCATCTTTAAGGTCAGCCCACTTAATTAATTTATTCACATTTTCCACCGGACATAACTTTGTCCCTGTTTTGGCTATAGTAATCCACGCACCATCTCTATATTTATCAGTTTTACTGCTCTCTACAAAAATGGTCATAAAAGTGTCATGATTAACAATATCATGGATTCGAATACTGAGAAGCTCAGAACTTCGCATGAAACCTGCATAAGATACCAAACACGCACAAATGATACGCTGATTTACAGCGTTGCCAAATTCGTACAGCTTATCATACATATTTGCCAGAATTTCAGGCGTAATAGGTTCTTTTTTACTAGTAGGACGAGCCAAAATTCTTTTTGCAGCTTCAAGCACATTGGAAACCAATTTTGATTCTGTTGGAGATTTCAAATCATACAGATCATGATACCATTTTACTGAATAGAAAGCAGTAATCACTGAGTTTGCACTATTTGAACACTGAATAAGAGAGCACAGATAAATCGCGAAATTAAACGCCTTAGCAGGCAGAATATCCCCTCTCCCTAACCCATTACCAAAGGCCCACTCTTTCCGTCGCATGAATCCATTCTCATATTTACGCGTCGTACTGTCAGCTCGAGACTTTCGCAATACGTCTGGGAGAAGGTCCACCATGCCTGCCAAGCCGTCCGGTAACTCAGTAACTTCCTTCTCATGTGCCTGAAAAAACAGTCGTATTGAACAGAAGAATTTAGTGAATGAAACTTTCAGATATCACCACATTTTTACAGTTGTATACCTTTTCCCTTTAAATGGGTGTGTTCTTTGAAAAATATATACAAACAGCAATAGGTAAAGTTACCTATAAGGATATAAATGCCACTTGACAACAAATGTCAACTAATTTTCACAAAAATACATTGTTACATTCAAAAACATACAACTCCTCATATTTATATACAATGCAGTTTTCAAGCGAAATAGTCTGCATACTCGGGCGAAGCCGCCCTACCAATCTGCGAAGCCGCATTATGATATAAAATCTCAGTTAAGCGATACCGCTTTGACTTTTCATGTCAAGGGAAATAACTGTTATATAAGAAAATGTAGTTTGACCAAGATTACTCTCCCTTGAAATCGATATTTAACGCTAACATTCTAAATCGGAGATCACAATTCCCGAAAAGACCTTTCCCAGTCTTACTGCGCGTGTAAAATTCTCTTGTCGTGGGTAGATCAATCCAATTCTTCACTGAATGAATAAATCTTCCATTTGAACAAAGAATTGGCCAAAATATAGCCGATTTCCAAAGAGGAATGACTAATACACCGCGACATTTATCCTCTTGCATTTTACGCAAAACTCTGCTAACTATAGTAACAGGTGGAACAAAAAGACCGTATCTATTTGACCAATTTTCTGTAAACGCGTCTATCCCAGTGGATGACATGGCCCAAAATCTTGAAAAAAATATAGGAATTTTAGCGTTATGCTCTGACGCAAACCAGTCTACTTCAAACTGACCAAAATGCCGCTGGAGGGCTTCGAACACCTCATACGAGATCCCCCAATCATCGAAGTCGATGATTTTTGAAAGATAATCTGCCCTGTCATTTTGAGATCTCGGGATCCATTCTAACTCAAGCGCTATCGAATTTCTCATACAAAACTGAAAAATTTCTATTGCTATAGCCTGTAGCTCTACATTCATAGATCCTTTTCTCACAATAGACGTAATTCCTTTGTTGTCTGAAAACCATTTAACTTTGTGACCAGTCAAAAAATGTGAAAGTTACTGTAGCACCCTGAATACAGCAACTAGCTCGCGCCATGTTGACGACTTAACGGACTCTTCGACCGTCCACTGACCATGGGCAACCCCGTTCAGTGTGCTTACTTCATACCCACCAAAACCAGTTTGACTAGCATCAGAAAAAACTACTTTCGAACATTGACTCGATTGAAACATTCTAGCACTGTTGATGTAAACCAAATTCGATTTCCAGAATTCAAGTTGCATGCGACTTTCTGGCGAGAGATTTATATAAGAATCCCATGTTTTTGCTGCCAAAACGTCAATGCTCAAATATCTTGTCATTATCTGTGAGATATTACCAATAACTATAGACATGGATATTATCTGGCCGACGAAGCTCGCTATTTGCTTCACGTGAACCGTTCGATGTATTTTGTGCGCGTTCATAATGCTTTCTATACAGTCAGAAACGTTCGACAACCTCCGCGCCGGTATAAATAACATTCCGCGCAAAGTATCTAAAAGTACCCCTAAAAACTCCAAAACTTGTTTGGGTACCCACTCACATTTTGTTGCGTTTGGGACAAACCCAGACAACAGTAAATCATTTTTTACACACAAGGCCATAGAACAAGCCTTTTCGAAATCGGGCGCGGAACCGAATCCATCGTCTAAGAACATTACCACAAGTTTACCTTCTCCCCGCCATTTTGCTACTAAAGGCCGCGTAAGCTTTGTGAAAATAGAACATGCACTGGATAAACCAAGAGGCAAAACAAGAAATTTGAAATATGTCATTTCCCCGTTCTCATCTTTCCACGAAAAACCTAAATACTTAGTATGTGGTTTGAAAATTTCTGTAGTAGTTTAGTACAATCCCACTCGGGGACGAACAAAGCGCGGACCGTTCCGACCCAAATTGTGACTGGGTCCCAGCAACTCGACGCCGAGGTAGTAAAAGATTAACCTGGTTCTTGGCTTTCTGTTTAATGGCGTACAACTGAAAAAGACGTATTTCTTACCCAGAAAGACAATCGTGGTTAATCAGCCTATCTACACCTAACCAGAGATTGAAAGTGTGGCAGACTTCCTAACACAAGGTTAGTGTATAGAGTTTTACCATAGTGGCGTTGTCGACTTCGACCTGAGACGCAAATTTTGGGAAATCCGACTACCGACTTTCGACAAGCTTGAATTCAAAGGGAAATTGCAGGTTAGTCGTCTGAGCGTCCGATTTAATGTCCCAAATAAGCCTATCGGGTAATCGTCGATGATATTTCGATAAGTTATCACTGGAATTAACTGAATTCCGCAGAAGTGAGTTGAGAGGCTTGTGGCAGAAGCCATCGTCAATTCCAGCTGTCTGTCGTTTTTGGGATTTCTAGTGTTCGCGGATCGGGATTTAATCATTCAAAATCACTAATTCTTGTCAAAATAGACCCTAATCTAAAGCTTTTTTGCTGTGATTTTGAATTTATTTTTTCATTTGTCTAAATTCACGCGGGATTTTTGGCCATTTCCGCCCTGCGCTAAATTGATGCGCAGTAATTCCGAAGTTAGTAATCAAATCTAAACATTAACTTTCTTTAAAACCTGGCTTATTTGGACAACTTTTAAGTCACTTTAGTAAATTTATACACTTTTCTGGTGTTTCAACATGTTGTAAATTTCATTTAGGTTGATAATTTGATTCATTGTTTTCACCCTACCCTCCCTATGTTGTGGTTTAACTGATTGAGAGTAGCATCAGAGGTTTAAGCCTTTCAATGGTTTATTATTTCTAAATTAATTAATTTCCAGACTTTCCAATTGTTCTTTCAAAAAAAAAAAAAAAAAAAAAATAATAATAATAATTTAGCAAGTTCAAATTGATTTACAATATCAAAGTGCCAAAGGCCCTAAGTTCTTTTTGTGCATTAATTGCTGTATTGAAGACAGCCTCTGGCAATAATATCTATTTTGGTTATCTAAAATTGACGTCATATACAACATTGGATTTCACAATTGCTTTTCAAAGCACTGAAAGCACTGGTTACTCTTCTGCTCTTTCATCGCTGATTTAGGGTTTTACAGTGATAGCATTTAAATTTGATTTTGATATTCCATTCGCAATTACTGATTCAAAGCAAGGGTAAGGATTAATTGATAATATTAGCTTATAATTTCAAAATTGTGAATATTAGCAGTGACCTACTTAATCTTATTGAATTCCCTTACCGATAACCATACAATAAAAAGTAATAATGGATGGGGGTCCGCTTCGACCTAAAATTAAGATTAATTATTGTATGCCGAATGATCTATTGGGGTTTGATGGAATTGGAAAGAAGATGGCAATGAAAATTATGGCGACTCGAGAAAAATGCGGCAACTTAACAGAGGACATGTTCTGCAACTTGGGTTTGCGAAATGCAGAGGCACTTCTGCCTTATCTTGATTTCGTGCCATATGATGAGGCGCCAGGGCCTCTGTCACAGAATCACGAACATGTTGGTAGACAAGAAGAAGAGGGGAATGGGTACAGGCAAAAAGAGGCCTATACCGAGGATCAGAGTTATGGCCAATGGTCGTCAGATAAAGTGGATAGAAGCAAAGGTGCCAGACCGAAAGAAAATGATAATAGCCAATGGTCATACCCGGAAGCTAATAGGCCAGATGAAAGATACTACCAGCGTGACACTTCTTTCAGCAGACAGGGCCAGAATAGTTGGTTTAAACAGGAGGCGGGTATCCAAAGGCAGACTCATTATGACTGGTCAACCCCAGAGCAGCAACAAGACAGCTATTATGAGAGGTACTTCCTAACCAGGCAACCCATGTTTGACAATTATAGAGACGTCAAAGAATTTGCAGAACCATCCAGGGACAGGCCAAGGTTTATGCCTAGGCCAAGAGTCCAAGATCCCCAGGACGAACAATATGACTACAGCCATTGTCAAATTAAAGCCGATCCAGACTCTCATTGGAACTGGCAGAATCCAAAGAGGACGAGGGGTAACAGCAGACGTGATGCTGATGCTCGAAGCCAGGTTGTGTCAATTCCACGCAACATTTCATTTGATGGGAAGGGAGACTGGCAGGCGTTTATTACTAAGTTCGAGATGTTCGCAGAGGGGCAACGCTGGTCTCAAGGGGAAAGACGAAACAACCTTTGCTGGTGTCTGGAGGGCACAGCTAGTGAGTACTTCACTAATCTTGTGAAGCGAGTCCCAGAAATACAGTTTGCGGAAATAGTGAACCGCATGGAAAGACGATTCGATGTCAAAGATCTGCCCGAAACAACACAAATGCTTTTTGCATGTGCCACTCAGAATGCAAAGGAGGGTGTTGTTGAATGGGGGGATAGAGTAGTTCAACTGGCAATGAGAGCTTTCCCAGATCTGAATGACGGACAGATATACAAACAAGCAATACTCCGTTTCTGCCAGGGGTGCATAGACAAAGAGGCAGGTCATTATGCTTTAACCTGCAAACCCACTTCCATGGAGGATGCGTTGGACAAAGTGAGGTGGTTCCAGCACACAGATAAAGTAATCTATGGTAAAACTCGGAGGGATGTGAGGAATGTGAGGGATGATGTATCTTGGGATCAACCCGAAGCAGAGGTGAGGGCAGCGAGAACAGCAGTACGACCACCAAAAGATGAGACAAAAAGGTCTGTGTCTTTTCAACAGCCAAGTAATCTGGAGTCCAGACTGGACACCATGGAAACAGGCCTTAAAGATCTGGCAAAATGTGTGGCGGAACTTACGGAAGGCATGAAGGGGATTCAGACGACCTTGTCAACTCAAAGACAAAGACGTCCTATCTCACCTAAACCGGTATATCGGAGAGAGTGCTTCAAGTGCGGACAAGAAGGACATTATGCAAAAGAGTGTCCAAAGTCCACAAAATCAGTTCAGGCCGTCCATGACGAAGACATAGAGGAAGATGATTTAAACTGGTCAGGGTCGGAACTGTAGGCCGAGATTCGACCAATAAGAAGAAAGGCCTGCAGACGGAAGATGTTATTGAGATGTGCCATGCATTCCACAAGTTGTATGAGATTTTTAATGAAAATGAAGGAGCTAATGCTGCAAAAGAGAAAGTAACGGTCAAACCCAATAATGGGACGGCAATTGCCGAGCAGATTGACCAGAAGGAAGCTGTTGACGGAATACATATAGAGGGCAATTCAGAAGTAGGGTCCAATGAGCCTGTGAATACAGCAGAATTTATGGAGGAAGGCATGGCTGGTGCCAAGTCTACTGAGAAGGAAGACAACACCAAGAAGGGAGGCATGATTATGGTCGAGCCTGAGGGGAAGACAGTGGAGCCCAAGGATAAAGATTCCGATACCAACTCTACTGAGAAAGAAGACGACATCGAGAAGGGAGGCATGATTATGGTCAAGCCTGAGGGGGAGACAGTGAAGCCTAAGAATAAAGATTCTTCCTTTGCAGCTGAGAAGCTTCAGCCAGTGAACGGAGACAAAGAGGGGATTAAGGAAGAGGCGGATGAAGATGTAATATTGGAGGATGGGTGCATTACTATTTGCCAATTGAGGTCAGCCTCAATGATTCAAGTCCCAGTCATATTGGAAGGTGACAAATTACATGCAGTTGTAGACACCGGTGCTCAGATAACTATCATCTCTGATAAAGTCTTTAAACGAATGAAATGGTCAGGACCAATAATCAAAACAGCAATTCTACAATTAGCTGGTAGACAACTCAAGATAGAGAGTCATATTGTGGGCCCGATGAAAATCAAGCTGGGGGAGAACACTTATGAAGAAGAAGTTTACGTGGCGCCAATTGAGGATGACATGCTGCTGGGTTTGAATTTTCTAATGAAGAACCACATCGACATCATCTTGACAGCGGGTACTGGATATCTCAAAGTGGCTGGAAAGAAAATAGAATGTGTTAACCAGAAGAAAGACAAAAATCCAGTGGTATCTAGGGTTATGGTAGGAAAAAGAACTGTGGTCCCACCTAAAAGTGCTATGTTCATTAAATGCAAGACAGAGGGACAGCCTGATAACTTTATGTTTCAACCCAGTCAGATCAAAAGAGCTATGTTGCCAAGGGCAGTGTACAGGAAGGAGGCAAATCCGCAAATCTGTGTTTTGAATGTGTCCAGCAGAAACGTGGTTCTTAAACGCAATCAGTGTGTGGGTGAAGCCCATGAAGTCTCTGTTGTACCAGAGCGGGAACCAATGCAAGTGCCGGAAGTGAGACTGTGTAACGTTGGGGGTGACCCCACATCTAAGATACCAGAGCATTTGCAAGAGTTAGTCGACAGATCAAAGGTCAACTTAGAACCCTCTGAAGTAAAAGAGCTTGAGAACTTGATTCTCGAGTTCCAAGATGTGTTTGCCAAGGATGAGTATGACCTAGGCAACTTCACAGAGTTAGAGCATCAAATTGATACAGGAACGGCCAAGCCAGTAAAACAACGAATGCGCAAGACACCTCTAGGATTTGCAGAGGAAGAAAAAGCCCATCTAGACAAGATGCTTAAGGCCAAAGTCATTCAGCCTTCCAAATCAGAATGGGCTTCGGCCCCGGTTCTTATCCGAAAAAGGGATGGAATGGTCCGCTGGTGTGTGGACTACAGAGATCTCAATAAAGTCACAGAGAAAGATTCATTTCCATTGCCTTTGGTGGAAGACTGTGTTGACACGCTATCTGGAAACGCTTTCTTTTCCAAATTAGACGCAAATTCAGCATACTGGCAGGTGAGGATCAAGGCTCAGGACAGGAAGAAGACGGCCTTTATAACAAAGTACGGGTTGTTTGAGTTCGTGCGGATGCCGTTTGGGTTATGCAATGCGCCCGCAACCTTCTGTAGAATAATGAATTTGGTTCTCCATGGGCTAAATTGGGACATAGTTCTTGCATTCCTGGATGATATACTTGTGATGGGAAAGACCTTTAGAGATCACATCAGGAACCTGAGAGCAGTGTTGACCCGATTCCGAACCTATGGACTGCGCATGAAACCCAAGAAGTGTGTTTTGTTCCAACCTGAAGTCGAATTCATAGGTAGGATTGTAAGCAGACAAGGATTAGCTTTAACCGGGGACAATATCGAGGCAGTTGTGAACTGGCCCCGACCAGGTAGCACCAGAGATGTCGAAAGATTTCTCGGTTTAGTGAATTACCACCGTCTCTTTTTGAAAGATTTAGCTCGGGTAGCAATACCATTGTACAATCTGACAGGTAGAAATAAGTTCAGATGGGACGAGGAACATGAGGAAGCGTTTACAGAAATAAAGAGACTGATAACCTCTGCGCCATTACTCGGTTTACCAAACAGTCATGACCCATTCATCCTGGACACGGATGCCTCTGACTTCGCCATCGGGGCTGAACTGCTTCAGATTCAGGAGGGCGTTGAGAAAGTTATAGCCTATGGGAGTCTTGCCTTGTCACATGAGCAGAAGAGGTATTGCACCACCCGGAAGGAGCTCTTGGCAGTTATACGGTTCACCCGACAATACCGCCACTATCTCTTAGGAAGAAAGTTCACAGTCAGGACAGACCACCATAGTCTGATCTGGTTGTTAAACTTCAAAGAACCAACAGGTCAACTAGCCAGATGGTTGGAGGAGCTTGGAAAGTATGATATGACTATCCAACATAGGTCAGGCAAGAAACATCTTAATGCAGATGCGCTATCGAGGAGACCAGAAGGTGAGGTCTGTTCGAATTACCGTCTGGGATTCACAGTGGAGGATCTACCTTGTGGGGGATGTAGCTACTGTCAGAAGGCTCATAAAAACTGGTCAGACTTTTCGGAGGAATTGGATTATGCCATTCCACTACCACAAACGAGTGAGATCCGAGTCGTGCCGGAGGAACAAGCCACGAGTAGAGCAGAGTTGAGAGTAACAGAATTGACCACTGACTCTACTGACAAAGTTAAACACAGTGGTATTTCAATCGAGATCACTCCTTCTAAAGAATTGCTCAGAACAGAGGAGGTACAACAAGGACACTCCGAGGATCAAGATGACCTGAAAAAATTTACCAGGGCTGATTCAGATCTTTCCTTGGTATTCAATTGGCTTGCTAAGGGTATCGTTCCCGATGAAAGTTCCCTTTTTATATCTAGTCCAGGGGCCAAGTACTATTGGATTCACAAGAATGAGATGGAGTTAGTGGATGGAGTTCTGTGGAGACAAATTCCGGAAACGTCTAAGGCAGTGGTGGTGGTTCCACGGAAACTACGTGAGGAAATTTTGAGAGGGTACCATGATTCTCCAACAGCAGGACATCAAGGTATTGACAGAACAAAATCCAGAATCAAGCAGAAATACTATTGGTATGGGATGACGAAAGATATTAAGGAGTACGTCAACTCATGCCCAATATGTAACAAGCATAAGAAGCCCCAACGTACGGCGTGTACACCTTTGACATCATATCAGGCAGGTGCACCGATGGAGAGGGTACATCTGGACTTTCTCGGCCCATTGCCAAGAACCATCAAGGGCAACGAATACGTCTTGATGATGGTTGATCAGTTCACCAAATGGGTGGAAAGTGTGCCCCTACCGTCACAGACAGCAGAAGAGACCGCAAGAGCTGCCATCAATGAGTTTTTCTCAAGGTTCGGATTTCCTTTAATTCTTCACACCGATCAAGGGAGGAATTTTGAAAGCCAACTCTTTAAATCTATGTGTGAGGTGCTAGGAATACATAAGACAAGAACAACCGCTTATCGCCCCTCAGCTAATGGTCAGGTGGAACGATACAATCGCACTCTAATGGATGCTGTCCGTTGTTTTACCCACAAAAATTCACAGTGGGATGACCATTTGGCCTTGATAGCGGGAGCCTTGCGGGCTTCAGTGAATCGACAAACGGGTCTCACGCCAAATAAGATGATGCTAGGAAGGGAGGTGAATATTCCAGTTGATTTAATGTTTCCTTTAAAGAAAGATTTTGGAAAGACAACAACTAGTGATGAGTATGTAGTCGATCTGTCAGTGAATTTGGAAAAAGCCCATGAGGTAGCAAGGGACAATCTTAAAACAGCCCAGAAGAGGATGAAAAAATCGTATGACCTGCGTCAACTTGTCTTCAACTATGAGGTGGGAGATGCTGTATATCTCTTGGAAAAATCCGTTAGCAAAGGCAAGTGTAAGAAATTGTGTCCACCATGGAAAGGTCCTGGGTTAATAATTGAAAAATTATCAGAGTCACTATTCCGAGTGAAATGTGGAAACTCGGTCAGTGTAGTGAACCATGACCGGCTGAAGAAATGCCGTGACAGGATGCTGCCCGAATGGATCCGACGGCTGAAGGATGATCCAGAAGCACTCAGGGATGCAGTGGAAAGTGCAAAGGGAGGTGCCAGCGCTCGTTATTGTTTGTGTCGCAAACCGGATGATGGCAAGATCATGATCCAGTGTGATGAATGTTTGGAATGGTTCCATGGCGCATGTGTTGGTATCAGCCGCAAAAAGGCAGGAAAGCTAGACGAGTACCTCTGTCCCAATTGTGAAGCGGACCCCCTACCCCTATCGCATGTAAACCTTTACTAATCCAGAGCATTTCCTTTTCAGGAATGGCAACTGAAGATGTCTGGACCAGGAGAGAGACCCGTCAGGAACAGTACATCAAGGACGCTTCTCGACGGGGACAATTACTAAAGGCCAAGGATATGGTCAACGACTTAGCCATGGTTAAAAGCCTGACAACTGACTCTGTGGTGGCGGTACTGGAGGGACAGTATCGGTTGGCAAAAGAAAGGAAGTCCTGGAAGTGGTTGGTGGAGTTTCAGAAGTGCCTGGAGTTCCTGTTGAGTCCTTCGGACATCCACCATTATTTCCCCATACCTGGTCGGAGCGTACAGCCCAAGCCAGCGAGGAGGACACAGAGAGAGGAGAGAGATGAAAGGGGGTTGGTCAAGGATGTTCGGCTTTTGACTTCCAGCATCCCTGTTGTCCATCATGATGCGGGAGAAGGGATTCGGCCTCATCAATTTGTTGACCCGCACACTTTGGGGCAGTCACCAAAACAGGGATGTTCGGAGTGGCGAGAGAAGTCAGGCGAGAATACACACAGAACTCCTGATAAGAATGAGGTCACAAGGCATTCCAGGCCTAGTGACAGCAACAATCAGCCTAAAAGGGAAGAAGTCACAAGACGCCAGAGGTCTAGTGACGATGTCGAGACCCATAAGAAGGTGGAAGAGGTCACAGGGCACTCTAGGCCTAGTGACAAAGACAAGACCAAGGGAGAGAGGAAAGAGGTCAAAAGGCACTCTAGGCTTGGTGACCGGGACAAGACCCAGGACAAGAGGGAAAAGGTCACAAGGCACTCTAGGCCTAGTGACAGAAAAACAAGCCTTCAGCGGAGAGGAGTCCCAAGACGTTCCAGGTCTAGGGATCTCCTGAGAAACCGGCCTTGTAAGGAAGGACCCACCAGGCGACCGAGGTCTAGAGAGAGAGACAGGAGTTGGCGGAGAAGGGAAGGGGTTGCAAGACGTTCGAGGTCTCGTGACACCTATAGACCAAGACCTCACAGGCATGAAGGCAACAGGCGTCCAAGGTCTCGTGACAGGGAGGGGGCAGAAAAGAATCAGGAAAGCCAGGTTGCAAGGCGTAGGCCTAGTGACACCTACAGGGAAAGGCCCAAACAGAAAGTTGAAACTTGGGGACAGGACGTTTTAGATGAAGATTCTGAGGAGGATCCTGATTTCTCAGAGTCACTGTTTTTCTACCGCTCAGATCACCCTAGGGAACAATGGGAAAGGGAGAGGACCTCTCGACCCACACCTACTTCAAGTCCATTCACAAACCTGGAGATAGAAACGAGGGAAACAGAGAGGCGTGTAACCCTAGGGAAGAGGAGAGATCGACCGGAGAGTCAGCCCCCGACAAGGGCAAAGAAGATTAAAAGGAATAAATGCCCCTTTTCAGAGTGTTATGCTGAGGCGAGAAAGCTCAAAAGACATGTGTACTGTAGACACATCCCGGCTATATTTCACGACCAGGAGACGCCCACTCAGTTGAAAAGTCCAGACTTCCAAGCGAGACGTCTGAAAGCCTTGGAAGTTCTTTCAGGAATCCTTCTGAGACCGGCAGAGAAATCAAACCCAAAGAAGTTAATGGCCATGGTCAACCGGAAACTGGTTATGGACCCACAGTCACTGATAACTCCGGAGATGCATACTGCGATGAGGTTCCTGTGCAAACATGCAGGCTGGGAGATACCATCTGTATTCACTCTGACTCCTATCAACTCACCAGCTGTCCTCATCCATTGGAGGCCCATGGCATTCATAATGGACCAGCTCACCCAGAGGGATACTGAGATGATGTTCCAGGAGTACGGAAGGGCTCCGGATCACCAAGATGTCGAAGGCGGCTATCCCCACGAAGTTACCCCTGGAACAGTGACCGAGACTGTAACCAGTGGTATGTTGGAAGGAAGGGCCAGTGCGACCCCGGCAATCACAGGGCGAGAGGTCCCCATGCAAGTTGATCCAGAGGGTGTTTCAGTTGGCCAAAGGGGAGAAAAGGAGCAGGAAATGGAACCTATGGTAACCGGAGAAGACGGACAAGAAGTAGCCATCGTGTCGATGAAGGCTTTTGAGGGGCTTAAACTATCTGGACAGTCATTTAAACTGACCGTTAGTTCTCCCGATAGGCAGACTGAGCTTAATTATGAAGGGACACCTAGTCCAGAGGCTGGGAGGCTAATGACGAAGGAAGAAGAGGAGGCATTGTTGAGATCTCCGCCGAGCTTGAAGAAAGTGGCCATACAGAACCCCTCAGATGCTTGGAAGTCCAAGCCTAACATTGGAGTAGTGCAGCCAAGGTCCAGCCCTAAGCAATTACAAGTCAGACCTGCCATAAGAGAAGAAACCGTTGCCGCTTTTGATAGCCATTTCCACGCTGATCGTCTTGGCACCCGCCTGGGAATAGAAATGGCCCGAGTAGAGGACCTGATAAGGCCAACGGAAGTGCCTTCAAAGAATCCTGTGGTGATTAGCGGAGGGGTGATGGTGTACTGCGACCCGGAGACCTACGACAAGGTGCATTTATCGGCAGCCGAGAAGTGGAAGATCGCAGTGGGCCTTCATCCAAAGAAAGCAAGACAATTCAACCCAGAGATCAAGGAGAGAATGGTGTCATTGCTTAACCACCCAAGGGTCACAGCTCTAGGGGAAGTGGGCATTGACTACAGTGAAGCTACATCACCCAGAGAGTTACAGAAAGAGGTTCTGGCAGAGATAGTGAAGCTCAGTCAACCGAACAAGGTCTTGGTCCTCCATATCAGAGGGGCAAAGAATGATCCCTTGTCAGCAGAGGCATCTAGGGATTGTTTAGAGGTGGTGCGTAGGGCCTGTCAACCAGAACAAAGGTTACACCTACATTGTTTTGCAGGAGGCCTCCAGCAGGTACGCGAATGGAGAAGTGCCTATCCAGACTGTCACTTTGGACTCACTGGGAAGGTAACACGATTCTCAGAGGAACAGAAGGATGCCATGAGAAGAATTCCATTAGATCGCCTCTTGCTAGAGACAGATGCACCATACTTACCTATGCTGGAAGGTTTGAGGACCACCACCCCTGCATACATCGGAGATGTGGCTGCAACAGTTGCCATGATTCGCAAGGAGTCAGTGAGCCTAGTGATCGAGGCAACTAGAACCAACGGGGAGCGCCTTTACCAGCATTGAGAAACATCGGAGATGTGGCTGCAACAGTTGCCATGATTCGCAAGGAGTCAGTGAGCCTAGTGATCGAGGCAACTAGAACCAACGGGGAGCGCCTTTACCAGCATTGAGAAATTCACAGGTCCAGGGAACCAATTCATGCCAACTCTCGCTAGGGATGGCTGTACCAAGAACCCACCAACAAGATGGACCCGTGGTGCAGGACCCATTCGGGGGGAATGTAGTAGTTTAGTACAATCCCACTCGGGGACGAACAAAGCGCGGACCGTTCCGACCCAAATTGTGACTGGGTCCCAGCAACTCGACGCCGAGGTAGTAAAAGATTAACCTGGTTCTTGGCTTTCTGTTTAATGGCGTACAACTGAAAAAGACGTATTTCTTACCCAGAAAGACAATCGTGGTTAATCAGCCTATCTACACCTAACCAGAGATTGAAAGTGTGGCAGACTTCCTAACACAAGGTTAGTGTATAGAGATTTACCATATTTCAATAAAATGGTATGCGCTGGTCAAATCGAATTTAATCATGTAAAAACCTTGCTCAACAAAAGAAAGAGCAGCTTGAATATCTTCATATTTGACCGATTGTTTCCAAATATGCTTATTAACAGCACGGAGGTCCAATATTAAACGCTTTTTGCCACTATTTTGTACAGAAACAGTTAACGGATTAACTATGTACGGAATTTCTGAACATTCTTCTACTAAATGCCTATCTAATAAATCTTTGATTGCCTCCTTGACAAAGTCGGACTCAATAACTGCGGACCTATTGTTCTTCAAAAAGGTAGAAGGGGGCTCTGAATATAGCGGTAATTTGTAACCGGACTCAATTACGTCAATGATAAAAGCGGACGCTCCAATATTTTTCCAAAATTTAACATGTTCTCTTAGCCTACCCCTAACAATGATATGCTTTTGGCCCTGCTCATATTCATAAAAATCATGTGTAAAACGACCATAATCAAATGTGTACTCATCTTTTATAAAGTCCGAGTCACTCTGAACTACACCCGATATCGTCTGATCAATACTCTCACTTTGGTCCTTGAGCTGTACCTGCCGCTGAAGCCATTGGCCGGTTGACGTACGGACAGTTCCTGCGGATATGATTGTATTCTCCGCATGCGAAGCAAGGTCCGAGGGTTGCGCCAATATAACTGGCGCCATTGTTTGACTGGTAATTTGAGCCGGGGCCTCGAAAAGTCCTTCCCCGACCGGCTGGTTGATGAAACGCAGGTAAAGTGGGAACACCTTGCCCCCAATTGAAAACGCCGTAAGTACCAACAGCAGAACTCGTAGTGGTAGCAGTCGCGGGCTTCGACTTGGAACCACCCTTTTTCCTCTTAAGAGCCCGGTTCTCTGCCTTGCTGATTCTCGCCTCATCCTCGGAGTCGCTTGCGACTGGGTTAGACTCATATTGTCGCACAGTTTCCCATCCTCCTGATGATGAGTCAGCGATGCGAATAAGCTTGTTACGCTTCTTAATAAGCTCTGACACGTCTCTGCACAGATCTAATGAATAGTCTAGCTTACTATGCTCAATAGCCCAAACTATTTGACCCACAACGTCACTTACTTTTGTATTGAAGTCAAATTGAATTTGATTTCCCTGAAACTTCCACTTTATCTCCTTGGAAGATTTTAACTTCTGCACTTCGGAAGCTACGTTTTCCGAGGTCCCTTTAACTTCTTCCCTAAGCGCTAAGACGTCTGCACGCTGCTGTCTTATCTCTGCTAACACCTGTTGTAAGGAGGGCTGCTCTACCGACAATTCAGGACTATTCGCCATGTGCTCAGCCAAACGCGTACCGACAAGCCGAAATCAAAAAACACGTACGTCGCTCGCGGTTACCCAAAGCTGAATGCCTCTAATACACACCTATGTATTATACATGCACCTACATATACCCATATATGGATATATCACGTGCCACGACATATAACCATATATGGATATATCACGTGCAACCTTCGTTTACTACGCTTTACAGACAGGGAAAATAATTTTCTCCTTATTCGTACCTCAAACGTAGAAAATTATATTTCCTTGATTAATAGTCGCGATCGGTCAACATGGCCCGTGTACAATTATATTGCCTGATTACCCGTCATCACATAATGTCGCATTTTGACGCATTTTGGAAAAAAAAAGGAAATCAGAAAAAAAACCACCACCACCACCACCACCACCACCAACAACAACAACAAAAAAAAAAAAAACACACACACACAAAGACATGCATGTTTGAAAAGGGAGAAAAGGCTTTTAACAAATATTTCCTTCTTCCCAACAACCTTTTTCTGTCCTAAATAAATTGATAATAAACTTGAATTTTCGTCCGAAATCTCTTTAAGGATGGAGCAGTTAATAATTCTGCTGTACTCAAAGATAGTTTCGAGAAGTGTCAAGGCAGATAAGATATATGTGAGATGTACTTTTTCGACGGTTATTTTAACCACAGACCCAGCGATTTATCGTGTGGGCGTCAAAATCATCGTAACTACAGCTTCTTTAAGCTTGAGTTAGCAGATTTTGGCTGCAATGAATTTCGGTCTGTTGCAACTGAAAGAAACATCGGCAGTAGAAGTTTCTGTTTTTATACCCACACACCCCAAAAATGAGATGTTTCAAATTCTGGAAAATATAATAATAGATACACATATTTCCAAAAATATGAAATAAATTGACCATCTATGCAGTCAATCCAACAATAACACCGAAAGCAAAGTACCAGGAATCTGTAGTTTATAAACGTTTCAAGGCAACAATTAGCCAACGTTTTTTATAAAGGAGGCAAATATATTGGTGCCAAAAATAGTTAAAACATGGCCAAGATAATTGGTATGTATTCCGCCTTACACCGTTTCAATTCGAAAAGTTCTAAAAACTTTCATAGTTCTATGTCTTATCGACAACATTTAATCATAATGTACCAAAAACGTTTCAGTTTGGGTTTAAAAAACAAATAATAAAAAAAAAAAAAAAAAAAAAAAACGTGATCTTATGTCCGCATGAAAAATATACATTAGGTGTTCGGGCCGAACATTTAGTTCTAAAAGGTCGGTAACCGACCATAATTTTCGCAAAACAAACCCACTGAATATCAAAGGCGAACTGTCTATAGGATATCAGTTGGCGTTCTGTCAATTACAATCGAGCCTTTTAAGACAGTTACCCTAGGGATCAACCAAAATGTCTCCTTTACACGGGTAGCAGTGTTATCACGATTCTTGTTTAAGATGGATCTTTTTTTCTGTCCATCTGAAATATGAATCTTGATAGGCTCAGTCATTACAGACTAGACGAACTTCAAACGGTACAAATGATCTATGAACTGATATACATGTATCATAATTTGTGTCTCAATCTGATATGCATGTTTTCTAATCTAGCTTTTATATAAAGTCTTATTGCGAATTCGGAACCCCAATAGAGTCGTTGGTAGCTTGGTCAGGCAGTTGGAGGTTTAAATCGGTTCTTTTTAGTTTCAAGTTTCCCATGGGAAAGCACCATGACTCACTAGACAGTTAGACCTTTTAAATGGATTTTCTCTTTACTAGATTATTTCTATAATAGTATTTCATCGGATTGCACTATTTTTTACAAGACAGTTGGGGCTTTTATATATAGATTCTCTCTTTCTTAGATTATTTCTACAATAGTTATTATAGGGATGCACCTTGGCCCAATAGGCCGTTTGGGCTTTTATATCGCTTTTCTTTTTCCTACATTATTTCTATAAACATAAGTTATTAGAATTGTTCATTATTTAAACGGGGAATGCAATATAGCTCAATTATGTAGGTGAAATTCCTTTTATATTGGTTTGGCAAAACGAAAGCTAATTAATATACAGGATCATATTATCATAGGGGATAACATTAAATTGATCATTAAGACGGCGGTGGTTAATCCGATTTCGTGGTATCTGTATAACCAGTGCAAACATTATCGACCTGGACCGGGCTGTGCAAACTGACCATGGTTTAGACTTTTCGTCGTCTTGGGGATAAGAGCCATTCATGAGGTAATTATTTTCTGATTACAGAAAATGGTGTAACAATTACCTTTTGGATACTAGTCACCATAAACTATACCACGGAGTTCGTCTTGCCGACAAAACACGAGGATACCACAGTTCTACCTCCGAGTATCAGGCCTATGATACTGCGTTTGGGAGGTAGCATTGATCAGGTACGGTAATATTGCTGTTTTATCAATTGATGGAACGCTGGCCCCGCCCACTTACTCCGCTGGCTACGCCCACCTACTCCGCTGGCTACGCCCACTTACTCCGCTGGCTACGCCCACCTACTTCGCTGGCTACGCCCACTTACTCCGCTGGCTACGCCCACTTACTCCGCTGGCTACGCCCACTTACTCCGCTGGCTCCGCCCACTTACTCCGCTGGCTACGCCCACCTACTCCGCTGGCTACGCCCATCTACTCCGCTGGCTACGCCCACTTACTCTGCTGGCTACGCCCACTGAGCTCCAGCAGGAAGTTCAACTTCTATATAAAACAGCTTTATTTTGAAAAAAAAATATATATAGCCAGAACCATATGACAAAAGCAAATAGTACAAATGGTTGGTTGGCGGCACAAGCATCGTAACAAAAGCTTTTATAAGCTATAGTTACGACGGTTAAGTCGCTAAGCCGGCAAAATTGCTTTACATAAATGTCAGCCAAAGTCGGGGTTTAAAGTTCACATTCGGTTTAAATGAATGATTTGATGGGTCAATAGATTCTTTGATTCTTACATCAAAACACAATCAAGTACATTTGTACTTATACAGTTCCGTTTTATCATGAGCACGTTGGCCCATGCATTTGACCTCTGACCAATACGGCTGACCTGAGACGAATACGGTTGACCCGTATCAATATCGTTGACCTTCTATTACAACAAAAATCGAAATTTTCTGATTTGTCTAAACTTGGTTCATGTGTGATGCCCTCGAATGACTAAGTTAAAAAAAAATACGTTAAAATCATAAAGCCGTTCGTAAATAACCGGCAGTATGACGTCATTTTCATATTACGTAATTGTGAGTTCCGTCTATTTTACGTATTTTTTGCGTATTTTTGTCACTGGATTCGTACAAAAGTAAAGATAAGACGACACTGGGCCTTTTCTTTATTTAAGAAATGATGAGAATAAAATTTTGTTTTCATTGAGTAATGAACTTAAAAACTTAATCACACTAGTGTGATTTGGTTAATAGCTCAATGAAAACAAAACAAATCAAACAAATGAACAAACAAAACTCTCGATTTCTTACAAATTTAATGCGATTGTGTTAGTAGTGTAAGTATGAAAAAATACAGCCAATCAAAACGATTGAATATTGATAGACGAAACGAAGATTGAATTATCAACCCGTTACCAGACGGCAAAATTCTAAACTGGTCCAATTCGAAAGAAGCTGCAGACGATAATCAAAAGTTATCAACCCGATACCAGACGGCAAAATTCTAGACTGGTCCAATTCGAAAGAAGCTGCAGACGATAATCAAAAGTTTATAATTTAATTGTTAGTTTCGTCTATCAAAAACGAGCGATCTGATTGGTCGAAAAATTCAATTCATACCTCAATGAACAAAATTTTGAGTACGCAGCCATTTTGAATGCTTCCGCACAAAATAGTTCACTACAAAAAGGTATCAAAATTTGAAAAGTTGTTGCATTTTTCGCTCGATGCTATTAACTTATAAGAAATGAAGAGAATATTTTTTGTTTTCATGGAGGTATTAACCGAAAAACCTAATCACACAATGTATGAATCCGCTTCGCGTATTCATACAGTGTGATTAGGTTTTTCGGTTCATACCTCCATGAAAACAAAACATCTTCTCCTCATCTCTTAAATGAAATTTTACATTTTTTTCTAATTCCTGGATAGAAAATATAGGGGAATTTTATTCATTTACACAATGTTTTCCCAATTATTTTGGAGGCGTCATCGTGTTGGAATAGGTTAAGCCAAAGACCATTACAGCTGACAGAGAACCTTTTACTGTCACTTGATTAAAACCTATTACCACACTATCTCGCTTTTTCAAGCCCTTCAACAAAAATATCTGGAAAAAAAATCGTGGAAAATAAAGAATTTGCTTGTCACAAGCAATTTCTTCATTATCCACAATATTTTCTATCCCAAAAGACCAAAATTTTGAAAATACCATCAATTAAAGAATGAGGTCCGTTACTTCTTTGAATTTAGATCAGTCTTAGATTTTGTCGAGTGGGAATGGGTTAATTACATATATTCCGATCCAAAAGTGGGAAATGTCACTTATAGGTTAACATCATAGATGAATGCGTTTTATCGTTTTACAGATCAAGTTATACCTTGAATCAAACAACTTTACAGCAGAACAAATTGGTTCATGTCTTCGAAACAGCACCTTGGTACAAATTCAACAGTCTTTAAATAATACTTCTACTCAAAATGTAAGTACCCCTTCGACAGTTCCAATATTATCCAGGCATTTTATTAACTTTGTGGAAATAAAAAAAGTCTGTAATATAGCTGTGCTTTGTCTCGGTTAGTCATTCGGTTGGCTAGGCATGTGAATTTCCGAAACAAAACGCTGCGTTTGTTTTCACGTTACGTTACCTGAGTTGTTATACTTCACCGGAGATAACATGTCACTTGTTTACAAAACAAAAACAAATAGCAAAAGAAAAAAAAATCCCAACCTCAACAACAACAACAACAATAAAAACAAACAAACACACACGCGCACACAAAAACTCACTTTACATTCATAAACCTCTGGAAAATTGACCAATCGCGGCTGTCAATCAAATAACCATTCGACTAATGAAACCGTCCAATTAGACCAAAAGTGAGTTTTGAACACATTTTTGTTAAACTTTTTTGTCGTTTGGCGACTTATTTCTTGGCGACTTAATACGGCGTTACGGCGATTATGTCGCAAACCAACTATTCTACGTCATTGTTACCGGAAATAAATTTTGAAAACCAACTCCGTTTAAGATTGAAGCGGGACTTCCTGTCGGAGTCAATATGGGTGACCAACGGGGTAAGTTGGCGAGGCCAGCGGTTAGTCAATGGTAGCGGCAACAGGTCACTTAATAAGTGTTCTCGGTTGACAAATTGTAAAGCCACAATATTTAACACATTCCCACACAATGCCTGTTTTTGACGCCCTAAAGAAATACAATTGACCAACGGCGTTATTTTGCAAAATTCATAGCCACAAACATGTACCAAAGAGTGAAAAAAGGCGTTGGCGACCTTAGCTTGAATTAGCTGTAGTTACGACGTTTAAGTCGCCAAACCAAGAAAAATATTTCGCGCAAATGGCGGCCGATGTAAGAGTTCAAATCTCAATTGCGGTCTGAATGAATAGATTTGATTAGTCGACTGATTCCTTGATTGAAAGCCGATAATGGTCAGTTGGGGAAACACTGTGTGAAATGAAGAAATAGCTTGCTTGCGACGTTCAGTAGAGCGCAATGAACGAAAACACGGTAAAATTATGGAGCGATAATCAACCGGAAAGCATTGAAGCTCATTTTGCTTTTCTTCAAAATAGCAACACACAAAATAAAAAAAATAAAATCGATATCTCAAAAAGTATTCAAACATTCTTTTTTTCCAGATTTTCAAAATTTCCGGCGATACACAATGTTCTAAATCTTACGAGGAAACTCCGCCAAAAGCGTTTTTACAACCACACTAGACCTATCAAAACTTCTTCAATAAATTACACGGAAATGAAAACAAGACTAATCCTTGTCATTCTGAACCCAGAATATTCCTGTTTTGGTAGGAGATCTAGATAAAAATCAGGCTGCACATATGTGCAGCCTGATCTTTGTCTAGATCTCCTGCTTGTCACTTTAAAGCCAGCATTGTTTTTAAGATCTATTTTCCTAAAAAGATACCAACCGAAAATAAGCGCTTTTTGTGCCTTCATTCATTTGATTTTAACTCAGTTTTTGTATAAGATTTTTTTCAGCTTGACATGGGTTAAACAAAAGCTTTTTTGAGTTCTCAATTGAGAATTTACTCAAACTTCGAATTTGAATAAATATCTTGTTTTGATTTGAATTGTATATTAAGAGTAATTTGTAACACCCTAAAAATATTGTCATTTATTTACGTGAAATTACTCTAAGCCGAAGTTTAAGTAAATTCTCAACTGAGTACGAAAAAAGTTTTATTATCACGGGCCCCAATTCTTTAATTCTATTTGGTGGATTATCGAGTTTAATCGATCGTAAGAATATCATTTGATAGTTTCACACACACACACAAAAAAAAGCAACAGTGAAAATGATAATTACACTGTTTTGGTTTAGCCCAGCTTTCGCCTGTTTCGCCCTACTCAACGTCAACTAAGCGGGATAAAAGGTGCCGATGACGTCATCACGTTGACATGCAATTCACGTGTGAAAGAAATCTCTATTCTACATAAAAATAGAATAAAAGTTTGTTGTTCTTGTATGGTTGATATTTTCTTTTTCATTTCATGAATAACAAAAACTCTATTTTCACGAGTGGCTCACTGAATTAAAGATATATCGATCTTAAACTCAACTGAATAATTATTCTGTATTTATTACCACAATTTTTATCCTGAAAAATCTATTACTTTTTCAGAAAACGACGGCAATCATCACAGTCCTAGCTGAATTATCAAACATAACAGGCTCTATAATGAACAGTCTATACTATCCATGCAGTATGAAACGTTATTTATCAGTCGAGACACACTTTACATCGAACTTAAACTTCCTTCTTCAATACACTTTGATTGCAACCAATATGGCGGAACCGGAAGTTTCAATCGGATTGATTTGTCGAGAACCATCAGGATGTATGCTAGCTCAATTATTGGCGATCATGCGTGAATTTGGAAAAATATTTCAGTTGATTTATGAACTCATATGATTTTACTGTTACGCCCTATATTGTTGGTCAGAAAAGATATCAGGAAATGAATAAAAGGATCAAGAAATGTGACCGAAAAGTACGGACTAGTATCGACCATTATCTGTCTGCGCGTTCTCAAACTTGTTGAGATCATAAGAAATGAAGAGGGTAATTTTCGTTTCCATTGAGGTATGAGCCTAAAACTTAATCATACTGTATGAATACGCGAAGCGGATTCTTACATTAGTGTGATTAAGTTTTTAGATTCATACCCCAACGAAAACATAAATATTTTCTTCATTTATTATAATCTGATATCTCCAAGAAAAACGAATCGGATACATGTATTTTATTACTAGCTTTGGGTTAAATTTTATGGATCTATGTTCTGTCCAAACATACTAAATAGTTGCGTGCTCAAAATTTGTTCATGGAAGTATGAAAATGAAATTTCAGCCAATCAAAAAAGTAGAATCTTCATAGACGAAACTGAAATTATTTTCGTTTTCTTAAAGTTTCGGAATGAAAATTAAACGCACCACCCAACCATTAATTCATTTGTTTGTAAAATAAATGCTATTCGGCCGCTCGGCCACTGCTGTATCTGCCCCCCCCCCCCTTTTAGATATTTGTTTCACAGAATTCCCGGACGATACCCTTTTTGCATAACGGATTACGATTATACTATTCAGCACCTCAAATGACTAATCGCTGGCCCCTCCCACTAAATTCGTTAGCCCCACCCATTGACTCCAACAGGAAGTCCAACCTCGATTTTTAACGGCGTAATTGTGCAAAATGTATGACCAGTAGCATGTAACCAAAGAGTAGAATAGTTGGTTGGCGTCCTAAACGTCGTAATTACAGCTTGAATAAGCTGTAGTTACGACGTTAAAGTCGCCAAACCAACAAAACAGATTAACAAAATGTTGACAAAAATACCAGCCAATCTAGGAGATCAAAACTCACTTCAGGTCTAAATGAATAATTTCATTGGTTGACTAATTATCTGATTGACAGCTGCGATTGGTCAATTCCATTTCAATAAACTGAAAGTTGTCGTGTGATGTGATCAATTGAATACTTTGTCGTCTGATAATGGGTTAACCTATTAACAAGCGGCGAAACTTTAGACTGGTCTAAATTGAAAACTTGAAAGGAGTTGCAGTCGACAATTTGAAGTAAATGAAAAGATTAGAGTTTTCAAACTTTCTGGGCAGAAAACATTGAGTTAAAGAAAGTAATTGCTTGTTGCAAGCTATTTCTTCCTTTTTCGCAATATTTTTCCTAAGATAATTTCTTTAGGGGCGCCCAAAAGCGTCATCGCGTGGGAATGGGTTAAGAGAAATCTGGTCCACCAACAATCGTCTTTGGCTGACAAAACCCCGTTGCTTAGTCTTGGTTGATTGGTTGAATGGGGTTTAACGCCGCTTTTAACAGTATTTCAGTCATATCGCGGCGGCTGGAGCACCTAACAATGGATTCCTGGTATTTCTCACACCAGTACTACCACTTAATCCTTTCCTAGTCTCCAGCTGCTATCCCACTTAGGTTTACGATTATTCACCCATTGGTGAGAGACAAATGTCGGAAAGACTATGTGCCGCCGCCGGGGATCGAACCTACTTAGTCTTTGGTAGACTACATTACTGTGGCTTCCTTTTGGGTAGATTGCATGCAGTAATGATGTTTTTGGTACGGCGCATGAAATATTAACGTGTAAAAAACTAAGTCTTGAAAACAGTCAACGTGACAACTCTGATTGGTAAGTATAATCTCATGACGGCATTATATTTACACCAGATGAGAGTTCCACTTAATTGTTTACATGAACAACAAGCGTATAATATTACAACAGAAAGAATTGAAAGGGAGAAAATAATTTTCTCTTTTCCAATATTTCAACTAATTTTTCGTTTTAATATTGTGTATTTATGGTAAAGTATTTTAAATACAGCTTGGTATAGTTGACTGATCGACACTGTCAAACAAACAAATCATTGACCAATCAAATCGTTGATTAAGGCCAGACGTGAACTCCGACATTTATGCTAAGCATTTTCTTGTTTTCGCGACCTAGACATTGTAACTACATCTTTTTCAAAACGTTTAAGTTGCCAACCAACGATTTTACTTTTTTGTTACATTTGACTGGCCATATACGAAATATCGCCGTTTAACCCTTTCCTTAACGAATCCGGGATTTTACGTCGCTGTGATTTTTATACTTCAGAAAACATTGTGGGAAAAGTAGTTGTTGTTTGTAACAAGCAATTTCTCATTTTCCAACAATATTTTCTATCACAAAGGGTGATTTGATTGCAAATTGCATCCAATTTTCATTGTCCTTGGCAACCTCTTTCAATTTGGACCAGTCTGAAATTTAAAATCTGACGAAGATGAGTGGGGTGACCATCGATACATGTACGTCAATGGCTGGAAATGTAAATCTCAGGATCGTTTTATATTTTTGGAACATTTAACTTGAATATGAAAAAAATAAAATGTAATTATATTCATTGTAGAATTCCTTGGGTTTGTTTCCTTGCATTTATGATGTAGATAATAATACATAGGTTTGTTTAATTACCACATATCTCAACATTTAAGTAATTTTCACCCTCACCAATAACAGAGATATAATATGAAATAAGGCGAAGCCTTGAAAGCGAGCGCACTTATTCTTAAGAACCGAGGAGTTTAATAGTTTCATCTCACATTATTAGCTAGCTACAATGTACATTAGGTCACAGACAAAGAGATGCTGATGATTTATCCTTGTCAGAATCTTCTCGGACCCTATAAAAGGTGAAGAAAAAAATGTGTAACTTTGACAGCTTCGGCCAAATTAACGACTCTTTGACCAGTATGTTTGCCTACTAGCCCCTTTTCCGACAATCCCCGCCAATAGATTACCAGAAGTAAATTCTACGAGATTCAAACATTGATATATATGTATGGAATAAATGTTGAAGTGATGATTATCATATCTGATACAACCATTCAAACCAACATTCTAATGGCATAATAATGGTAAATGTCTAATTCATATTCTTTATTCATTAACAAGGCTGTTAACCACTAAATGCTACACTTTGACTTATTTAAAACGAGCTTTGGAAATATTGTGGGCAAATGAAAATTAAGAGCATTTTTTTGTGTAAATTTTCTCTCTATTCTATTCGTCGAACTTGGTGTTCAATTTGAAATCACATGGAAAATAGTCTGCATTTTTTTTAGTCCGACGGGACAATGCATTGAATTTGTCGGTTGACCAAACTAATACGAAAGAATAAACCCAATCTGCTGAAGTTCAACGGTAAAGACAAATTCATAATTCTTGGTTGTCGGTTTACTAGTCGCTGTAATATTAGGCGCAGCCGCCGTCATAGCGCAGTCGGTAAGCGCTTAAGACTCCCAATCTTCAACCATGGGGGTCATGGGTTCGATCCCCGGCGGCGGCACATATTCTTTCCAACATTTGTCTCTCACCAATGGGTGGATAATCTTAACCGAAGTGGGATAGCAGCTGGAGGCTATGAAAGAATGAAGTTGTAGTACTGGTATAGGAAATACCGGGAATCCATTTTTAGGTACTCCAGCCGCCGCTATATGACTGAAATAATGTTAAAAGTGGCGTTAAACCCCATTCAATCAATCAATTTGTTATGCGCAAAGTTAAAGCCAATTAAACGATGATCCGTATCATATCCGATGTTGGGGGTATTTGATTGGAAAGGTCTCTACTTTTTGCATATAACGCATGGGCCAATTATAGCTTTCAAATTTATCTTTAACCCTTGTCATGCTGAACACGGAATATTCCGGTTTTGGCAGAAAATGTCAAGTTTGAGAAAGCAATGCCAAAGAATTGCATTAAGAACACACCTTTGCTTATTACTAGTATTACTTTAATTTTCCAAAATGCATTCGTTCTAAGGAGAATTCCATAGTACCATGCTTATTTAAAGGGTCTCTTACGCAGATTATTTAAAAAAAAAAAAAATTGCTCTCATTTTTCAATTTTCTAATTGTAATGCTTTCAGACATTTTGTTTGAAGGCGATTAATTTGATTTGTAAAGAAAAAAGCTGCTTGTCATTAAAAAAAATAAAAAATAAAAAAAAAAACGCTTAAAGAGACACCAAAAAAGTTAGCCAAGTGCAACCCGAATGCAACCGGAATTAATTGGGTAAATACTTTATCTGTAAAATGAACCGAAAATTGCCATATTTGTAGTTTCAATGACCGCAATTGTTATCGACAGCGCCCGAAGACAAACGACCTCACCAGATAATTTCCGACGTATCAAAGTCGGACAAAGGGAGTACATCACGCTAAATCAAATTTCCAGTAAATTTAGTAGATTCAACACGAGGAAAGAATATTTATCGTGAAAATGGTATTGATAACTATTAGAAAATCAGATAATTTTCTTTATCAAATTTTCATGAAAATCTATTTAAGAGCCCCTTTAACTGTTATATTTAACAGTCATCTAGCTGATCTTATATTCTTTAAAATTGTCTTGGCAACCCCTGGGACCTGACTCCCCAAATATCCCCTTTTCCAGTTTTTATTGTCAAAGTTAAACTAACGTGCGTAGCTGTGTTATCGTACGTGACCCCCTAAGGAGCCTCAGTGAGCTTGGGTGAGCTAATTCTTTCACAGATTGTTTTGCTATCTGAAGTATGACAGGACCCCTGGAACCAAGCTGTGGATCTGCATTAAACTCACGGTTGACTTTTGTTAAAGTCGACAGTGGTACCAGTCTATACACACGGTAACAAACTCCAGTAAACTTACGTGTTTTACTATTAGAGTAACATCCCTTGCGTGCCTTATCTTTTTAGAACACGATAAAACCGCGACAGTTGACATTCAACAATATTTCAACCACAGTAAGTTTGAATTTTCGTTTTTTTCCTACTCAGGCATAAATTTATGACATAGAGGTCCATAGGATATTTTCAATATACTGTCAAAAATTCAATTAGTATTCATTACATGATGATTTCTTCAAGAAAATAATACCACACCCTCATTTGAAATCGAAAGTGGAAAATAAAGGCTACTTCCGAATCCAAATACAGGCCCGAAAGAGGGCCCTACCACGTTTTCAAGTGGATACATTTCCATCAGTCCCGCTTTTTTCGCGACCCTTTAAAAATTTGAATAAAATTATAGGAAAAGGAGAAGCTATATATCCTTTACTCACAATGTCGCAGTTTAAAGTTCACCTTCTGTCTAAATATATTTGATTGGTATATCGAATTTTCGAGTGAAAGCGCCATCCGTCAATTAATGGATCGCTAACCCCGTCCCTTGACTCCGACAGGAAATTTGATTTAGATATTGAAAGACGCTATTGTTCAAAATTCATTGTCGAATACATTGTAACGGATAGAGGGATCACAAACCACGCTCACTTCAAACGTCACTCCAACATGACAGTTTGTGTGAGATACAAGACGACATTAGTTTGTTGGCTACTATATAAACTGAAATCATTAATGGGTGACCTTGTCTCTTTAAGTACAAAATGATAGCACTGTAGTCACGACGTTTAACCACGACCAATTCAAACGTCACTCCGACATGACAGTTTGTGTGAGATACATGACGATATAAGTTTATTGGTTGCTACACAAAGAGAAATCATTAATGGCTGACCTTAACTTCTAAAGTGCAAAATGATAGCACTGTAGTCACGACGTTAAACCACACCGATTTCAAACGTCTCTCCAACATGACAGTCTGTGTGAGATACCAGACTACATTAGTTTGTTGGATGTTAAGCAAAGTGAAATCGTTAATTAGTTCCCTTAACTTCTAAAGTACAATTGATGAAACTGTAGTCAATACGTTTAACCATGCCAACTTCAAACGTCATCCCGACATTGTTGTTTATGTGAGATATAAGAAATAGTTTATTGGCTTCTACACAAAGTTAAAACGTTAATGGGTGACCTAAACTTCTAATGTAAAAATTGATAAAACTGTAGTCACCACGTTTAACCATACCAACTACAAACGTCATCCCGACATTGAAGTTTATTTGAGATATGTGACATTAGTTTGTTGGCTTCTACACAAAGGTAAAACGTTAATGGGTGACCTTAAATTCTAAAATACAAATTGATAAAACTGTAGTCACGACGTTTAACCATGCCGACTTCAAACGTCATCCCGACATGGTAGTTTATGTGACATATAAAACATTAGTTTGTAGGTTGCTATACAAAGTGAAATCGGTAATGGGTGACCTAAACTTCTAAAGTACAAAATAGTAAAACTGTAGTCACGACGTTTTACCTACCTATTTCGAACGTCACTCCGACATGACATTTTGTGTTAAATACCAGACAACATTATTTTATTTGGCTTCTACATAAACTGAAATCATTAATTGGTGACCTTAACTCTTAAAATACAATAGGATAAAACTGTAGTCACGTCGTTTCATCATTCCCATTTCAAACGTTATCCCGACATGGTAGTTTATTTGAGAGTCTGTTAATTGCTATACAAAGAGAAATCGTTCAAGGGTGACATTTACTTCTAAAATACAAATTGATAAAACTGTAGTCACGACGTTTAACCAAGTGCAGTTCAAACGTCAACCGACATGGTAGTTTATGTGATATATAAGACATTAGTTTGTTGGTTGCTATACAAAGTGAAATCGGTTATGGTTTACATTAACTTCTAAAGTACAAAATGATAAAACTGTAGTCACGACCTACCCATTTCTAACCTCACATTGACATGACAGTTTTTGTTAGAAACAAGTCGATATTAGTTTGGTGGTTGATTCACAAAGTGAACTCATTAATGAGTGACCTTGACTTCTAAAGTACAGCTTGATTAAACTATAGTTTCGACGTTTAACCACGCCGACTACAAAACATCAGTCTGACTTCGAGATACCAGAAGACAATAATGTGCTTGTTTCTACAAAACTGAAATCGTAAATGAGCGACATTAACGTGTAAGGTACAGCTAAATAGGACTGTGGTTACGACGTTTAGCGACACCAACTACAAAACAACAGTCTGACTTCGAGATACCAGAAAACATCAGTTTGCTGGTTTCTACAAAAACTGAAATCGTTAATGGGCGACCTAAACTTCTAAAATACAGAATGATTGAGCTGTATTTACGACGTTTAGCGACACCGACTACAAAACATCAGTCTGACTTCGAGATACCAGAAGACGTCCGTGTGCTGGTTTCTACAAAAACTGAAATCGTAAATGAGTGACCTTAACTTCTAAAGTATAGCTTAATAGGACTGTGGTTACGACGTTTAGCGACACCGACTACAAAACATCAGTCTAACTTCAAGATACCAGAAGACAACAGTTTGCTGGTTTCTACTTAAACTGAAATCGTTAATGAGCGACCTTAACTTGTAAAATACAGATTGATTGAACTGTAGTTACGACGTTTTAGTCGCCGACCAACAAAATTGATCAACTTAAATGTCGCAGGTCTACACCTCACTTCCGGTCTTAACTAATGATTTGATTGGTCAGTCGATATTTTGATTGAAGGAAGTGATCCGTCAACTTGTCACACTTAATTGATATAAAATTCTCTTTATTTTAGGAATAATGGAAGTCTCAGGAAGAAAACAAGTCGACAGTGACCTAGTGAGGACAGTTATTTTATGTGACCCTTGTAAATCTGATGATGAAAGTCAAAATGCTGAGTATTTCTGTACAGACTGTAATGAATATTTATGTTCTGATTGTGCTAGAGCTCATAGAAAAGTTAAACTTTCAAAAAAACACAATTTATCAGGATATGATGAAATGCCGAAAGAGCGAATTTCCCTTGGACTGGAGGGATATTGTAAAAAACATAAGGATAAACCTTTAGATTACTTTTGTACAGTTCATAATTCGTTCTATTGTACAGTCTGCATAACTCTAGAACACAGAGATTGCACACTTCAATATATCGATGAATTTGTCCAAAGATTTAAAGAAAATGGAGAATATGAAAAACTATGTCAAAAGATGAAAAAACTTTCTACGCTTATCGATGAGACGAAATCACAAACTGACCAAAATGTTGCGATTTCACAACAAGCCTCAAACGAAATCGTTGAAAGTATTAAACAGTTCAGGACAGAAATAAACTCCCTACTTGATTCGCTGGAGACAAAAATACTAGAAAAAGCTAGAAAGATAAAGGATGAAGATTTGAAACATATATCTGAATTATCTTCTCAACTTGATGCTATGAAAACAGAATTAGATCAAACGAAAACAAAGATGGAATATCTTCTTACAACCAAACAAAACAAGCAACTCGTTATAACTTCAAAACTCGCTGAAACTAGAATTGCTTGTTTAGAAAAAAAATATGGCTGATTTGTGTAAAAGAAATACGGTAAGGAAATACAAATTTTATCCGAACGAAAGCCTTTATGAAACATTGAAATCTACCACAGAACTGGGATCTCTTAAACAAGAAGAAAAAGAAGACAGAATGGTAAAGAATAAAACATCAAAAGAAATGGGCAGTGTAGAACAAGGGAGACAAAACAGAACTCCATCAAAATTCACTCACCAAACAGACATTAATATCCGACATTCAGAAGATCGACGTGGGTGTTTTGTAAGAGGCAGTGTGTGGATGAGTAACAATAGACTGGCTGTGGTGGACAAGTACAACCAACGTGTCAGTGTAGTTGATATCCTACAGGGTAAGACTGTATTACATATAAGGCTAGATCAATCTCCATTTGATATCACCTACATAGACCAGAACCAGCTTGTTGTTACTGCAGAAACATTTCTGGTGTTTCTGAATGTCGGGAAGACATTGACAGTAAATAAGAAACTCAAAGTGGATGGAAACTGTCGGGGTATTGATTACAGTGATAACATGTTGATAGTGTCCTTTATAAATCCAAGCTTAGTGAAGTTTATGAATATGGACGGACAGGTTATGAAATTAATAAGTACTGACCTGAATGGAAAACGCCTTTTTGTTTGTCCTGACTATGTAGTAACCAGTAGAGATAAGAAAGTTGTTTATGTTACAGACTATAATCAGAACACTGTTACAAAACTAGATATGAATGGAACTGTTATAGATGTGTACAGCAGTAAAGACTTGTGGAGACCATTTGGTGTTACAGTAGATAAATATGACAATGTCTTTATAGCTGGATGGTGGTCAGATAATATTTGTGTACTGACAGCTGGGAGTGGACAGATACAACCAATACTAAAGGTTAATCATCCTACACCTGTTGTTGTGTGTGACGACTCGGATCAGATGTGTGTTAGTCATTTTGGCGTCATAAGTACCTACAAGATACACCGAAGTGATGCAAATTAACCTGGAGACAAAACATCTCCGACTTAAACCATTCCCGAACAATCTCGGAGTTTGACGAGCTGAGGCAAGATAACAATGTAAAACACTGAGATAAAAGAAGAAAATGGTTGTAACAAGTAATTCCTACCTTTTTCACAATGTTTTCTATGCTAGTTCGTCATTGCGCGTCCAATTTACATGAATTTTGAAATGTCGTCTGCAAAAGATCTCGAGGCTTAAACCGGCCTGGTTTGGAGAGCTGCAGAAATATAAGTTTATGAAATACAGTAAGAACAGAAGAAAGTGCAATTTCTCTTCTTTTCGTACTGTTTTCTAGCCTAAATGGTCCTTATCTTTTCATTTTACAGGCAATCGAATGCCGACCTCGGAATCATTTAATCTAAAATAAAGAACGCGTGAATTCGGAATGACCAAGTATTTATTACTTCCCTTTAATAGTTTTATCGTAAAACATGGTTGTCCCACATACTTGGAATATATGACTAAAATATTGTATATTTTCTGATTATGTTATTATTTATAAAGCTAAATTGGATTTTTTAAGTCTGTCTAGTATAATTGTTGTTGATTTAATCATAATTTGGAAATTATACAATACACTTGACAACATACAACTCTCTCAATTTGTTGATGATAGCGCAATCTGGACGGAATCAAAATGTCCAAAATTAGCAGTTAAAAAAGCCCAAAAGGCTCTAAACTCGATCGACAATTGGAGCAAAGAAAATGGCTTTCTAATAAATCCTATAAAAACACAGGTAGTTATGTTCCACCTAAAATCTAAATTAAAACCACCCGAACAAGACCCAGATTTCCCCAAATTAAAATTAGGCAAGAATGTTCTGCAATTTAGCTCATCAGCATTGTTCCTCGGACTCATCTTTGATAAGTATCTTAACTGGCAGGAGCACATAAATAAACTTACCAAAAGAGTTGATAAAGACATAAATCTCTTAAGATCAATCAAAGGCTATAGTTGGGGATCTGACAAAAATCCCTATTTAACATTTATCAGAGTTTAATAAAATCCAAACTGAATTATGGCTCTATTGTTTACAACTCAGCAAATAATAGTGTGCTTGAAAAACTCCAAAAATTACAAAATAAGGCCCTTAGGGTCATCACAAATTGCCCAAAACACACACCCATAAGTACATTAATAGCAGAATGTGGTGACCTACCCTTACAGCAACAAAGAGAAATGAACATGTTAAAGTATTGGGCAAGATCTATAGGCCATGGCGCAAATTTACCGATAAATGAAAAAATTGAGACTGATCCAATCTTTCTCTTTAATCCAAAACGGGTCAAATCGGTTAAAAATCCATACTCTCAAAAGATTCAAGAATTGACCTCAAAATACAATTTAAATGCAAACCATCTGGTGCAACCGTATCAAAGAGACATTTATGAAATATGCAAACCAGACATAGATTTAGAACTAACTCATCATATCTCAAAGAAAGACAATCACAGTCTCCAATTACATAAAGCAAAAGAACACTTGTCAAAATACAGAAATTCAATTAAAGTGTATACAGATGGCAGCAAAGACCAAGAAAAGTATATAGCAGGGGCCGGGGTTGTTATCTTTGATGAAGAAAACACTGTCATTTTGAATAAAGGGATTAAAATGGACCATGGTTTGTCTATATACACATGTGAAATGAGTGCTATTGACTATGCACTGGATTGGCTTAAGAAAAGGGATACCCATTTATTCAAAACCTCAAATATAACGATTTTTACGGATTCCCTGAGCTCGTTACAATCTATGCAGTCAGGTAAATCCAAATCACACCCTGAAATCCTAGATAAAATATTACTTTCAATAAAATGTTTTAAAGAAAGAGAATTAAAAATCACGCTTGTATGGATCCCAAGCCATGTGGGTATAATAGGGAACGAGATAGCCGACCAAACCGCTAAAAAAGGAGCGACTTCGGGTGAAATTAACAAAATCAAACTGAGTGTTAAAGAAATGTACCATCTCATTGAACAGAACATTAAAAATGAATTTAAGAAAACGGACTTATCAAAATACGGTTATTATGATCAACCATCAGCTATCACAGTTTACAGTTCTAACAAAGTCCATGACACAGTTTATACAAAGTTAAGGCTAAAGGTAAGTCGTTTAGGAGCAGAAAGGTTCCCAAAGGTTAATTGCGAACGATGTGAGATAGAACAAACCTTTGACCATGTTTTCTTTGAATGTCCGTTATATAGAAAAGAGAGGGTCGATTTTCGAAATGAACTACTCTGCCTGGATATACCAGTTATAAGTAGAAAACCCTAATGTTCCCAGAAAACAAATTGGCGCTTCAAACTAGAAATGCTGTCTTCAAGTATTTGAAGAACATAAAATTAATAGATAAACTGTAGTGAATTTGTCTGGATATTGAAGAATAAGATTGGGGAAAACAGTATAAATAAAGTAAAATTTTAAACAATACAAGTTCAGCAGTAAAGCAACAGTTTAGTCTGATGGCGCAAAATGTGCAGATTGGGATGCTAAATAAATTAACCAATTTAATTTAACCAATATAAAAATAACAATCATAATAATAGTTATAAATTTGAATAACGTCTATGGGAGGTCAGCATATGGCTGCTCCTTTAGAAATTGAAATTGATAGATAAGGCTGTAACAATATTGCTAGAATATCAGAATATCTAGGAACATGATTTGGGATAACATATTAGAAATACAAATAATACAATATTATGAAATTGAGTAACCATGGGCTTATATAATAAAACTGAATTTTCAAAAGTTATAAACAAAGGACTGTGCTAAACAGCCTTAAAGCTGCAAATTGTCCTCAAGACTTAAAGGGAGGTCAGTAAATGGCTGCTCTTGTTACAAGAAATTTCTTCTTTTTTCACACTGTTCAAACATAGGTACACAGAACTTAAAAATCAGGAATTGAACAGGAAAGGGTTAAAGATAAGGGGGATTGAAGGTAATCAGCAAACTTGTAAAGAAACAAAAGTATCAAGCCGAAATAATTTGAGAAATCACACTTTGAACCATCAAGCTTGTAAGTTGTTTGCACTGTGTTTTATGTATGTTTGAAAATAACGATTTACAAAAGGTATTGTCTAACAATGCCTGTACAACAAAAACAATGCAAACAATGTCCAAGCTAGATTTTAGACACCATTTAAGGGAGAAGGCAATACCAAACTGAGAATTTACTCTTCTGATTTTATAATTTACCAAAGGAATAAAGCAATGTTAATCCTATTATTCTTGGTATTATAAGCCATCCACTCTATCAGATAAAAATTTGATTAGCCAGTTTTCCTTTTCTTTACCATATGTAATATCAATAAGCTTTATTTATACTTCTCTTGCCACATTGTTTCAAGGGGGAAATTAGAATGTTGCCAAGACTGTTTTAAGCAGCTGACTTATTTTGTATATAAATGATTAGAATATAAAAAAAAAAACAAAAAAAAAAAAACATTGTTTCAAGGGGAAAATTAGAATATAGACCATACTGTTTTGTACTGGTTGGTTATTTGTATATATAAGAGATAAGAACAATGTAAATAAAAATGGTGATGGTAATAGGGAAAAAAAAGAGAGAGAGAGAGAGAAAAGAGAGAAAGAGAGACAAAAAAAATGAAGAGTTTACACTTAAACAAAGTATACACACAATGTAACTATGAAAAAAAATATATATATATAAATGACTAAAACTTGAATTTGACACTTTAAAGAAAAAAGAAATGATAAAGAAATAAATCACACACACTCTTATAGCGAAGTGTAAATCCTCATACCTAAACCTAAATTGATGAAAGAAGTATGATTAAAAGGGGGGAAATTGTGGTAATGGCAATGCAAAGTCGAATTCTAATAGCAAAGGTTATAAGAAAAAGAGAGAATAAAAGTAAGGCCCTAAGATCAGGTTGATCACGTGAACAATAAAGGATGTTAATATTTTGTAACATTATAGGCCTACGGGCACCATGGGTACACACTTTGCTAAATTAGCATCTTGTATCCTTAAAATTTGGCACCCAAATTTGTCCTTTTGCTGAGTAAGAGAATTGAAACTCATTTCTCATCAAATCTCAACCCTTTTCGATGTGAAAAAGTCTTTTAAACGGGCTGGTGGGTTGCAGCCTGGGGTCCGTGTGTACTGACAGCTGGGAGTGGACAGATACAACCAATACTAAAGGTTAATAGACCTCTATCTGTTGTTGTGTGTGACGACTCGGATCAGATGTGTGTTAGTTATGAGTTAAATGACGCCATAAGTACCTACAACATACACCGAAGTGATGCAAATTAACCAGGAGACAAAACGTGACATATCCGACTTAAACCATTCCCGAACAATTTCGCGGTTTGACGAGTTGCAGAAAGATAACATTGTAAAACACTGTGATAAAAGAAGAAAATGGTTGTAACAAGCAATTCCTACCTTTTTCACAATGTTTTCTATGCTAGTTCGTCCTTATGCGTTCAATTTACATGTATTTTGAAATGTCGTCTGCAAAAGATCTCGAGGCTTAAACCGGCCTGGTTTGGAGAGCTGCAGAAATATAAGTTTATGAAATACAGTAAGAACAGTAGAAAGTGCAATTTCTCTTCTTTTCATACTGTTTTCTACCCTAAATGGTCCTTATCTTTTCATTTTACAGGCAATCGAATGACGACCTCGGAATCATTAAATCTAAAATAAAGAACGTGTGAATTCGGAATGACTAAGTATTTATTACTTCCCTTTAATAATTTTACCGTTAAATATGGCTGTCCCATATACTTGGAATATATTACTAAAATATTGTATATTTTCTGATTATGTTATTATCTATAAATCTAAATTGGTTTTTTAAAGTCTGTCTAGTATAATTGTAGTTGATTTAATCATAAATTGGAACTGAGATTTTCTAAATTTTTTCTGCAAAACTTAGTCAGCACGGATTAGCTGTTGTTAGAGCACTTGACTTCAAACCTCATGATAACAGGTTCGAGCCCTCCTCAATATCATCTAAGAAACTGTTTATCGGGTGAGACGTTAATCAGAGGCCCCGTGTGACGTTGATCACGTTAAAGAACCAGGCGGAGCTCACAACAGTTTCGTCTTACTATCCTTGGGTGTCGCTAACATGGTGGAGACGATAAATAAAAGGAAATACGTTATTGCAACATGTAGAATCCCGAATGTAGTAGGATTTTTTCAGAGACAATTGTTGTCTACTGCCGAATGCCAAGAAAAGTAAGTACTAAAAGTCCACTTTAAGAAACTGCACTCATCCACACGCGCGCGCGGGCAAACACGTAAACACACACATAAAATATGTATACTTGTAAATCGCCGTTGTCGTTCTAAAACCTCGTAACTACAGATTGATTCAACGACGATATACGAAAGTGTGGACAAAGGAAATATTATGCTATTATAGTGATACCACAGCGGAGGACAATTTTTGTATTACATGAGACCGAATGTCGAGTAGATTCGTGATCATTTTTTTCGTCGCAGCTAGAAGCAAACACAAGATGTTGTATCGCTATCGTAACTTAGTAACTTAGTATTCCATTTATTATATACCTTTGAAATAATGAAAAAATAATTTGTATAACTGCAAGTAACTCCGTTCACCTCTACCTTGATTACGTTTAATCGCATTATGACGTCATCTATAGAATAAAAATGACGTCATCTTAGACTGCCTTATATTGAACCGAATTTGACACTTTCAGATAGGGATTTCTTTTTCTGGTTTGTCCGATAGTGTCTGTGTGGAATGTATATATTTTGATAGAAAAAATATAAAGTATATTATTAAATTTGATATTCTCTACCTGTAAATCATAAGATTCGTCTGCTATTCAATTCAAATTGGAACAGTTTAAGTTTTGTCGAATGAAAAGTGTAAACTTACTTTTACATGAAATCTGTGTTTTTTTGTTTTTTTTTATTATTCATTTCATATTCCAGTTTAACCCGTGTTCGTGACTCTTGAGTCAAAGGACCGAGTTGGAGGTGGATGCTTTCTAACATAGCAATATTACAAGTGTATCTGGACATTGCAACAAAATGTCCGAAAATTACATTATTCTAGACTTAGGCCTATATACGTTATAATTGATAGATTTCACAGAAACTATTTATATGAGCTGATGGGCACGGAACTTGATTTCAAACAGCTCGCAGATGATTTTGTGAAACAACTACAAGGCCTTGGAAAATCTATCCAACGCGTAGAACTTGGACTTGAGTGGAGAAATATCGAATGGAATCCCTTTCCGTGGCAAAACAGTTTTAAACATAGCCGCTAGGACATTGGACATGAAAACAATAAAACTTTTGCTCACTCCGGTGAAACAATATCGCTTGTGTGCTTTGATTTCTACAACGAATTCAAAGACAACATCTACCATTCCTCGATTCGATACACCATAGTTTGTCCAGAGAAATAGAACCAAGTAATTTCAACAATATGCCAAATTGAAGAGTATTGGATGACAAAATCCGCCAGAGCCGTTGATAAATCAATAGAATGGCGACCCGAGGGATTATGGTTGATGAGAATTCACGAGAACCTCACCCCATTACAGCTTGCGGCAAAAACTGGTTGACTGGAGCTATTCAGATTTACGTTAAACAGAAAGGCAAATTCAATTCAAAAAGATGAGTAGATGAAATACAAATGCACCCCCCCGAAACAGCAAATTTAGAAAAAATGACCTTGCATGGTGATCCTTGTATAAATATATGCAAATCCACGGGATTTATCATCATGTCAAGTATGAACATTGCTTCTTGAATAGGGAAGATGTAAACTAATTAACTCTGGAAGATTCTTGTTTTTTGGTTTTGATAGAAAAAAACATCAGGGGTATATTCTCACTGTTGTCTATACTAAAGTTTTGACATCACATGTTAGGATATGGTATTTGAGGTATACAAAGGTAATTGACCCTTGACATAATATGCTCCTCCCCATTATTAACCGTGAATTGATTAGAATAGAAATAAAGGAACATGTTTTCGATTTTGGTCAATATTTATAGTAATTACTTAAGAGATTAAGAGAATATTTTGTTTGTTTTCACGGAGATATAAAACGAAAAAAAAAAAAAAAAAAAAAAAATAATCACACTGTATGAATACGCGAAGTTTCTAAGAGAACCCCGAAAGATAAACTTATGATTCATTGAAAGTTTTGATACAAATTTTGATTTCCATAAATCCTGAAATCCTGTTCAAGATGAACTTGAAAAAAAATGTGTGAAAAGGTTGTCTATATGTCCCCGTCTAAGAAGCACAAATCGTTTTGGATTTTTTTTATGTTTTGTTTTACATTTCGTATTTTGCTTTTTTTTTTTGTTTTTGTGTTGGGTGCTGATGGTGGTTTTTTCTGTGTTTCAAATATAGAAGCGTATATATAGAGGATAATCGTTTGTTTCAGAGTAAGATCGATTTATATTTCATTGAGTGAACAACAAAAGCTTTATTTTCATGAGTGGCGAAGCCACGAGCGAAAATATAGCTTTTGTTATTCACGAAATGAAATATCAATCGATCGTACTCGAAAAACAAACGATTGTTCTATTTCTTTAATGCAGAAAATTAGACAAAATGCGAAAATTTTATGACAAATTTTCTTAAAGCGCGTCATTTTGCACGTGACTGCTATGCGACGCTTATGATGACGTCACTTATTTGGCTCTGCTTAGATAACGTCAGATAGGGTGAAATGAACGAAAGCGGGGCATAAGTTTTTGATAATTTCACTGGATAGGCGGTGAGTTTATCAAATGATAATCTACCGTTATTTCTCGATAATCCACCTGAAAGCATTAAAGAAGATATTTTTTTCGGTTAAAGAAAATAGCAAAGAAATTTGTTCAATATACCGATTGATGAAAATTTTGGATCGACAAAACTTCGTGACCAATAGCTCAAAATAAGTGCCTCCCATCAACCTCATCACCGTTTATGATCATTGATATATAGACCGTAACAATCGTTCACGTTCTTCGTTTTTAGCTAGCAAAGCGTCAGATTTAACAGCTTAAGTTAACAGACAAAATTTTGAGGTCTTCTCAAAGTATAACGAGTGCAAACTGCCACTAGATTCTTAACCACTAAATCTATCGAATGCCTACGCCATAAAAAGTAGTTTTGGTGTATTTTAAGAATCTTACAAACTCTATTCAAATTGTATTGCACTCTTTCAAAAGCATGTTATCTAACCCATTCCCACTCAATTCCGTTTTTAAGTATCCAAGAAAAAAGCTTTGAAAAAAAAAATGTGGACAATTTGAATAAATTGCTTGTAACAAGCAATTTCTTCAATGTCCACAATGTTTTCTACCAAGTTCCACTAACTTGAAATCGTCGTCTGCAACTTGATTCAATTTGAAACAGTCTGAGATTTTGTCATGTTGTAATGGGTTAACTCCTGGGTTACTTTAACCTCGTTTATTTATCATGATAACCTTTGACAAAGAGGATTACTTAACCAAACAATGCTTTGATAGCTTTCAGTACTTTGATTCATTAATTTGAAACATATTTCCAATTTGCCAATCTAGAATCTAATGGCTATCTGCCACCATTCATTGTGATGGATACACATCACGAGTTTAATTTTCATTGTTATGCTTAATCATAACTGGCTATTGTTGAAGAAAAATCTAAAAATAGCCTTAGAAAGAATGATGGCTTTGATTCATTCATTTGAAACATATTTCTCATTTGCCAATCTAGAATCTAAATGGTTATCTGTCAGCATTCATTGTGACGGATACACATCACGAGTTTAATTTTCATTGTGATGCTTAACCATAACTGGCTGTTATTGAAGAAAAATCTAAAAATAGCCTTAGAAAGGATGGTGGCTTACCGTCATTGATAAGAAAAAAAGTTGCGGTTATTCATTAGAAGTATTTGAATTTTGAAAAGTTAAGACACTTTCTAAAACCGCGATGAGCTTTCAAATCAAAGTACAGAGAGTATTGTGGGGAGCAAATTTGATTATTATCCTTTCAAGCTGTTCAAACCATTTGTTCGAAGAAGAGTATCAATTGCTTTTCCTTCAATTATATACAACGCTGTCGAAGAATTTAATAAGTTTTATTTTTAACCCAGAAAAAGTTTTTTTTCTAAAAATTCATTAATCTACTCTCAGCATTTTCATTGAAACTACTTTTATTATCTAAATTTGTGTGAAATTTTCAATAGTATTTTAGAGATTCTGTTGGTAAACCTTTTTTTCCATACTATCCTCCTGAAAAAGCTCCGGAAAACATTGTGGAAAAGAGAGAAATTGCTTAACGAAAAGAAGTTTCTTTATTACCCACGCTTTCTCCTATTCAGTGAATTAAAAATTATTTCAAAATCAAACATTAATTCGAATAAATCTAAACGTGTGTAATCAGGTAATAGGTTGTTAATAAGGTTTTACTTCATTACCTTATTTTATCTGTAAATAATTTAATTTTTAGTTTCGTCTATCAAAAAAGAGCGTTCTGATTGGTCGGAAAAAAATATTCATAATTCTATGAACAAAATTTTGAGCACGCAGCAATTTTGTATACTTCCGCACAAAATAGTCCCATAAAAAAGGTATCATAATTTGTAAAGCTTTTGTTTTTCCACTTGATGCTATTAAATTATAAGAAATGAAAAGAATATTGTTTGTTTTCATGGAGGTATGAGCCGAAAAACCTAATCACAAATGTATGAATCTGCTTCGCGTATTCATACAGTGTGATTAGTTTTATCGGTTCATACCTCCATGAAAACAAAATATATTCTCTTCATCTCTTAAATGAATCAACTGTAAAAAATTCTAGCAGACAGCTGTATTTACCCATTACCAGACGATATTATTTTGAACTGGTCCAGTTTCAAGGATGTTGCAGATGATAATTTTAAGTTGATATAGAGGATAATCGTTTGTTTCAGTGTAAGATCGATTTATATGAAATATCAATCGATCTTACTAGAAAAACAAACTTCACTTATTTGGCTCTGCTTAGATAACGTCAGATAGGGTGAAATGAATGAAAGCGGGGCATACGTTTTTGATAATTTCACTGGATAGGCGGTGAGTTTATCAAATGATAATCTACCGTTATTTCCCGATAATCCACATGAAAGCATTAAAGAAGAAAGTTTTAATTGTTTTGGCTTTTCAGGTAGAAAACATTGTGGATAATGAAGAAATTACTTGTAACAGGCAAATTTCTTTATTTTTCCACAGTGTTATTTGGCGTCATTTTGTGTGAAACACGTGAAAAAGAATCAATATAATGTATTTTAGAATATACTACGATTTACACATCAATTTTAGAGTAGAAGTCAAAATGTACAAATAAGTGAACTCGGTCGTATGACCTGATTTTTTATGTAATTCATTGAACCATAGTAAAGGCAAATTGCTACATTGGTTTCCTTTTTTGCTTTAACACTTGTCCAATTAAAAAAAACAAAAAAAATCGGACGAACAAGCAAATGCACTCTAATGTATAACGAGAAACTTGAAACGAGAGAATGTATGATTTTTATTCGTCTTAAGTTCTTACTTTCCCCCTAACTATTTTCAGAGAGTAGTTAGAAAAAAAAAAGTCTGTCTCACACCAATTTGCTCTCCAAAAACTTTGATGGCTAAGTGCATTATGAGATAATGTGTCATGTCGATGAAGTGCATGCCACTTTTATTTACAAAACATGGTAATTCTTGAAATTTAAAGCATTTTCTGAACACCTTATAAAGGTATGTGTCTCATCGTGTTATCCTATAATACGAGTCCAGAGAAGAAATGAAGCAAAATTTTGATTCCAATTTGAGGGATTTCAATATGCTTCACGTAGACACCAAAAGAAACGTGATCGGCGGTTTTGAGAGGGTGAAATTTAATAGAGATTTGTACCATGTGTTTCGTAAAACATCTTCTAGACAAAATTGCAGCTAATAAAATAATTTAGATTAGTAGCTAATTGTCTAAATTTACTGTGAAATGTTAAATCATTTCCGCGAAATGAAATGGAGAGCTGTAGCAATGCCTACTAAACACCCTTAAAATAACTTAGGTCACCAACCGACTTTTTAGTTAATGAAAATAGCCAAACAATTACCCAAACGAAACCGTTTCATATCTAAGTTCATTTGTTTGAATGGGGTTTTACGCTGCTTTCAACAATCTTTCCGTTATATCGCGGCGGCTGGAGCACCTAACAATGGATTCCTGGTATTTCTCACACCAGTACCGCCATCACATCCACTCCTTGCCTCCAGCTGCTATCCCACATAGGTCTACGATTATCGACCCATTGGTGAGAGACAAATAGTCGGAAAGAATGAGTGCCGACGTCGAGGATCGAACCCGGGACCTCTAGATTGACAGTCCGACGCGCTACCAACTGCGCTATGACGGCGGCTCATATCTAAGTTGAGCTTCCTGTTGGAGCTCAATGGGCGTGGCTAGCGATCCTTCAATATTAGATGACATAGCTCTTGTAAACGTGTATATTTCATTTATCTTTGACTGGTTATTAAAAAGACATGGAGACATTCTAACGAAGCTCAAAATGCAGGGATTTCGCCGTTTAATACATACGACAAAATTTTAGAGCACGATTTTTCTAAATAGACATTATGCGATATTATGTTTTGACTCTATGTTTAAGAGATGAAGAGAATATTTTTTGTTTTCATGGAGGTATGAACAGAAAAAACTAATCACACGGATTCATACATTGTGCGATTAGGTTTTTCGGTTCATACCTCCATGAAAACTAAACATATTCTCTTCATCTCTCATAATTTAATAACATCAAGCGAAAAAAGCAAAAATTTTACAAATTGTGATAGCTTTTTGTATGGGACTATTTTGTGCGGATGGAGTTATGAATATTTTTTTTTCGACCAATCAGAACGCTCGTTTTGGATAGACGAAACTAGAAATTAAATTATTTCTGTGTAAAATAGGGTTTACCTTGGCAACTTTTTGGGGGTCACATGAAAAATACAAAACCTATAAGACATCTTAGTCATCTATGACTTGCTCGTTTTGCACAAGGATTGTTTCCTTTTAAAATGTGTCACGTCGTTAACTTGATTTTGTAATTTATTCAATAGGTTTTGATCGCGCATCGATGAAATATGTGTTTTTATCTCCTAACTATCTCGTAAAAATCCGTTTTCGTTATCCCAATACCAGACGATAAGAGTTTAGACTCATCCAAAATCAAAGATGTTATAGACAACAGTTCTTAATTGACAAATTTCTAAAATGTTTTCTCTTTTGAGGTAAGAAAACAATATGGAAAATGAAAAAATTGCTTGCGACAAGCAATTTCTTCATTTTCCACAATGTTTACACAATGTTTTCACAAATGTCCCTGGGAGGGGGGGGGGGGGCTAAGTTTGACTGTTTACTTAGAAAGTATTGTCTTGCTCGATGTTGCATAGGGGAAAATGGCTACGGAATTCGCTGTTTGTTATTGTATGCTATTTTCTTTCGTCTTGCCCAATCCCTTTTCTTATTTTCGATCACCTAATTGATTCACAGAAGCGGGAGGGAAAGACAAGGGGGTCCAGACCCCCGCCCCTTGAATTTCGGCAACATATGATTATAGGATTCGAAAAGTCTGGAAATCAAAGTATCTTTCTTCAAGCTGAAGTTACGACATTTGCTCATCAACTGACGAATATTATTCAAGAGATGAAGGGAATAATATTGTTTTCATGGAGTTATGAATAAAAAAAACTAATCACACTGTATGAATAGGCGAAACGAATTCATACATAAGTGTGATTAGGTTTTTAGGTTCATACCGCCATAAAAGCAAAAAAAGGAATCTCCACATTTCTTATAATTTAATAGCATCGAGCGAAAAAAGCAAAAGTTTTACAAATTTCGATACCCTTCAGTATGGGACTATTTTGTGCGGAAGCATACAAAATCGCTGCGTGCTAACCTGTTTTTGATAGGAGAAACTGAAAATCAAGTTATAAAAAGAGTACATTTACGGTTGGACCTCCACCTCTCTCTCTCTCCATGAGAAAAACATTTTGGATTCGCGCATGTATTTAATTTTTTTGCTTCCTCACAGGCAATCCGTTGTAACATATGTGTGAGTGTGAGATTGATTTTTTAACCCACTACCAGACGACAGAATTGTAGACTGGTCCATAATGAAAGGACCCGCCCGTTAGTTAAACGAATGGTTACCGTAGATACCTAAAAATCTATCAGGCGCCAGGCAGAAGGGGATTTGTGAGCCACTATGCACACAGGAAAAAAGTGTCTCAAAAGTCAAAACTGGCTGACCCTTTAAATAGGAGTGACAATATAATAAACAAAGCATCTACCTCTTTATATTGAGGGAAAGAAGTTTCGACTATAAGTCGAATCGCACCAAGAATATAAAATAATTACCAAATATGCATTGTGATGACAGGAGAAATTGCTTTCTCTTTTTCGGACAGTGTTTTCTTAGGTAATCGGACAGTGTTTTCTTAGGTAATTTGTTTTTTTGAGTGTCAAAATTCTAGATAGCGACGAAGTGAGTTTAGGAAATGAGCGAGGAATGCGCATTTAGAGACAATCATTTCGATTGGATGATTGATGGATCTCCGCTATCAATGAAAACCGATCAAATCATACACTTATACCTAAAGAGAACTTTGAACGCGGACATTTCCGTAAAGCTTTTTATTGGTTTGGAGATTTAAATGTCGTAAATCCAGCTTATTCAAACTGCAGTTGCGATATTTAGGTCTCTAATCCCCCTTACCACCTTTTTTACAAAACAAAATCGTTTATAAGACCCCTGTCGAACTGATAAATCAGAGGTCATTAACCCTTGTCATGCTATATAAATTACCTTACTATATTGCTGTAAAATCAAAGGGCTGAAAGCATTGATAGAACTTGTTGAAAAAATCAATACTTTTTTATAAATCAATTTCATAAACAGCTCTGGCAGGAAAATCATAAGCAGGAGATGTAGACCAAGATCGGATTGCACATATGTGCAGGCTGATCTTGGTCTACATCCCCTGTCAATACCGGAATATTCCAGGTTCAGCATGGCAAGGGTTAATAATGCTGTTGAAAAAGCGGTGTTAAACCCTATACAATCAATACAATCAAAAGGCCGTATATGTACTCACAGACGCTTTTAAGAGAGGTTCCTACTTTTTATTTCTTGAGCAAAGAAGAAGAAAGGAAAGGCTTTATATTATAGAGACATTGATATAATTTCAAAAATACATATATGAAAATAATAAAGAAAACGTTGTGAGAACAATCAAAAATGCTGATCGACACTATTTTTTTCCCCAAAACTTTCGGTGCACTCCAGATGTCACTTTTTGGCTAAAATGTCTCGAAATCGGTCAAGATATTTGTTTCTACAATATCTCATTCAAGTTAGATATTGGGTCACATAGGGTCGAAAACTAGGCCATAAGGCCAAAAAGTGGCCTCTTGAATACACCCTAGATTTTTCAGATTTATTCTTGTGACCAAGACGTATTTTTTTCTTATAAAATAACCCTAACCCAAAAACTTGAAAAAGCTGTAGTTACGACATTTAAGTCACCAAACCATCAAGAATGCTTCACCGAAAAGGCGACCAATGTCGGAGTTCTAAGTTAAGTTTCCAGTCTAAATGAATGATTTCATTGGTCGACTTACTATTTGATTGACAACACGATTCTTCAATTAGAGTAGGCTTCCAAACTTTCTATTCATTAACAGATAATCAAAAGTTGTAGACCTGCAATTCGAGTGAATATGCGATGGTGAAAACAGACGGGATCGAACAGCCCAAACAACCCCACCCCTAGAGTTTCACAGGTTGGTGAGTCCTCCCCCGAAGAAATTTTGATGACGTTGGTCAACGACCAAACTTTTAAAGATCGGCGAAAGACGGTAACTGAGAATATTTGTTTATTATTATAATTATTTTTCCTTTGTTGGCTTAATCGATTAATTAATCTATTAATTTATCTATTTATATTGATTAATTCATAAATGAATTCATCTCTTTCCCGTTATTCAAGGGTTTCTCCTATGAAGGTTTACTGAAATTTAATTGTAGTTGCAGAAGAATTTATTTTGTAAGGAAGATGTTCAAGAACGGACGAACGAATGGAATACAGATAGCCTCCTAATTGAACAATCGCTGGTCCCGCTCATCTACTCCTTTGGCCACGCCCATTGACTCCGACAGGAAGTCCCGCTTCGATCTTAAGCGGCGTTAATTTACAATAACTATGGTCAGTAGCATGTAACAAAAAAGTATAATCGTTTGTTGGCGACCTAATCGTCGTAACTACAGATTGAATAAGCTGTAGTTACGACGTTTAAGTCGCCAAACAAACAAGAAATGTTAGCAATAATGGCGGCGAATGTCGGAGTTGAAAAGCTCAGGTCCGGACTGAATAAATAATTTTACTGGTCGGTTTGTTCCTTGATTGACAGCCGCGATTTGTCAACTCAATGACTCTCCTAAGCACTCGGTGCTCGGGTGAGGAATTTGTGAGTGTGTGTGTGTGTGCGTGCGTGGAGGGTGTGTGTGTCTGAATGTATTTGTGAGTAAAGCGGCCGTTGTTCAAATTCCAACCGGTTTGAATATTTATTTGCAGGTTACATTTGACAGCCACCTGAAATAAGCTACAGGGGGAGGAATGGAAGTGATTAGGCAGGATCAAGCTTGCCCAGATTATACGGTCGGTTCCTTTTGTTCTTCCCATATGATCATGTCGTTTGTTTGTTTCTTGTTGTTGGAGATTCATTTTCTGTGCGTATAGAATTGTCCTTCTATTTGACTAAATATTCATGTTTTGAAATACCAACACTGATCATTCTACACTAGACCCAGTCTGTTTCTCAAATATTTGCTTTCCAAGATAGATCTTCCTCGCATGACGGGTCGAACATGACATTGCACCGATAGAAAAATTGCTGATGTAGCATTTGTATTCATACGACTTTGCTCAATGTCACAAAACTTTAAGTCACTGATTTTCAAAAAATAACGATTGAAGTTTTCGTAAGAGTAATTCCGAAAGTTGATACCAAGCTTGGTTCCTTTGTTTTGCTAATAAAGTTGATACCAAGCTTTGTTCCTTTGTTTCGGAAAAAAAAAAGAGAACAATGGCAGTTAAATCGTTTTAAGTGATTTGGGCCACCTCTTGTGTATAGATAATCTAATATTCTATCAATTGGCAATTGCATGGCCTTTTAGGACTTAATAAGTTAATATTGTTACCAAACGTAATCCAGTGCGCTCTTATTGCCAAAATCGACCTTCGTTCGGAAAATGGCATATATTAACGATATTTCAATACCCCAAACCCATTTCTAGTAGTTGCACACTTTTGTGCTAATTTTCAAATTTGTTTTATGAAAATCAAAGTACTGAAAGTACCGAGTTGTAACATATTGCGGCTTTATGTACTTTTTCGCGAGAGATATAATTAGGTTTCCTCTGATTTTCCTACTAACTGTAATTAAGCTTGATATCATGACTAGTGATCAGCTTTCACTCAAAAACATTCTTTATAATACTGACTGTTGAACTTCTAACATTCTACAAATCAATTAAACAAATAATTACAGGAAATAAGTATGAACAAATATATGAACAAAAAACATTCTGTAACCATAAACATGGTGTCTTTCCCGAAACCTATTAAGTTTCAACAGAGCTCGCGATCCGAAAATAGTGTAATATCAGTGACAATTGGCCAATCACTGGCCCACTTACTGCTTTAGCCACGCCCACTGACTCCGGAGGAAGTCCCACTTCGATTTTCAACAGCGTTATTTTACAAAACTTATGGCCAGTAACATGCAATAAAAAGTAGAATAGTTGGTTGGCGATTTAAACGTCGTAACTAGAGCTTGAATAAGTCGCCAAACCAACAGAAAAGGTTAACAAAATTGCAGCCAATGTCGGAGTTCAAAAATCATTTCTGGTCTAAATGAATGATTTCATTGTTCGACTGGTAATTTGATTGACAGCCGCGATTGGTCAACTGAAGGATCCGTAGCCCACCGTACTGACTCTGCTGCCAAGCCCACTAACTCCGACTGGATCTACGACTTCGCCATTAAACGACCTTATTTTGCAAAATCTATGGCCGGTAACGTGTAACCAAACGTAAAGGATTAGTTGGCGATCCATACGTCGCAACTAAAGCTTGAATGAGATGTAGTTACGACATTTCAGAGTTCAATGAATGCACTTACCACTGGAGGCTTAACCACTATATCCACTGAATGCCTACGTTATAGAAAAAGTAGTTGTGTATTTCATTAAATATTGAAAACTGTTCCTGCAAGTTCATCTCCTAGGCGTTTTAGCGGATTTGAGCGTATCGTGTCTAATTGGCGTCTGACCATAGTCATCACTATGCACACTACTTTGTATGCACATGAATTAACTTAATTCAAATTGTAGATAACTCTTTCAAAAACACGTTATGTAACCCAATCCCTCTCAATCCTTCTTTTTTTATGCGTCTTAAGAAAAATGCTTTGAAAATCAAGCAAATTCTTCAATGTCCATATTTTTTTTCTAAATTCCTACTCTATAAAGAAAATATTTTCCAAATTCTTCTTTCAATTTGAACCAGTCTAAGATTTTGTCTAGCTGTAATGGGTTAACACCAGGGATACTTTTACCTCGTTTATTTATAATGATAACCTTTGACAAAGAAGATTACTACATAGCAAAAAATGCTTTGCTAGCTTATAGTACTTTCAGTACTTTAATTTCTGCTCGGCGAGGTATTGTATCGGTGTTCGATCTTAGTGATCCATTTATCATATACTAACGAACTATAAAAGATAAAAAGAAACTTATGGAATTAGTCCAAAACCTACGGTGGCATAGAGGAGACATGTGCATTTTTTAAAATGTAAACCTATGTCATAAAAAAAACTCGAAAAATATTTTATTTCATAGTCATCTTATTCTAAAAAGAATCGTTTTAAAGAACGCTTAAAACAGGGTGGTTTTTGTTGTTAATGTTTTGTTTTGTTTGTTTGTTTTTAAGAAAAGGGAAAGAAGGGAATTGCTAATAAAAGTCGGTCTTTATTTATTTGAGCTATTAATAACTTTAAAATGGATGTCGCGTTAGAGTAGCAATTTTGTTTGATGATTTTTCTCATGGGTGCGAATTACTATCTCGTGCGCACGACATAAACACCGATTTTAATTGGCCGTGTATCACGTTCCCACGAGATAGCAATTCGTGTTAATGTATATATACCAAAACGTGTTCTAACCTTTCTTTATAACGTTTTTGTTGTTGTTGTTGTTGTTTTTAAAAAAAGATATATACAAAACGAAATATTTCTTCGAGATTTTTTTAAACTTCTTATTTTATGTTTGGGTCCAATAAGCCTACGCTTTGTACAAGCATATCGTTATTAGAACACCATGCCAGTATTGAATTAAACCTATTTTGAAGATTGTTTATAATCCGTCATTGTTGATGCCGGATGTATACAGTGTCGAGGGCTGCCTGCCAAGTATGTTTTTCTCTAAAACCTGGTTGATTCTTCGTGAATGTGTCGTTTTTATCTAGCAATGAAAATAGTTACTTTTTTCTTCCTCCTCTTCTTTTTATTTTAAAGTCGAATATTCTAGAAGGCTCAATGCGGAATTAGCACCGCCCAATTAAGCCATGCGGGGACACTCGTGACAATATGCTTTAGTTGTTCAAGAATCGAAAGATAAATCGATCTTACGCGAAAAACACAATTATTCTATTTCTTTTATGCAAAAATAGGCAAACTGTGGTCTTTGAGGTAGGCAATGTTCTAAAGGCGCCTGGTTTTGCAAGTGAATTATATGGCAACCTGATGACGTCACCAGTGTATTTTGCCCCGCCTAGATGACGTTCAGTATCGGGTAGTGAACGAAAGCAGGGTTACATATACCAAAACAGTGAGTCTATCACTTTGAAAAAATTCTCGATGATTTGCTGGAAAGCATTAAAGAAAATGATGATTATGATGATAAAGATTCCAAAAATTCTCTACGTCATAGAATGTCCATTTATGGAAGACAAATAGGATATTTTTCTATTAATAATTAGAAGACAAACATGTCGAAACAGCATTTTGGCTCATCTAATCTTTTGCACTTTTAGCACCTCGATTTTCTAAAAGAGTTGTAAACCTTTAAGTTTTCGTCGAATTGAATCCGAAACTTGAACTAACGCGAGGCTTTTTTATTAGCTCACCTGAGCATGTGCTTAATGTGAGTCTTTATACTAGAAAATAATGTATACACTCTAGAGGACTCATTTTTGTCTCAAATGACTAGATATTTGGTATCAATGTTGCTCACTTTGTTAAAACCTTGGTCACTAGGTCAAATCTAAGGGAAACCATGTGCATAATCTAAAGGCAATTTTTTTTTTGCTTGAATACCTTGATATTTGGTCAGCGAGGTGGCCAAACATTCAACTTTTCATATATGTCTAAGGGCTAAAAATAAATTTAAAACAGAGTTCTAATAAAATGAACAAGAAAACGTAATGCTAACATAATTAGTATCCTGCGTGCCTAGGAAGTTAGGGCGGTGGACAAACGATCTATGGGAAGTCGATGGTTCCGGGCTCGAGTCCCGGCCATGCCGCAGGTTTCATAGAAATGTCCTTCGGCAAAGCTTTCCAGAGCATCAGCCTAGTACTTTTGTAACCCAGGAAACACATGAATAAGTGACATTAACCTCGTCGTGAAATAACTGAATGAGTGTTGAAACTGACTATGAACTGCAAACATCTGAACAAATAAAAGAAATACGAAAGTGGTAAGAAAAAGAGTCCGGAAAACTGAAATTTAGTAAGTCAAGCATCCGTATCTTCCACAAAAATCAATGGACTCGAACTTTTGCTGTAACTCTTTGACGCGGACTCACATACCAAAAATCAGCTGAATATCTCCAGGAGTTTGGAAAAAAAGTCTTGAAAACTGATATGTCTGGACTGACAGACGGACTGACATACGGACAGATTGACGGAAAGTAAACCTAAAGTCCCCTTCGACTTTGCCGGCAGGGGACTAATTATTGATAATGTTCAAAACACTGCACTCAGAAAATAAGGAAGCAAGACAAATGCGAAATAGCCGGGATGCCAAGAAAAATAAACTATCGCTAGAATGTACTTTACAACACCCCTAAAATTATGAAGCATATTGACTCTATAATCATAATACATGAATTCCACTGAAAAATCATCTGAATTATACAATAACTATCAAAACTAGCTCCTTTATACTCAATCGACTCAAGGTTAAAACATCAAACAAGACAACATTGGAGACAGCTATAAATTTTTTGTAAGGCCAAAAGTAAACTATTAAGGTCCTGTATAGTACCATTGATAAGAATCCTTTGTCTGTAAGGTTAGGTTTATAAACCTCGGAACAGAAACACAATACTAGCACCCTCATATTCCTTTATAAAATATAACACTAGGCGATTCGTGGGCAACCACTATATAACATACTCTAAAATCTACCTTTTTCTCGGATTCAGTACGACGTAAATTTCATTTCAAGTAGAACTGTAAGACTTTGGAATAGTCATCCTTAAAAGATACAGGCCAGCCTCAGATTATCAGTCTTCTTTGAGAGGTTAAGCAATGTCCGACAAATTTAAGTTTTTCGGGTGTCTTTTAATCCATCTATAAAATTCTAATAGTCTTAACTTTAAATTGGAAGCGTTATAAAATAAAAGAAGTTTCTAATTAATGTGACGATCACGTTTCACAGTGAGAGATAAATCATTGGCGGTATGATCAGCGAAAAGGCCGGGTCGCGGCTGTTTTTACTTCTTGAGATCGTCACATCACAGCTGCTCGGTCTCTAGTAAAATTTGTGCCGATTGCGAAGTATTAAACACTAGTAAATACTAGTCGTTAGAAACTTCTTTTATTCTGTATCGCTTCCAATTAATGCTGATTATTTGTAGCATATGCTAAAAAATGTAAAATTCGTCGTCATTTTTTCGATCTCACTACTTCATCGTGTAAAAATGTTTTATGCTTAGTTTCAATAACCATTTGGTAAATATCATGAGGAGATTACTAAATAAAGATTCTATCATTCTTTTTAAGGGATCGAAAAATACTTTTGTTATTCAACACAACTATTTTGATTTTACTCCTGGTTGGGATACTAAAAAAGAAAAAAAAAACGGCACTCATAAATGTAGCTTAACACTTAATGGAGATATTTTCAGTATAGTTCAGACTAGTAGTAGCAAAACAAACAAACACCTCCACCAGCACTGAATTTGCACAGTTGACCTTTTACCCTACCCAAAAATAGGGCACCTTCTTGAGTCATGTAAAACATGTGTATAAAGTTTCAAGGTCCCTGATCAAACAGCTTTACTGAAACGAATTTCATACAAAGTTCAAAGAAAAATGTGGCCCAATTACCGTAGGACACTACGTTGGATCATTGGCAACAATTGTATGAAGTTTCATGGTTTTGCGTCAATTCTTTCTAGAGTTGGGTGAAAGGACAGACAGATATGATGAAACCAATATAACTGCGTATTTTTTGTGCATACAAATAGCGGTCCTCAAGCATTTCACTTTAGCTCCTTAAAATATGATTTATACTGGCATTGTAAAATAGAAAATAGGATAATTCATTTCAAACTCAGGAGTAATTGCCACGAATTAGTTTGATTATATCAAAACTTCTAAATAGAAATGATACACTAAATTAATAAATAATAGCATAATTAATAGTGGGGACAAGCATAATACGAAAAGCAGAAAAAAAATGGTGAAATGACTTTCTCCATCATAGTTCCCACACTGTTTTCCATAATACTTATGAGAAGACAATGATATCTTAGAAAAACTGCTTCAACTTGAAACGATCTCAGCTACTTTTTAACACTTTACGAAGTAAACATACAATAACTTTAGTTTTTACAATCACTTACGAACTTTATGTATTATAACTCTGACTTAATATAATGAGGGTTTGACCTAACATGATGAATGGCCAACCCACTATAATATAAATTTAAGGCCAGGTAACAACATAGTAGGAAATCAGAAACTTATCTGGGTCAGTGCAATATAGTTTAATCCACGCAAACCGAAAATAAACTCTATTGGATAATAAAGGGACTCAATATTATTATAAGTTAACGCAATAAAACGACTTAAGAACCTTACCAAAATTTGATACAGCTGTACAAAGTGGTAACTTTTTATCAGTACGTTTTATCAATGAAACTCAACATATCTCTAAGTTGATTTAACGATAATTTGTATTAACAGAATAGTTTTTATACACAAGATGATATTACCTTTGTTTAACTGCAGATAATGACAGACAAACTCTGTCAAATAGAAATAAAGTGGATATCATGTCTGATCTGTACGAAAGACAGTTGCGGCGTGCCATATGGATAGGTATTATAGTTACGAGGAAGTTGAAAATGCGTCTCGGTCGTTTTGAAAGTCTATCTCTTCAAATTATTTGAGAATTTTATCTATAATCCTTGTAACCAAGGCCAGAGCTTTCATTGGATTTTCTTCAAACCTTCACAGAATAATTGTACAACAATTACGATTGTTGATGCTGACATGAGCCTTATGAATATTTTATTTTAAGATCTTTACACCAAGATAAAAGCCGCAGTTTTCATCGGATTCTGTTCAAACTTTCACATTATGTTTGTACCATCATTAGGATTGTTTCTTTCTTAATTTGGTCTGATCTGTCTAGTATCATAGGAAAAGGGGCTGTATGAAAAAATATTACCAAATCATCATTAACACAAAGATGTCCTTAGTCTTTATCAAAATCTCTTCAACCTTTAATAGAATGTTTGTTCAATCATTTGGATTGTTCCTTTGTAAATTGGGTCTGATCGGTTAAGTGACACAAGAAAAGGGACCTTATGAAAATTTTATTACAAAACACCATTATCACAATGAAGTCCTCAGTCTTTATCATTTTCTTCAAACTATCATTAGGATTGTTCCTTTGTACATTTGGTCTGATTAGTTAAGTTTCACGGGAAAAGGGGCCTTAAGAAAATTTTATTACAAAAATTCTTAACACAATTCAGTCCACTGTTTTCATTTATTCTCTTTAACTTTTAAAGAATGATTGTACCTTCATTAGAATTGTTCCTTTTGAAATTTGGTTTGTTCTGTAAAGTATCATGGGAAAAGGGGCCCTATGAAGATTTCACTATAAACTCATTAACACAATAAATTCCACAGATTACACAGATTGATTGTACCATCATTTCAATTGTTGATTTGACAGTGGATCTGATTATGGCAAGTGTCACATAAAAAGAACCTTATGAAAAACTTTCTTAAATATTCTGGTTAACACAATGATGTCCCTTGATTTCACCGGATTCTCTTCAAAATTTCACAGAATGATTGTACAAACACTTAAATGGTTCTTTTCAGAGCTGGGTACAATCCATCAAGTATCATGTAAAAAGGGTCCATATGTTTTTTTTTAAATATTCTAGTAAACATAATGAAGTCCCCATATTTCATCGAATTCATTTTTAACTTTCACAGAATGATAAAACTAACAGTAAAATATCACGAGAAAAGGGGCCTTGTGAGAACTTGATTTTAATATCTTTGTTAACACAATAAAGTCAACAGATTTATCGGATTCCCTTAAAAGATGCATGGAATAATTGTGGCATTCGAAACACAGGAAAAGGGGTCTACAGATTATCACTCAAAACATTCTTGTGTATGTGATGAAGATCACAATCATTATCAAATTGTCTTTTAAATTTCACAGGACAATTGTATGGTTGTAAGGAAAGTTCCTTTTGGAATGAAATTGATCCACCAGAAAACACAGGAAAGGGGTCATGTTTATGTGATAAAGTCCACAATTATTGTCAGATTCTGATGAAAATTTCACAGGATGATTGTAGGGCCTCAAGGTAACTTTCTTTTGGAAAAGGAGTGGATCCGTCATGAAACACTGGAAAAGGGCCTTGAGGATTGTTGCTCAAAATAATAAAGGGGATAAAGTCCTGTTTTTTTTTGTTTTTTTTGTTGTTTTTTCTTTTTGCATTCTTCTTTGAGTAATTAACTTCCTTAAATATAAAATTTCTTTAACGGAAAACTTTATAACCAGTAGAGCGTCTCAGGCCCTCGTGGGCCTCTTGAATTTTCTTCTTAATCATGTCTACCTTTATACGTGCAAATTTGGTTAACCCTTTCCCAAAGGCAAAAAAATTTAGACTAGGCTAAATTCATAGCTGCTGTAGACAAATGTTATTTAACAAAGAAATAATGAACATCAACATACAGAAAATATTGAAGAAAAAGGAAAATATGCTAATTATCAGCACTTCTTCTTTTCTCTCAATGTTGTCAATGGCTTAATGCTTACTCTTAGAGACGTCAAAACCGGGTCTTGTTTGGGAGAAGATTAACTATAAAATGTCTTTTTTTAATCCGATGTGGGACTCCTGTATTGCATCGCAATACGACATGCACTTGTTCTTTCTTATATGGATATTGTATTTATTACACGCCAAAACTATTGTTTGAGGGTATGGAAGCCAACTTGGTGGACAGTCTCTATTCTTTTCTTGTCTGTCCATTTTCTCCTTAACTACTGGTTAGATTTTATTGATATTTCAGACAAGCTCTCAGTATCAAGCAAAGGTATGTGTAGGATATTTTGGTAGTCTAGTCCTGTGTCTGCTGCATTGCTACAAAATTCCTGGATTGAATGGTGATTAACTGTTGTTAATTAACATGAGATAATCAATTATTTTTAAACTTTGGATCTGTAGCACCAAGGTAAAGGTCACTATTGGAGGTCAAGGAACAATATTATCAGTTTTGGAGACATTTTTTGTTAAACACATCTTGTCATTATCTAGTAATAGGTTGACCTATCCCCATACAACCCTGCTTTTTAGCTCACCTGAGTTGCTCTGGGTGAGCTATTGTGATCAGTCATCAACCGTAATTTTCTAAGAGCTTTGATATTTGCTATAAATCATCATCTGCCGTCGTCATAGCGCAGTCGGTAGCGCGTCAGACTCCTAATCTTCAATCATGGGATGTTATGGGTTCGATTCCCGGTGGCGGCGTCACATTTTCTTTCAGACATTTTTCTCTCGCCAACAGGTGGATAATCGTTAACCTAAGTGGGAAAGCAGCTGGAGGCTAGGAAAGGATGTAGTGGTAGTGCTGGTGTGAGAAATACCAGGAATCCATTGTAAGGTGCTCCAGTCGTCGCGATATGAATGAAATATTGTTAAAAGCGGCGTTCAACCCCATTCAATCAATCAATAAATCGTCATCTATTAACGCTCTACAAATATACTTCAAAGAATTGCCGTACTTTGAAAAGTAGCCCTTTTCTGTATGATCCCTGACTTTAAATAGAAATAAAGAAATTTTTGGAAATCTTCTCCCAAACCATAATTCGGAGAGTTTTGATATTTGGTATAAATCATCATCTTTTGACTCTCTACCAAAATACTTCGAAGAATTACTGTTCTCTGAAAATTAGCCTTTTTCTGTGTGATCCCTAATTTACATAGAATTAAAGAAGGAAATCTTTGAAATTCTTCTTCTCCCAAACCACGAGGCCAAGAGCATTTATATTTGGTCTAAATCATCATTTATTGACCCTCTACCAAAATACTTAAAAAAATTACCGTACTAAGGAAATTAGCTCTATATGGTAGGATCTTCAATATGCTTAAGAATATCTTTAAAAAATCTTCTCCAAAATAATTTGGTGAAGAACTTCGATATGTTTGCTCACCTGAGCACATAGTGTTCAAGTTGAGCTTTTGTGGTTAGTTAGATGTCTTTGTATGCAATCCAGAGGCCACTTTTGTTCCAATTTACCTTAAAATTTGTCAATGTTGTCTTGATGAAATCTAAGACAAGTTCAAAATTAGGTCAACAAGGGTCAAAAACAAGGTCACTGGATCAGATCTTAGAAAAACCTTGTATGCAATCTAGAGGCCTCATTTTTTGTCAGATCAACCTGAAATTTGATCGGAATGATTGTCTTGATTAAGTATCGGACAAGTTCATAACTGGGTCAATTGGGGTAAAAAACTAAGTCATTGGATCTAATCTAAGAAAAACATGTTTGCACTCGAAAGGCTTTATTTTTGCCCATTCTACCTGAAATTTGGTCAGAATGATTGTCTTGATGAAATCTTGTTGAAGTTTGAAACTGGGCAACTTTGGTCCAAAACTAGGTCACTTGGTCAAATCTTAAAAAAAACCTTGTATGCACTCTATAGGCTACATTTTTCCCAATCAACCTGAAAATTGGTCAGGAGGATTGTCTTGACGAAATTTTGTATGAGTTTAAAACTGAGTCAACTGCGGTCAAAAACAAGGTCACAGGGTCACAACTTTTATGCACTCTAGAGGCCATGCAATTTTCCCAATTGACCTGAAATTTGGTCAGAAAGATTGTATCGATAAAATCTAGTGCGAGTTCGATGCTTGATCTACTGGGGTCAAAAAACTAGGTCACTTGGTCAAATTTTAGAAAAACCTTGTATGCACTCTAGAGGCTACATTTTTTCCCCAATCAACTTGAAAATTGGTCAGAATGATTGTCTTGACAAAATCTTGGAAAACCTCGAAATTGGGTCAACCGGGGTCAAAAACTAGGCCACTGGGTAAAATCTTAGGAAAACCTTGTATGTACTCTAGAGGTCACATTTTTTGCCCGATCAACCTGAAATTAGGTCAGAATGATGGTCTTGGTGAATCTTGTACGAGTTCGAAACTGAGTCAACTGGGGTCAAAAATTGTGTCACAGGTTTGCCCAATCGACCTGAAATTTAGTCAGAATTTTTGTCTTGACAAAATCTTGTGCAGTTTGAAAAAAGTCGACTTGGGTCCAAAACTCGGTCGTGTATCTTATCTTAGAAAAACCTTGTATGCAATCTAGAGGCCTCTTCTTTTCCAATTTACCTGAAAATGTGTCAATATTATCCTGATGAAATCTCAGACAAGTTCAAAATTGGGTCAACTAAGGTCAAAAACAAGGGCACTTGGTCAAATCTTAGAAAAACCTTGTATGCACTCTAGAGGCCACATTTTTGTCAGATCAACCTGGACTTTGATCAGAATGATTGTATTGATAAAGTATCGGACAAGTTCATTACTGGGTCAATTGGGGTCAAAAACTAGGTCATTGGGTCTTATCTAAGAAAAACAAGTTTGCACTCGAAAGGCTTTATTTTTGCCCATTCTACCTGCAATTTGATCAAAATGATTGTCTTGATGAAATCTTGTTGAAGTTTGAAACTGGGTCAACTTTGCTCCTAAACTAGGTCACTTGGTCAAATCTCAAAAAAACCTTGTATGCACTCTATAGGCTACATCTTTTTTCCCAATCAACCTGAAAATTTGTCAGAAGGATTGTCTTGATGTAATTTTGTATGAGTTCAATACTGAGTCAACTGCGGTCAAAAACGAGGTCACAGGGTCAAAACTTAGATAAAACTTTTATGCTCTCTAGAGGTCACGTTATTTGCCCAATTGACCTCAAATTTGGTCAGAAAGATTGTCTTGACGACATCTAGTGCGAGTTTGAAACTTGGTCTACTGGGGTTAAAAACAAGGTCACTTGGGCAAATCTTAGAAAAACCTTGTATGCACTCTAGAGGCTACATTTTTTCCCAATCAACTTGAAAATTGGTCAGAATGATTGTCATGATGAAATCTTGGAAAACCTCGAAATTTGGTCAACTGGGGTCAAACACTAGGCCACGAGGTAAAATCTTAGGAAAATTTTGTATGTACTCTAGAGGTCACATTTTTGCCCGATTAACCTGAAATTTTGGTCAGAATGATGGTCTTGGTGAATCTTGTACAAGTTCGAAACTGAGTCAATGGGGTCAAAAATTGTGCCACAGGGTCAAATCTTAGAAAAACCTTGTATGCACTCATGAGGCCACATTTTTGTCAGATCAACCTGAAATTTGATCAGAATGATTGTCTTGATAAAGTATCGGACAAGTTCATTACTGGGTCAATTGGGGTCAAAAACTAGGTCATTGGGTCTTATCTAAGAAAAACAATGTATGCACTCGAAAGGCTTTATTTTTGCCCAATCTACCTGAAATTTGATCAAAATGATTGTCTTGATAAAATCTTGTGGAAGTTTGAAACTGGGTCAACTTTGGTCCAAAACTAGGTTACTTGATCAAATCTTAAAAAACCTTGTATGCACTCTAGAGGCTACATTTTTTCCAAATCAACCTGAAAATTTGTCAGGAGGATTGCTTTGATGAAATTTTGTATGAGTTCAAACCTGAGTCAACTGCGGTCAAAAAAAAGGTCACAGGGTGAAAACTTAGATAAAACTTTTATGCTCTCTAGATGCCACGTAATTTGCTCCATTGACCTCAAAATTGGTCAGAAAGATTGTCTTGATGACATCTAGTGCGAGTTCGAAACTTGGTCTACTGGGGTTAAAAACAAGGTCTTTTGGTCAAATCCTAGAAAAACCTCGTTTAGCCTGATTAACTTGAAAATTGGTCAGAATGATTGTTTTGCTGAAATCATGTGCGAGTTCGAAACAAGGTCAACTGGTGCAAAGACTAGGTCACAGGGTCTAACTTTAGAAAAACCTTGCATGCACTCTAGAGGTCACATTTTTTGCCCCATCAACCTGAAATTTGGTCAGAATGATTGCTGTGATAAAATATTGTATGAATCTGAAACTGGGTCAACTAGGGTAAAAAACTAGGACACAGGGTAAAATCTTAGAAAAACCTTGTATGCACTCTAAGTGCCACAATTTTTGCCCATTCAAATGTCATAAATGAAATCAAACAAAAAATTCGAGACTTTTAACTCAGGTGAGCAATTTAGGGCCACTTTGGCCCTCTTCTTTATACATCATAAAGCTTTGAGCCATCATCCTCAGGGGAGTGATATAAGACCATCATGGTCCTCTTGTTTATAAAGCTATTTCTTCATTGTTTACAATGTTTTCTACCCAAAAGGCAAAGATTTGTAAAATCCTATCCACTAAACATAAGCTTTAAGTACAGGGTATTGATTACCTGCAAACAATATATTTTAACTTTGAAAGAAAGATGTAATTTGAATTGTTTTGTAATTTTTAGCTCTATCGGTCTGAAGAGCTATCATGAAGGTGTCTGACACAATGTACAACTTTATTAAGTTCAAATTTTCATAGAATGTTTGTACTATCTTATAGATAGTTCCCACAAAAATGAAGGCTGTCACAAGAAAAGAGGTCTTCAGAAAGTACACCATGTCAGGCTCTCATTGGCTACGTGTTTAGTTGATGGTTGGATTTTTACAATCATTGGATTAAAAACTTCTAAAAGTCAAGTAGACGCAATGCAGGCTGACAAATGAGATTGTAGCAATCCAACTTGAAAATAAACAAATGAGATCAGATATCTTAGATTACTTCCCTTTATTATTTAATTTACAGGAGCTTGATAATGAGAGTGTTGCCAGTAATGAGACAGAAAACAACGGGACAGTTCCGGAACGAGCGTCATTTAGCCAGTCTTATAACTGACTTTTTACGTAATACATTTATTGTGACACAGAGAACAATGTGACAGATCCGGAAGGAGCATCATTTAGTGATTTAGCCAGTCTCATAACTTACATTTTACGAAATATAAACATTTACAATTTGAAAGATCCAGAAGAAGCATCATTTTGCCTGTCTTACAACTGACATTTTACGAAAAAGGGGAAAGCTAAATATCTATTGCAAAACAGAGAACAATTTGATTGACCCAGAGAGAGCATCATTCAGCCAGAGTGACGGAAACTAGTGTTTAATGGTTAGGAATCACGAAGAAGTGTTACTGAGCCAGGAGTAGGATCATATTTCAAAACCTTTCATTGAACTTAATCAAATGTTATTTAGAGAAATAAACAGAACAACAAAGTTGAAGCAACTTACATGGACTTTCAAAACTGACTGCTTTATACTTTAGAGAGTTAAGTGCATATCTTTGTAAGTTGTGATTGAATTCTTGTCAGTTTGCAAAATTGACGCATTGCTATTGTCAACAAAAGATTCATGTGGAACATTTGTTTGATGGCATTGTAAATGGAATAACCACCATTTATTCAAGCTGTAGCTGTCTACTTAGGTCACCAACCAACAATTTGCTCTGCTTTATATTTTCCTTACCGAGACGTGCAATTCATCCCGGATTATGTGGGACAGTACTGGGTGTTCAATTCCCCGACGGCGGCACTCATCATTTCCGAATATTTTTGTCTCTCACCAATGGGTCGATAATCGTCGACCTATGTGGGATGGCAGCTGGAGGCTGGGAAAGGATGTAATAGTAGTACTGGTGTGAGAAATAGCAGGATTCCATTGTTAGGTGCTCCAGCCGCCACGATATAACTGAAAGATTGTTAAAAGCGGCCTGAAACCCCATTTAGCAAACTAACAAACTAGATGTTCAAAGTCTGTCTTGGTATACCGTATTCTTTAAAGATGTCAGCTCCTGTTATGTTGATTGTATAGGATAGTATATTGATTTAACCAAATAACGGGAAGCTGGCCAAACCCCTTCAATCATTCTTTAAGGATTGGTTATAGTTCACCAACATCTGTGATAATTCAGCCTACAAAAAGTTAAAAGACATTTAACAATAGAACACGCATAGATGTAAACATGGACAAATACAAAATATCTCCAATGAATAATTTGGAACAACCAAACACAAGATGATGACATTTCTGTAACAACATTCAAGTTATAAGTATGACGGACAGATTACTGGCCATATCTTGTGAGTTTGATAGGAAAAAATTGACAATGATTCATTAAGAACAAACAAACTCAAGATGACGACACTTCTGTAACAACATTCAAGTTATATGGTGGACATATTACTGGCCATGTCTTGTGAGCTGGATAGGAAAATATTTACAATGATTGTTAAGGAACAAACAAACACAAGATGATGACACTTCTGTAACAACATTCAAGTTATATGATGGATAGATTGCTGGCCATGTCTTGTGAGCTGGATAGGAAAATATTTACAATGATTGATAAGGAACAAACAAACACAAGAAAATGACACTTCTGTAACAACATTCAAGTTATATGATGGACGGATTGCTGGCAACATCTTGTGAGCTTGACAGGAATTTCAATGATTAATTAGGAACAAACAAACACAATATGATGACATTTCTGTAACAACATTCAAGTTATATGTATGATGAACAGATTGCATGCCATGTCTTGTGAGTTACAACGTTTAAGTTGACAAACCAATAAAAAAGCTTCACAAAATGTTGGCCAATGTGGCGATTTGAAGTCGTTTCCGGTAAAAACAAATGCTTTGATTGGTTAATTGATTTGTTAATTGACAGCAGTGGTCTGTCAATCAGATGTGGGATTTTCACGGAAACACTGGAAGTTTGTTGGTTGTTTCGCAAAATAGAAAAAGTAAATTATCGGACCTAAACTTTCAATCTTTATTTTTAACAAGAAGCACTTTTGTCAAAATAATCCCATGACCAGACAATTAAATATTAGACTAGTCCAAATTTAAAGATAAAGCTGACATCAATTTAATGTGGATTTAAATTGAGAAATGTTGTGTAACTGCTCTTTTTTTCCGAAGCCAGTTATCTTCAACATGAAATAAGACAGGATTCTGTTGACATGACACCATCAGTCTTTCATTCTGTCTGGTCATTATACAATAAAAATGGGCTAACTGAAAATATGTGTAATGAAGTAAGACAATAAATTTCTTTAATCCTTTCATGCTCAATCCTTAGTTTTTACGTCCACAATATTTTCCACCCAACTGACTTATCATTTTTCATATTAAATTTCAAATTAAATCCAAATTGAATGTTCATCTTTGTCTAAAATTGCTAAAAAGGAAAGGGTTAGAAAAATTACACAACTTGTCGTTGACAGATCAATTTCAAAATTTCAGCATCATGTTTTCTATTGTGAAAGCTGTTGTTGGGGTTACTGCATCCCTTGCAAAACTTACCCCACCCATATCTGTCAATTTTGATATAAGGGGTTTGCAAGAACCCTTGCAAATCAATATGTTTTGATACAGGTATATTTTAGATAAAATTTGATTCACCTGCCAAGTATGTAGTCAATTAGTTTCTAGTGAAAATTTGAACCTAAACTCAAACAAAATTTTAGACTGGTCCTATTCAAAACAAGATGTAGACTATACATGGATCTCGAATATAGCAAGCAATTTCTTTTATTTTCACTTGGATTCCCTCAATATAATTTCTTGGGGGATTAAAAGGTTCGCATTGGGTGTAATAGGTACTACCACATTCACCCTTTATCAAATAATAAAATGGTTCATATTCAAGGATGTTATCGACAACAAATTTTAGCTCTACTGGCCAAAGTTTAAGAGTTATTCAAGGGTTGTTATTTAAACCCTTTCCTGTTCAATCCCTGGTTTTTACGTCCCTGTGATTTTATAAATCGAAAACATTGTAGAAAAAGAAGAAATTGCTCGTAAAAACCAATTTCTTCTTTTACTACAATAATTTCTAACCGTCTGTTTGATTATTTTCAAATCAAATCCACTTGAAATTTTTTTCTGCAAAACCACTGGATTTGGTAGCTTGATTGATTGAATGGGGTAAAACTAGCTTAAACAGTATTCAGTCATATCGCGGCGGCTGGAGCACCCATCAATGGATTCCTGGTATTTCTCACACCAGTAATACCACTACATTCTTTCCTAGCTTCCAGCTGCTATCCCACTTAGGTTTACGATTATCCACCCATTGGTGAAACAAATGTCGGGAAGAATATGTGAAGCCGCCGGGGATCGGTTTGAATTTGGACAGGTCTAAAATTTCCCCAAACAGGAAAGGGTTGATTACAATAAGGCAATGCTACATGCAAACTATGAAAACCCTGGTCCTCATGGTTTGAGAGAAAAGATTATTTCAATTTTTCTTCTTTAACCAACAACAAAGGACATATAAGAATAATTTTGGTAACTAATAATAAGATGTTCCTGCTGCAAATTTTTATGGTGGAGAGTAACAAATTGAAGAGTTTTTAATGAGTATCGTGAGGCAAGAATTTAATGAAATTTCAAATTATTCAAGAATAAAAAGCTGTTTGTGTAGTCATTTAACCTTTTCCTGTTTTGCAAAATTTTAGACCTGTCCAAATTGAAAGGTTATGCAGACGAAATTTAAAATGGATCTAATTTGAAAAAGAACCATTTAGTAAGGTAGAAAATATTGTGGAAAAAGAAGAAATTGCTTGTTTTTTTACACTGTTTTCTCAAGTATAAAATAACACGGTCGTAATAAACAGGGATTGTACAGGAAAGGGTTAACGAGTACTGTTTTCTGGTTAAACTGGTCTAAAACAGTTTACAAGCATTTAATCAATCAGAGATCGATGGTATTATACGGTAGGTTGTCACAGTCAAAGGATAATTATCAGCATGCAGTAGGTTGTCAATGTCAAAGGTCAAGAATCTACATACAGTAGGTTGACACAGTCAAAGGTTAGGTATCGTCGTACGGTAGGTTGTTACAATCAAAGGTCAAGTATCAGCATACGGTAGGTTGACACAGTCAAAGGTCAAGTATCGTCATACAGTAGATTGTTACAATCCAAGGTCTAGTATCGGCATACGGTAAGTTGTCGTAGTCGCAGGTCAAGTATCAGCATGCGGTAGGTTGTCACAGTCAAAGGTCAAGTATTGTCATACATTACGAAGTCAAAGTTCATGTATGGTCATATGGTAGATTGTCAACTTCAAAGGTAAAGTATTGTCATACAGTAGGTTGTCATGGTCAAAGGTCAAGTATAGTCATCAATCTCCTCCTTATCACTGAAATAACATTGTTGTCGTCACAAGGGTGTATTATGGGTGTATTCCGGGTGTATTTTTGGTAGTTGTGGGTTTGTCTAACTGCTAAGCTCTAGTTCAAAGGTGTGGTACAAATATAATTCTGATATTCCTCTTCTTGTGAGTACTTATTGGTATCGTTTTGATGAATCCTATTCTGAGCTTCCAAAGAGTACCAACAACATAGGGTTTGATGAGACAAAAATGAAATTTTCATTTCAAACAAGAAATCATTCTCTTTATCTGGAGCAGGAACTACATCGCTCTAGAATTTGTTCTTCGTGTAAGGGCTGGTCCAAATAACACAGCTATTCAGATAGTTCTCCTATTTTCAAAACATTACATTTTATACATGTTTTTTTTTTTTTTTTAGAGTATGAAATTGTTTCCATTTAACTTGAAGCATTTGAAAGCAAAAAAATGTTCTACTCTTGTTTACGTCTTGTCAATGCTTTTCAAATGTAGGAATTTTGCATAACAAACATTTCCCCATACAATTTATGGTCAAAGGGAGATAAATGGTAGTAAATCCTTTTGAAATTGAAGATATTCATATACATGTTTTATAGGGGTTCTGCGACATATCGTCTATTTTTCAAGCCCAAACGGGGTATAGACCTTAAAAATGACAAAATCCCCCGACAACACTACGACACAAGTATGTCATAGTATCCGGTGTTTGTTTAATCACATATATCGTAGAAAAAATAACTATTCTATGAATATCCTATTCAGTCTAACAATCTCTTGCCTCTATTGGAGGGTGTTTATTTGTAGCAAACGGTATCATAAAAACCTAGTTTAAGGTATAAACATTTCACAGGTTTAATATGTAAATCTGACAACTATCTACACACTCCGATAAGAGATAAAAGTTTTGCTCAGTACCACTCAATATCTTGCTTCACTTAGATAACACTTGTCACCACCACCTATCATTTATCATCACTTTTGATAAAACCCGTTCATCCATCATGTGAGTGTTATTGTATAGAGTACAGTTAATCTCTGTTTTCCCGTTATTAAATCTCCGTATCTTCGTTACTGCCATTTCTCTTGAAAAAAAAGAGCAAAACATTAATGCTTATGATGTGTGTATCGTAATAGATAGGCGACACCTGAAGGGTGTCACGGGAGAAAAATGAGAGAAGATAAATTGAATTCATTATTCATATTCGTATCCGAATGAAAGCAGTTTGTAATTGTTGACATTCTAAATTTGAACTCCATCACGCCATATCAATTGAAATGGGATGGATTGCAACCTTAATTACAACAAGCAATATCTTTCCTTTTTCTACAAGTTATTCTCCTGATAATCATTATTAGAATTACAATCACTTCGAGTTAACCAATGTAGGAGAAGACAAGGCAATTTGTATCCAAACAGGAGACTCAAAAGGTCCTGTGTCACTCCAATGGCCGAAATATATCTACCAACAGAATGTAGTTTACAATACCAAATGACCATTTTGGAAGAAGGCGATTTCCTTATTGATTGCTAGGCAAGGCATTCGATCAAACAAAATGGGCTAATTTTCAAGTTAGAGCAACCATTTGAAATTTGATGGTAGAGGACAATTAGGTGATGTTACATGCCTAATATTAAAGCCCTAAGCCTTTCGGTTTGTGATTAGAAGATTTTTCAAGACCTCCTCCTGATATCTTTTAATATAAAAATGGCACAATTTAGGACTAATTTTCAAGTAGCAATATTTTGAGTATTTTGGTAAAGGAACGTGAGGCCATGTCACCATTGCTGCCATCTTTGTGAAACATTATTGTTGATTTGGCAACTTAAACAACATAAATACATCTTAGGTCACCGAACAACCCTTCTATCTATCAGTTTACAAGTTACTGACCATTACTTTTGCAAAATAAGGCTATTTAAAATCCAAGTGCAAGTTTCTTTCGGGGCTCAGTGGGCCTGGTTGAGGAACAGTCATTTGGGATAAATGACAGTCATAAACCCAAAACTGACCAATCGGCCTTTCGGTTTAGAAAAAGAATAATTTTCAAGACTTCTTTCTTTACTTCTTTGTAATATAAGTATGGTATAATAAAGGGCTAATTTTCAAGTAAGAGCAATATTTTGAAGTATTTCGGTAGAGGACCATTAGGCTATGTCACATGCCAAATATCAAAGCCCTAGGACATTTAGTTTAGGAACAGGAGATTTTTTAAGGCTTTCTTTCTTTATTTCCTTGTAAAACAGGGATTGCACAATATAGGGCTAATTTTACAGTAAGAGCTAGATTTTGAAGTATTTGGATAGAGGGCCATTATGCCATGTTCCATGCTAAATATCAAAGCTCTAGGCCTTTTTAGTTTGGAGTAGAAGATTTTTCAAGATTTTCTTTTTTATTTCTATGTAAAAGTGGGGATCTCACAATATAGCCAGGGAAAAAGACTTAAAATTTTAATCTAAGGGCCCAGACAACAAAATATTTAATAGCTAACATTTGTGGTATGGGCATTTTCTCAAAACATTCATGGGACCAGCCCAAAAGTTAGCGGCCATGGGCAATTGGGCCCCTGTTGGTCTTTTTCTCTGATAAAATAGCAATAATTTGAAGGTTTTTGATAGAGGGCCATTAGCCAATGTCACATGCCAAATTACAAAGCTCTAAACCTTTCCGTTTGGTAGGAGATGTTTTTAAGATTTTCTCTCTGTTGCCATGGCAACCAGAGTTCTTCATGGAATATATTATCATTTGAAGTAATCTGAAGGAGGACCATCTAGGGAACCATCCTGTAAACTTTGGTTGAGATCTGACCAGGAGTTTATGAGGAGAAGATTTGTTTAGAAAAAGTTAAAGGACTAAGGGAAAAGGGCATTGACGGGCGCACAGACACACACCAGACACTTTGCAATGACAAAAGCTTGCTTTGCTTAGGCCAGTGGAGCTAAAAACTGTTCCAAAAGGCCAGTTAATTATATAAATTTAATCCAAAACCATCATCATATCAGGATAAGTAAGATTGATTAATTGTTTTCATGAGGTTTAAAGCCTCTTGAACAGTATTTCAGAGGTTCGTTCTTTTCATTGAGATACTTATGATTCTTATTTAGATTTTGAAAATAAAGCATTCAAATTTCTTTAGATTAACCCTTGTCATGCAGAAACCCAGATTATTTCGGTTTTGGCAGGAGGTGTACACCAAGATCAGCCTACACAAAAGTGCAGTCTGATCTTAGTCTACACTTCCCGCTTGTACTTTTCCTGCAAGAGTTGTTTATAAAATTGATTTCTAAAAGACATATTGATTTATGAACAACAAGTTCTGTCAGTGCTTACAGCCCTTTGATTTTACAGCAAATCAGTAAGGTTATTTATACAGCATGACAAGGGTTAAGAATTTAATTGAGGAATTAAAGCATACTTAGCATTGGCTTTAACAAGTAGCATTGGAGACGTCAAATTTTATCATTCAAAATAACAAAAATTATTCTTTAGAGAGCTTCAAAAATCTTATGTAGCGGGATTTTTCATCTAGATGAAAAGAACACACCTCAGTTATATCACAGATACTGGTGAACCAAAAATGGATTCTTGTCATTTACCACACCTGGATTCAATCTGAGCCACCACATGCTCATACCACTTAGGGGCACTATTTATCATTTACCCACTGGTAAGAGTATTTTGAGGGATGACTTTTGTCATAAAATGTCAGAAAGAATGTTTGCTGAAATGGGGTTCAAATTCATGATCCCAGCATTATGAGTTAACCCTTTCCTGTTTAGTCCCTTGTTTTTATGTTCCTGTGATTTTATAACAGAGAAAACATTTTAGAGAAAGAAGAAATTGCTTGTAACAATTTATTCTTTTTCCACAATTTTTTCTACCCTACTGAATGATTATTTTTCTAATTAAATTGACTTGAGATTTTCGACTTCAAAACCTTTGAATTTGGACAGGTCTAATTTTTGCAAAACAGAAAAGGGTTAACCAGCAGAACCAGTAAGAGAAGTTAACAAGATAGTTTTCTGTGATGGAGTGAAAATATATTACTCCAACAATTTTGGAAAGACCACTTGATGACAAATAATCTGTGAAATTTCGCCCCCAATCTATGTTGATAATTATCGAACTTCAACTTAAACAAGGTGGCAAATTGTCACAAAATACGCCCGTAACACTGCTGGTTGTTGACTGGGGAAGGGGATTAAATTTTAAGTCTAATTTCAAAAATGAGTAACAATTCACAATGAAAACTTATGGGTCTGGTGTTTTCTCTTGTTATCGTGAGGTTTTGAAAACAATAGGCTGTTACACTGTAAGAGATTTGATAAAAAGATATGTTCCTTGATGATATTTATCCATCCATAAAATTACATGAAGAAAGCTGTCAAACTTTCAGAGATATGCGCCAGACAAAATCTAGTGTGAAAAAACAACAAAGCGGAATAACTAAAAAAAAATAGGCAAAGAAGAGTTACGGTTCTTGTACACTGCACTTCCCTTTGATGATATTCATCCACCCATAATGTTTTATGATCATAGCTATTACACTTTCGGAGATTTGCTCTGGACAAGATCAAAATATGAACAAACAACAAAGATGAGTAACTCAAAAATAAGCTAGGTAGAGTAACGGTTTTTGTGCACTGCACTCTCCATTGATGACTTCTATCCATCCATTAAGTTTCATGATCATAGCTATTATACTTTTAGGTATATCTTCCGGACAAAATCCAAGTATGAAAAACGCCAAAGGGGTATATCTAAAAAATGAGCTAGGAAGAGTTACTGTTCTTGTGCACTGCACTTCCCCTTGATGACATCTATCCACCCATAAATTTTCATGATCATAGCTATTATGCAATCACCGTCATTCATTCTCTATAGTTTATTTTCTTCAATAAGGTATCAGATTTTTTATAAATCCCAAATCATGTGGGACCACCAGACAATTTGTCCCTTTATGAACCAGCAATTTATAACGTCTGGGGAGGGAATCGAACCCCAATACATGATTTTGAATAAGAATATAAACTTTATTTGGTTCTTATTTCTTCAATATTTAGCAACAACAGCTTAACCCATTATCAGGTAGCTAAATTTTAGACTTGTCCAAATTGAAAGGAGTTTCAGATGAGAAATTAAAGTTCATGAAATTTATAATTTTTTCAACTTTCTGGGTAGAAAACATTGTGGAAAGTGAAGAAATTGCTTGTGACAGGCAAATTCTTTATTTCACACAATGTTTAACTTTTCCCATTCTTTTTTCTTGAGGGTAATCTAAGAGCCTCATTTTGTAGGAATGGGTTAATCCATTTTGAACAAATTAAAAGTGAACGATAAATAGGAAAATCATTACACTTATCAGTGCTCTCAATAAGGAATATGTTCAGGAATTCTTAAAGTTCGAGAAAATGGGCCTTATGAAAACTTAATTAAATATCCTAGTTAACACTCTAGATCATCAGATTCTCTTCAAACTTTCAGAGAATGGTTGTACCATCATAAGGATCATTCCTTTCGAAATTTGGTATGATCGGTCAAGAAGCATGGGAAAAGGGGCCTCATGAAAACTTAATTTTAATATCTCCGAGAGCAAGATAACTGATGTAAGCGCCCTTTTTATAACGACGGGTTTCTCTTAGGTTTAGCCAAATCTCCGAGAGCAAGATAAGTGATGTAAGCGCCCTTTTTATAACGACGGTTTTCTCTTAGGTTCAGCCAAATCTCTGAGAGCAAGATAAGTGATGTAAGCGCCCTTTTTACAACGTTTTCTCTTAGGTCCAGCCAAATCTCCGAGATCAAGATAACTGGTGTAAGCGCCCTTTTTATAACGTTTTCCCTTAGGTTCACCACAATCTCCGAGAGCAATATAACAAGTGCTTGCTGCATATCTACCAGGTTCTCCAGCCGCGATATGACTGAAATACTGTTAAAAGTTGTGGGAAACCCATTCAGCCAATCAATATCTAGCTCCCTTCTCTTAAAGTATACCGTATAGATAAATCAACCCATAGATAGAAGAGAAAGTTTAAAAACTGAGTGAAAGGTATTTAACCTTGTGAGCACTGGACAAAATAATTCAGTTCAAATTACAAGTTCAAAGGATGATATTTCAGCAGCCAATGATGATAGGATCCCATATAATTTTTATATATACAGAAACAGATCTTGACTGAGGTAATAAACATTATTTTGTCTTTTCCAACCATGCAACACAAATGTTTATAGATACAGATCTATTGACTTATTTCTGACCACGCCCCCTAACCTCCAACATGGCAGTCTCGACTGAGGTAATACACATTATTTTGTCTTTTTCCACAATGCAACACATTTTTTTATATATACAGATACAGATCAATTGACCTATATCCGACCAAGCCCCCTAACCTCCAACATGGCAGTGTCGACTGAGGTAATAAACAATATTTTGTCTTTTCCCACCATGCAACACAAATGTTAATATATATGGATACAGATCTATTGACTTATTTCTGACCACGCCCTCTAATCTCAAACATGGCAGTTTTGACTGAGGTAATACACATTATTTTGTCTTTTCCCACCATGCAACACAAATGTTTATATATACAGATCTATTGACCTATTTCTGGCCACGCCCTCTAACCTCCAACATGGCAGTTTTTACTGAGGTAATACATATTATTTTGTCTTTTCCCACCATGCAACACAAATGTTTATATATACAGATCTATTGACCTATTTCTGGCCACGCCCTCTAACCTCCAACATGGCAGTTTTTACTGAGGTAATACATATTATTTTGTCTTTTCCCACCATGCAACACAAATTTTTATACATACAGATACAGATCTATTGACTTATTTCTGGCTACGCCCTCTAATCTCCAACATGGCAGTCTCGACTGTGGTAATACACATTAATTTGTCTTTTCCCACAATGCAACACAAATGTTATATATATACAGATACAGATCTATTACTTTTTCCTGACCATGTCCCCTAACCTCCAACATAGCAGTCTCGACTGAGGTAATAAACATTATTTTGTCTTTTCCCACCATGCAACACAAATGTTATATATACAGATACAGATCTATTGACTTATTTCTGGCCACGCCCCCTTACCTCCAACATGGCAGGCTTTACTGAGGTAATACACATTATTTTGCCTTTTCCCACAATGCAACACAATTGTTTATATATACAGATACAGATCTATTGACTTATTCCTGACCACGCCCTCTAACCTCCAACATAGAAGTTTTGACTGAGGTAATACACATTAGTTTGTAAAATTCATTTGTGAGGGATTAACAATTTCTTCTTTTCCCACCATGCTCTTCTGAATAAAATATCTGTTTCGTGAAAACCAGGGATTGGCAAGGAAAGGGCAAAATGAAAGTGATTTGTATCGATTGGTATTAAAGGACCTGTAGCTTGGTAGCTTCTGCTAGTCCTCCTTATAAAATACAGGTCTTTTTGGCCACAGGACTGATGTGAGTGTCGATCCGGCCCAAATTACATTGTCACAGTACAAAACGAAATAGTTTTAGGTCAAAATTTAAAAAAGTTATAGACATCTTTTAACTGATGAAATTTTAAAAATAATTTCTTTCTTCATTATCCACAATGTTTTGTACCAAAAGAAGACGGATATTTCTTAAATTTCCAACAACTCTTAAATTGCCTCCCACGGAGCCGGTCATTTATCTGCGTCATCTTCTCCGTCTGTCCCTCCGTCCATCCGTCCGTCAGTACGTCCACTTTTCTCATGAGCGCAACTCCTCCTAAGTTTCTGGACGGATCTTTATGAAACTTGGTCAATGTTATCACCTTAATTGGTAGATGTGCATGAAGCAAGGATTTTACGGTTCATTGATTTTTGCCTCAGTTATGCCCCCTTTAAACTTAGTCTCTGAGGCCTATTGAAATAGCAGCCTTGTGAATGCAACTCTTCCTAAGTTTCTGGCTGGATCTAAATTAAACTTGGTGGATGTTATCAACATAATTGGTAGATGTGCATGGATCAAGGATTTTATGGTTCATTAATTTTCCCCTGACTTATACGCCCTTTAAACTTAGTATCTGGGGCTTATTGAAATTGCAGCCTTGTGAATGCAACTCCTCCTAACTTAACCGTATATTGTTACTATTGCACTCTTGTTTTAATTTGGACCAGTCTAATATTGTGCCGTGTGGTAATGGCCATGATATGAACCTCGTTGAGACGACCACTTGTACTAAAAGGCCATGTTGTAATAGTTCAAGATGTGGATTTGTTTGTATGAACAAGCGTATACGTTAGGGGGTTTGCGGTTGTCGTCGTCAGTTAAAATCTGTTTTAAGCCCCCCCCCCGCCCCCCCCAAAAAAAATAAATAAATCGTCTAACATTATTCAAGCTGTTAGGAAAGAAAATTAATAGTTCTTATTGGGGGGGGGGGGCCCAGCATTGCCTGAAACCAGTAACCATGACGAAGTTGAATTTTTTTCATTCAAAATATAAGAAACCGTTCTTTAGGACATCATAAAATCTTATTTAGCGAGATCTTTTAAAAGAACGCAACTCTGTTCAGAATGCACAGGTTGGCTGTGGTCGAAACTCCAGTAAACTTAAGTGAATTACATTAGAATAACCTCCCTTCCGGACGTTATCTTTCTTTTCAGAACACGATTAAACAAGTATTACAGTTGACATTCGTCCAATTTTTCAATGCAGTAAGTTTAAATTTACGTACTTTATTTTACTTTTTTCTTGGGCATAAATGTAGAACAGAGATGTCTAGAGGGTTTTTTCAATATACTGTCTTTCAATCACTGTGTAGTACATGAAGATTTCTCCAACAAAATAATACAACACCCTCATAAAATGGAAAAATAATCTACTCTCGATTTCAAATACAGGGCGTAGTATTAATGTTGCGAACAGCTTTCGTATTCTTGTTTAAACTATGACGCGATAACGGTATAGAAAATCCTGACACGATCAATGGGCGTTGTTATAGTTATTGTCTATAATTGTATGTAAAATAGGCCCCTATAACTTTGAATTCAACCGTTGAACTTTGAGTTGTCCCGTTACTTAACAATGGTTTACATTCCAAAAGATGCACCCAGCAAGTTTCAAGTTGAAACATTTCCATTAGTCCCAATTTTTCACGACCCTAAAAAATCTTTTGATAACAAAGGGAAAAGGAGAAGCAATATCTCCTTTTATCGCAATGTTTTACCGTGGCACTTACTGCTCAATTACTTTTCCGTCTGGAACCATTTTGAATTGAGACCACATAAAAATTGTGATGTCTGGTAATGGCTCATGACAATCAATCAACAGTTTTAAGCCAAATTCCATGTAAAAACGATAACCTTTGGGATAAATTGACCAAATACGTCCCATCATGCTTTAAAATATGATCCCAGAATTCCGACAAACATTTATTCGAAAAAAGAGCTTTGATCAGGCAAGTAGAGGCCGAGCAATGTTTATATATATAAATAAATATGTATGTGATAAGGTAGACTATAATTACCTTTCGTAAAACAGAAATATAAGAAGGCAAAGGAATAAAAACTTATCAGCCTGTTGTGTAATAATCTACACATAGGTATAATAGTATGTGTCACAAATATCAACCATTTATCATTTTATCAATCAGAGGTGAGAATTTAGGTATAATACTATATTTGGATCAGAAGTGTGTATCATAAATACCAATCGTTTATCATTTTAACTATAAGAAGTGAGTGTTTAAGGAAGAGTTCTCTATTTGGATCAGAAGTGTGTATCACAAATACCAATCGTTTATCATTTTATCTAGCAATGTTTATATACATAAATATGCATGTGATATAATTACCTTTCGTAAAACAGATAAATAAGAAGGCAAAGGAGTAAACACTTATCAGCCTGTTGTGTAATAATCTACACATAGGTATAATTCACTATTTTAACAAGTAGTATGTGTCACAAATATCAACCATTTATCATTTTATCTATCAGAGGTGAGTATTAGGGTAGAATACTATATTTGGATCAGAAGTATGTTTCACAAATACCAATCGTTATTTTATCTATCAGAGGTGAGTATTAAGGTAGAATACCATATTTTGATCAGAAGTGTGTATCACAAATACCAATCGTTTATCATTTTATCTATGAGAATTTAAGGCAGAGTTCTCTACTTTTGATCAGTAGTGTATATCTCACAAATAAATAGAAACCTCAGTCCTTGATATTGTATGAATTCGCTATGTACTGTGTTTGCCATATAGTTTTAATTTTCCTTCAACAATTTGCGTTAAACTGCGTTTTCCATATTAGTGAAAATTTTCCCTTCTACAATTAATGTTATGCTGTGTTGGCCGTATAATTGACCATTTTCCCTTCAACATTTCGCGTATTGCTGTATTGGCTATATAGTTGATAATTTTCCCTTTAACAATTGGCGTATTCCTGTGTTGGTCATAAAGTTGATAATTTCCCCCTTTAAAAATTTGCGTATTGCTGTGTTGGCTATAAAGTTTTAACTTTTCCTTTAACAATTTGCATATTGCTGTGTTGTCTATATAGTTGATACTTTTCCCTCTATAATTTGCCTATTGCTGTTTTGGCTATATAGTTGAAAGTTTTCCCTTCAACAATTTGCGTATTGCTGTGTTGGCCAGATAGTTGATAATATTCCCTTTAACAATTTGCGTATTGCTGTGTTGGCCATATAGTTGATACTTTTCCCTTTAACAATTAGCGTATTGCTGTGTTGGCTTTATAGTTGTTAATTTTCCCTTAACAATTTGCAATTTACTCTGTTGTCTATGAAGTTGATAATATTCCCTTTAACAATTCGTGTATTGCTGTGTTGGCCATATAGTTGATAATATGCCTGTTAACAAATCGTGTATTGCTAAGTTGGCTATATAATTGATAATTTTCCCTTCAACAATTTGCATATTGCTGCGTTGGCTATATAGTTGATAATATTCCCTTAAAAATTTGCATATTGCTGTGTTGTCTTTTTGCTTGATAATATACACATTAACAATTTGCGTTATGCTTTGTTGTCTATATACATGTAGTTGATAATATTCCCTTTACAAATTTGCGTATTGCTGTGTTGTCTAAAGAAATGATAATATTCCCTTTAATAATTTGCGTATTACTGTCTTGTCTATATAGTTGATAATATTCCCTTTAACAATTTGCGTTATGCTGTGTTGGCTATTTAGTTGATAATATTCCCTTGAACAATTTGCGTATTGCTGTGTTGGCTATATAGTTGATACTATATTCCCTCTACCACGTCACTTTCTTAAGACACCAGGATAGATATAGCCTCGAAAGCATTACATTTCTAGGTACACCAAAGACATTTTCCTTGCTTTTTCTATTTTGATTTATTTTTGAAAGAAGAAGCAGCTTATAATTTTACAATATGTAATTAGTCGGCCAAAAAAGATTAGTACACGAGACAGTGACAAATTAGAATTAATGATTAATCTCAATTTTAGTTTCTCTCTTTCAAAAATCTTCCATTCAAATTGGCTTACCAATGGGCCTACAAAGTTCTGTCTTGAACAACTCATAAACATGGAAAGTTTTAATTGTAATGTGTTTTTGACTTTTTTGAACGGAGATAATATTTCTGTATTTATTAAGTTCCGAAAGGAAAAACCTCATTACACTTCTTTATAAAATTTCACAAAATAGCAATTGAATGATGTTAGCTCAACTAGAAGAAAGCCAGTGAGCTATTGCCAAGTTGATGTGTCCGTCGTGGGCCTTCGCGTCTGTCCTTAAACCGTACTTACAATTCTTTTACAAAATGAATGATTTTGTCATGGCGACGTGACCGTCGTGTTCCCACGCATCTGTCCTTAAACCGTACTTAACAATTCTGCTACTAAATACATTAATTGATTTTGTCATGGATATGTGTCCGTCGCATGCCCACACGTCTGTCCTTAAACCGTATTTAAAAGTTCTTCTACAAAAAACAAAATGAATGATTTTGTCATGGCTACGTGTCCGTCGTGCGCCCGCACCTCTGTCCTTAAACCGTACTTAATGATTCTTCTACAAAATACAAAATGAATGATTTTGTCATGGCGATGTGTCCGTCGTGTGCCCGCGCGTCTGTCTTTAAACCATACTTTACAATTCCTCTACAAAATGAATGACTTTGTCATGATGATGTGTCCGTCGTGTGCCCGCACATCTGTCCTTAAACCGTACTTAATGATTCTTCTACAAAATACAAAATGAATGATTTTGTCATGGCGATGTGTCCGTCGTGTGCCCGCGCGTCTGTCTTTAAACCGTACTTACAAATTCTACTACAAAATACAAAATGAATGTTTTTTTCATGGCGACGTGTCCGTGGTGTGCCCGCACGCCCGTCTTTAAACGGTTTTAACAATTCTTCTACAAAATACAAAATGAATGATTTTGTCATGGCGATGTGTCCGTCGTGCGCCCACGCGTCTGTCTTTAAACCATACTTTACAATTCCTCTACAAAATGAATGACTTTGTCATGATGATGTGTCCTTCGTGTGCCTGCACATCTGTCCTTAAACCGTACTTAACGATTCTTTTACAAAATACAAAATGAATGATTTGTCATGGCGACGTGTCCGTCGTGCGCCCACGCGTCTGTCTTTAAACGGTTTTAACAATTCTACTACAAAATACAAAATGAATGTTTTTGTCATGGTGATGTGTCCGTCGTGTACCCATGCCAACCAAAATTCGAAAGCAATGATCTTTAGGCGACACTTTGTAAGATTCTTTTAGAAAATATTGTTCGAATAATAAAAATGTTTTTTTTATTTTTTGATTGTTTAAAATGGTTGTAATGCCGCTTAACAGTATTTCAGTCATTATCGTAGCGGCTGGAGCACCTAACAATGGATTCCTTGTATGTCTCACACAAGTACCACCATTACATCCTTTCCTGACATCTAGCAGCTATCCCACTTAGGTTTACCATTATCCAACCATTGGTGAGAGAGAAAATGTCGGAAAGGATATGTGCCGCCGCCGGGGATTGAACCAAAAAATATTTTTTATTGGTGATGCTACTTTTCTTATATGGTGTAGTGTAAGGTTTGAAAACTTTCTCAGAAACCAGTTGATGTAGTTCAACAAATTCCAAAGGAATGAGCTTTGGTGAGCCTTTATCGGCTTCCGTAAAACATGAACTATGAAACCAGTTGATGTATTTCTACAATTCTATGGTGACATTTTGCAATATTCTTTCAAAGAACTTTGATGGGATGAAAACCATTGCTTTTATGGGCGGGGCTAATCATATAGTATAAGGTAATAGTTAGCACATTGAAACTATTCTCAGAAACCAGACGAATGATTTCAACCAAATTTCACAGGAATTATATTTGTTGGTGACCATTTATCATATTTCTTCATAGAATTTTTTTTTTTTTTTGGGGGGGGGGGGCTAGTGTGTTTGTATATGGTAGAAATTTCGGTAATCTTGTTCTAGAAAACTGGAGGATGGTTTCGGGATCAACTTTTGGTGATCCTTTTATATGATTTTGTGATGAAATTTTCATAGGTTTAATAATAAAGCTTTGAATAATTCGCCAAATTTCTGGAAGATGTCTGGAAGTGCTGCAAGGGAAATTAGGGAATTGTATCTGATACTGATGGGTTAGGAATGTTTGTTTCATAAACGAAAGTTGCCTCTCTTAAAAATGATTGCGGTAACAATAATTCTATTTTCAAACGCTTTGCCTCATATTATAAAGAAATCTTTATTGTCTTTATGATAAGTAAATTCAGGCCGGTCGAGCGAATCAGGCACTCAAGCGTTTCTAGTTTAAAATCTGCGTTGTTTGCTTAAAAGTTTGTTTAGTTGATTTCGGGATATCGCCGCTTTTTCCAGTCGTTATACGACGGATGATTATGATAAGGCCACGCACGTTTGCTGATTAACTCTTTACCACACAACTTCTCATTTTGATTCGCTGAATAAAATGTCTTTGTATTAAAAGAATTTATTGCTAATAAACAATTTCTACTTAATTCATAATGTTTGTTTCATAAACGAAAGTTTCCTCTCTTAAAATACATTGCGATAAAAATAATTCTATTTTCAAACGCTTTGCCTCATATTGTATACCGGGTTATCGCCGCTTTTTCCAGTCATTATACGACGGATAATTAGGATAAGGCCACGCTCTTTGCTGGTTAACCCTTTACCACACAATTTCTCATTTTGACACGCCGAAGAAAATGTCTTTGGAAACCTCGTAGGATTGATTGCATTTAAACAAGTTCTACTTATCTCATAATGTTTGTATTCTCCTTGAACCTTATTTTTTAAATCTAAATAAAGTTCCAAATATAGTGGTCTGGTAATTTGGTTAGACATTCGAAGGTCTTGCTACTTTAGTTTACCCTAAGTCTGAAATACTTACCCGAATTGAGTGGCAAAGATTGTGTTGCCATATTTATCTCAACAGTTAAGAGATTGTCTCACTTTTTCCATGACGGGGACAAAAGATTATAAACTGACCGACCAAATTGTGTTATCAGTACTGATGAGCGTTTACCCAGATAATAACACTATTGGTGAATTTCTAATAATATGCACGGTCTAACCAGGGTCGATACATTTCTCCGGTGTCATTGACGTTCTTGTAATATACATCTCGTCTTACATGGTCTAACCAGGGTCGATCATTTCTCAGGTATCAATGACGTTCTAGTAATTTACATGTAACATGGTGTAACCAGGGTCGTTACTTTCTCATGTATCAATGACGATCTAGTTATATACATCTCGCCATACATGGTCTAACCTTGGTCGATACTTTATACTAAAGTGTCATTTACGTTCTAGTAATATACATCTCGTCATATATGGTCGGACCTGGGTCGATACTCAACACAGGTATCAATCACGTTCTATTCATATGCATCTCGTCTAACAAGGTCTTACCATGGTCGGCCGATCTCCGACGGCGGCACTCATCCTTTCCGACTATTTGTCTCCCACAAATGGGTCGATAATCGTAGACCTATGTGGGATAGCAGCTTGAGGCTAGGAAGGGATGTGATGGCGGTACTGGTGTGAGAAATACCAGGAATCCATTGTTAGGTGCTTCAGTCGCCGCGATATAACTGAAAGATTGTTGAAAGCGGCGTAAAACCCCATTCAAACAAACAAAACCATGGTCGATACTTTTCTCAGGTTTCATTGACTTTCTATTAATATTCATCACGTCTAACATGGTCTTACCAGGTTCGATACTTTTCTCAATTCCAAGAAGATTCCTACTCGCGTAACTTGTCCTTTATATTTTCCAGGTACCGGTGACAAACTAACACTATACATCTCGTATAACATGCTCCCATCGCATAGACAGGTAAGAATTAAAGTACTGAAAGTACTGTAAGCTAGCAAAGCATTGTTTTTTACTAATCTTCTTTCTCAAAGGTTGTTGTGAAAAATAAACGAGGTTAAAGTAACCCAGAAGTAAACCCATTACAACATAACAAAATATTAGACTGGTTCAAATTGAAAAAAGTTTAATATAATAATTCCAATTTGATGGAATTTAAAAAATCTTGCCCTTGTAGGTAAGAAAACACTGTGGACAATGATGAATTTGCTTGTTACAAGCAAGTTCTTCATTGTCTACAATGTTTTCAAAAACTTTTTTTTCTTAAGATGATTAAAAGCAGTATTGAGAGGGAATAGGTTAATGCTTTTGAAAGAGTTCTTAATAATTTGAATAGAGTTTACAATATTCCTGAAATACACAAGATCTACTTTTTGTGGCGAAGGATTTAGTGGTTAAGCCTCAAATGGAAGTTTGCACTAGTTGAACTATGAGAAGACCTCAAAATTTTGTCTGTTAACTCAAGCTATCAAAACTGACGCTTTGCTAGCTAAAAACGAATTTGTTATTTAAGATATGATTTAAGTCGTGCCTGCTAGCGATGATGGTGACTCACAAGTCATTGAATTGCGACAGTGCGTTAATGTGTGTATTAGTTCGTCAGTCCGTCCGAATTTGTCCAATGGTGGGGTTCAAACATTTTAGCACAATTGTTCTCCATCATGAGTAGATATGCCACTTGAAACAAAATTTTCGGATAGCGCCAAAGTCTAGGTCACGGATCAAGGTTGAACCTTCAAATTGACCTTATCTATAGCAAATCTCCTACACTTTGGGGTGTATTTCAAAATAACTCGGCACAATTGTTCTCAATCGTGAGTAGATATGCCATTGAAAAAAAATTTTCAGATAGCTCCAAGGTCTAGGTCACACCTAAATTGAACTTATTAGAAATAAATATCCTACACCTTTGGATCTATTTCAAAATAACTCGGCCCAATTGTTTTCCATTATAAGTAGGTATGCCATTTGAAACTGATTTTCGGATAGCTCTATTCAAGGTCACAGCTCAAAGGTCAAGTATTTGGCGAGCTTGACGTGTTGTCCCTCGACGACTTTCTAGTTGCTTTTGCTATCGTCGTTTGAATAATAAATTATTGTGAATTAAGCTTATTCAATCGAAAGTGGTGTTAAACGCTGATAATTGAATTTTTTAAAGTCTTTATATCGAGGGGTTAGAGCAAAAACATAGTATGGGTCTATACAATGTATAGACCCATACTATGTTTTTGCTCTTACCCCACGATATGTTGATAATACCATAGTAAAGGTAATGGTAAATAAACTTCAAACTTTAATCTTCTCGTGTTAATGTAGGAATAACGGAGGACTAAGAAATCGTAGGTGGTCGATATAGTTAGTCTAAATCACTCACTCCAAACTTGGTGTTGGGAAGATATCCATTTCAGTAAATTTTGCAAAGCAACCGGATTTTGATTCTTTGGAGTATTGTGTACGCACATGACAAAAGAAACATTTCGGTAAAGTTTTGTCGAAAGTGTTTAGTCGGTTACGGAGCAGATTTTTTTGTGATGATGAACACATTCCAATAACTCTTCCTTGTGAACCTAAATGGTCGTAGCGCGGGTTACACAACAATATCTCTTCCTTGACACTTCGTTTCCTTGTGAACCTACATAATTAACACACCACGAAATAGACACTAATCCCATGCAGTTTTATTCAAACCGTTCGTTCACCGTTCCATTTATATCATCAATGATTTAAAACTCTCACTCAAATCGCTCCAAACATTCCACAATTTCTATCCGGCATAGCTCAAAGCATTCTGTAAACTCAATAGCTGACAAGTATTTGGAAGTGTTTGACCAAACAAATCTATTCATATAGTGGATTACGTGGGCTATTGGTAAAACGCAAGACTCGGGAATGAAGAATCTCTTGTTAGAATCCCCCCCCCCCCCGCGTCATGGGAATTTTCCTTGGCAAAAAAATTAATCCGCGTTACTCCTCTCCACCAAGGTGCATGTGAGCGTTATAAACCAATGCTGTTGCTGCACTCGCGCCATCTATTAACAGCCCAATTAAAGCTCGATGATCGTGGGTTAATTTGTAAAGACGTTAAGCACAGATTTCGTTCAAAACTCCTTCCTTCTCCTCTTTCCACTCTATTCCAAATGTATACCAAGATCATTCAGTTTGTCCATTTCGCGACATTCTTAACTTTAATTTCTCGTAGTACGTGGTAATTGACGGATCGCTGGCCCCACCAACTGACCTCACTTTAAATGCTCTTAGCACGTGGTAATTGACGGATCGATGGCCTCGCCCACTGACCTCACTATAAATGCTCGTAGCACGTGGTAATTGACGGATCGCTGGCTCCGCCCACTGACCTCACTTTAAATGCTTGTAGTACGCGGTAATTTACGGATCACTGGTCCCGCCAACTGACCTCACTTTCAATGCTCGTAGCACGTGGTAATTGACGTATCGCTGGCCCCGCCCACTGACCTCACTTTAAATGCTTGTAGCACGCGGTTATTGACGGATAGCTGACCCTGCCCACTGACCTCACTTTAAATGCTTGTAGCACGTGGTAATTGACGGATCGCTGGCCCCGCCCTCTGACCTCACTTTAAATGCTTGTAGCACGCGGTAATTTACGAATCGCTGCTCCCGCCCACTGACCTCACTTTAAATGCTTGTAGCACGTGGTAATTGACGGATCGCTGGCCCCGCCCACTGACCTCACTTTAAATGCTCGTAGCACCTGGTAATTGACGGCTCGCTGGCCCCGCCCACTGACCTAACATTAAATGCTCGTAGCACGAAGTAATTGAAGGATCGCTGCCCCCCCCACTGACCTCACTTAAAATGCTCGTAGCGCATGGTAATTGACAGGTCGCTGGCCCCGCCAACTGACCTCACTTTAAATGCTCGTAGTACGCGGTCATTGACGGATCGCTGGCCCTGCCCACTGATCTCACTTTAAATACTCGTAGTACGCGGTCATTGACGGATCGCTGGCCCCGCCCATTGACCTCACTTTAAATGCTTGTAGCACGTGGTAATTGACGGAACGCTGGCCTGGCCTACTGACCTCACTTTAAATGCTCGTAGCACATGATAATTGACGGATCGCTGACCCCTCCCATTGACCTCACTTTAAATGCTCGTAGCAGGCGGTAATTTACTGATCACTCCCCCCGAACTGACCTCATTTTAAATGCTCGAAGCAGGCGGTAATTGATTGATCGCTTCCCCCTCCCCCCACTGACCTCACTTTAAATGCTCGCAGCACTGGGTTATTGACGGAAAGCTGGTCTCGCCCACTGACCTCACTTTAAATGCTTGAAGCACGTGGTAAATTACGGAACGCTGGCCTGGCCCACTCACCTCACTTTAAATGCTCGTAGCACATGGTAATTGACGGATCGCTGACCCCTCCCACTGACCTCATTTTAAATGCTCGTAGCACGTGGTAATTGACTGATCGCTCCCTCCCCCCCCCACTGACCTCACTTTAAATGCTCGTAGCACTGGGTAATTGACGGATCGCTGGCCCCGCCCACTGACCTCACTTTAAATGCTCGTAGCACTGGGTAATTGACGGATCGCTGGCCCCGCCCACTGACCTCACTTTAAATGCTCGTAGCACTGGGTAATTGACGGATCGCTGGCCCCGCCAACTGACCTCACTTTAAATTCTCGTAGCACGTGGTAATTGACAGATCGCTGGCCCCGCCTACTGACCTCACTTTAAATTCTCGTAGCACGTTGTAATTGACGGATAGCTGACCCCGCCCACTGACCTCACTTTAAATGCTCGTAGCACGTGGTAATTGACGGATAGCTGACCCCGCCCACTGACCTCACTTTAATGCTCGTAGTACATTGTAATTGACATATCGCTGACCCCGCCCACTGACCTCACTTTAAATGCTCGTAGCACGTGATTATAGACGGATAGCTGGCCCCGCCTACTGAACTCCGACAGGAAATTCGATTTAAATATTAAACGACATCATCTTGCTTTATCTATGATCAGTAACACGAAAAGAAAAATACAAAATAGTTATATAAGCCGTAGTTACAACATTTATGTTAAATATTAAACGACGTCATCTTGATTTATTCATGATCAGTAACACGAAAGGAAAAAAAAAAAAAAAATTTAATTAAGTTGTAGTAAAAACATCTATGTTAAATATAAGACAACGTCATCTTGCTTTATCTATGATCAGTAACACGAAAGGAAAAAATATAAAATAGTAAAATAAGCTGTAGTTACATCATTTATGTTAAATATTAAACGACATCATCTTGATAAGTATATTATCAGTAACACGAAAGGAAAAAATATAAAATAGTTTAATGAGCTGTAGTTACAACATTTATGTTAAATATTTAGCTACGTCATCTTGCTATATCTATGATCAGTAACACGAAATGAAAAAAATATAAAATAGTTAAATAAGCTGTAGTTACATCATTTATGTTAAATATTAAACGACATCATCCTGATTAATATATTATCAGTAACACGAAAAGAAAAAAATATAAAATAGTTAAAAGAGTTGTAGTTACAACATTTATGTTAAATATTAAACGACGTCAACTTGCTTTATCTATGATCAGTTACACGAAAGGAAAAAACTATAAAATAGTTAAAAGAGTTGTAGTTACAACATTTATGTTAAATATTAAACGACATCATCTTGCTATATGATCAGTAACACGAAAGGAAAAAAATATAAAATAGTTAAATAAGCTGTAGTTACAACATTTATGTTAGATATTAAACGACATCATCTTGCTATATGATCAGTAACACGAAAGGAAAAAATATAAAATAGTTAAATAAGCTGTAGTTACAACATTTATGTTAGATATTAAACGACGTCATCTTGCTTTATCTATAATCAGTAACGCGAAAAGAAAAAATATTAAAAAGTTAAATAAGCTGTAGTTACAACATTTATGTCGACAAACCAAGAAACATGCTTCACGTAAATGTCGAGCAATGTTGGAGTTAAAGTTCACTCCGGTCTAAATGTATGATTTTATTCATCTTTCATTTTTCTATTGACATCAGCGATCTGTCAAATAGCTGATCGCTAGCCCCGCCCTCTGACTCCGACAGGAAGTTTGGATTGGATATTGTGTTGCTTATTTTGCATAATGTATTATCAGTAACAAGTAACAAAAAAATAAAATGGTCGATTGGCGACCTAAACGTCGTAACTACAGCTTGATAAAGATGTAGTTACGATGTTTAGGTCGTCAAACCAACAAAAACACTCAACATAAACGTCGATCAATGTTGGAGTTTAAAGTTCACCTTCTGTCTAAATGTATTTGATTGGTCTATCGAATTTTCGAGTGAAAGCGCCATCCGTCAATTATTGGATCGGTAACCCTGTCCCATAACTCCGACAGGAAATTTTATTTAGAAATTGAACGATGCTATTGTTCGAAATTCATTGTCACATACATTGTAACGGATAGACGGATCACAAACCACGCCCACTTCAAACGTCACTCCAACATGACAGTTTGTGTGAGATACAAGACGACATTAGTTTGTCGGCTTCTACACAAAGAGAAAACACTAATGGGTGACCTTAACTTGACTTCTATAGTTCAAAATAATAGCACTGTAGTCACGACGTTTCACCTACCCATTTTAAACGTCTCTCCGATATGACAGTTTATGTGAGAAACAAGGCGATATTAGATTGTTGGTTGTTACACAAAGTGAAAACATTTATTGGTGATCTTAACTTCTAAAGTACATACTGATTGCACTATAGTCACGACGTTTCCCCTACCCATTTTGACCGTCTCTCCCAGATGACAGTTTGTGTGAGATACAAGACGACATTAATTTTTTGGTTGCTACATAAACTGAAATCGTTAATGGGTGACCTTATTTTCTAAAGTACAAAATGATAGCACTGTACTCACGACGTTTCACCTTCCTATTTCAAACATCAATCCGACAGGACTGTTTGTGTTAGATACAAGACAACATTAATTTATTGGCGGCTACATAAACTGAAATCGTTAATGAGTGACCTTAATTTCTAAAGTACAAAATGATAGCACTGTACTCACGACGTTTCACCTTCCTATTTCAAACATCACTCCGACATGACAGTTTGTGTTAGATACAAGACAACATTAATTTATTGGCGGCTACATAAACTGAAATCGTTAATGAGTGACCTTAATTTCTAAAGTACAAAATGATAGCACTGTACTCACGACGTTTCACCTTCCTATTTCAAACATCAATCCGACATGACAGTGTGTGTGAGATACAAGACGACATTAATTTTTTGACTGCTACATAAACTGGAAACATTTATGGGTGATCTTAACTTCTAAAGTACAAAATGATAGCACTGTACTCATGACGTTCCGACATGACAGTTTGTGTGAGATACAAGACGATATTAGTTTGGTGGTTGTTACACAAAGTAAACTCATTAATGGGTAACCTTAACTTCTAAAGGACAGCTTGATTAAACTATAGTTTCGACGTTTAACCACGCCGACTACAAAACATCAGTCTGTCTTCGAGATACCAGAAAACATCAGTTTGCTGGTTTCTACAAAAACTGAAATCGTTAATGGGCGACCTTAACTTCTAAAATACGTATTGATTGAACTGTAGTTACGACGTTTTAGTCGCCGACCAACAAAATTGATCAACTTAAATGTCGCAGGTCTACACCCCACTTCCGGTCTTAACTAATGATTTGATTGGTCAGTCGATATTTTGATTGAAGGAAGTGATCCGACAACTTGTCACGCTTAATTGATATAAAATTCTCTTTATTTTAGGAATAATGGAAGTCTCAGGAAGAAAACAAGTCGACACTGACCTAGTGAGGACAATTATTTTATGTGACCCTTGTAAATCTGATGATGAAAGTCAAAATGCCGAGTATTTCTGTACAGACTGTAATGAATATTTATGTTCTGATTGTGCTAGAGCTCATAGAAAAGCCACATTTTTAAAAAATCACAATTTATTGGGATATGATGAAATGCCGAAAGAGCGAATTTCCCTTGGACTGGAGGGATATTGTAAAAAACATAAGGATAAACCATTAGATTACTATTGTACAGTTCATAATTCCTTCTATTGTACAGTTTGTATAACTCTAGAACACAGAGATTGTACACTTCAATATATCGATGAATTTGTCCACAGATTTAAAGAAAATGGAGAATATGAAAAACTATGTCAAAAGATGAAAAAACTTTCCACGCTTATCGATGAGACGAAATCACAAACTGACCAAAATGTTGCGATTTCACAACAAGCGTCAAACGAAATCGTTGAAAGTATTAAACAGTTCAGGACAGAAATCAACTCCCTAATTGATTCGCTGGAGACGAAAATACTAGAAAAAGCTAGAAAGATAAAGGATGAAGATGTTAAACATATGTCTGAATTATCTTCTCAACTTGAAGCTATGAAAATAGAATTAGATGAAACGAAAACAAAGATGGAACATCTTCTTACAACCAAACAAAACAAGCAACACGTTATAACTTCAAAACTCGCTTAAACCAGAATTGCTTGTTTAGAAAAAAATATGGCTGAATTGTGTAAAAGAAATACGGTAAGGAAATACAAATTTTATCCGAACGAAAGCCTTTTTGAAACATTAAAATCTACCACAGAACTGGGATCTCTTAAACAAGAAGAAAAAGAAGACGGAATGGTAAAGAATAAAACATCCAAAGAAGTGGGCTGTGTAGAACAAGGGAGACAATACATAACTCCATCAAATTTCACTCACCAAACAGATATTAATGTCCGACATTCAGAAGATCAAAGTGGGTGTTATATAACAGGCAGTGTGTGGATGAGTAACAATAGACTGGCTGTGGTCGACAACAACAACAAACGTGTCAGTGTAGTTGATATCCTACAGCGTAAGACTGTATTACATATAAGGCTAGATCAATCCCCATGGGATATCACCTACATAGACCAGAACCAGCTTGTTGTTACTGCTGAACCATTTCTGGTGTTTCTGAATGTCGGGAAGACATTGACAGTAAATAAGAAACTCAAAGTGGATGGAAACTGTCGGGGTATTGATTACAGTGATAACATGCTGATAGTGTCCTTTATAAATCCAGGCTTAGTGAAGTTTATGAATATGGACGGACAGGTTATGAAATTAATAAGTACCGACCTGAATGGAGAACCTCTTTTTGTGTGGCCTTTCTATGTAGTAGCCAGTAGAGATAAGAAAGTTGTTAATGTTATAGACTGGGATCAGAACACTGTTACAAAACTAGATATGAATGGAACTGTTATAGATGTGTACAGTAGTAAAGACTTGAGGAGACCATTTGGTGTTACAGTAGATAAATATGACAATGTCTATATAGCTGGATATGTGTCAAATAATATTTGTGTACTGACAGCTGGGAGTGGACAGATACAACCAATACTAGAGGTTGGTAGACCTAAATCTGTAATTGTGTGTGACGACTCGGATCAGATGTGTGTTAGTCGTTTTGACGTCATAAGTACCTACAAGATACACAGAAGTGATGCAAATTAATCAGGAGACAAAACATCTCCGACCTAAACCATTCCCGAACAATCTCGCGGTTTGACAAACTGAGGCAAGATAACATTGTAAAACACTGTGATAAAAGAAGAAAATGGTTGTAACAGGCTATTCCTACCTTTCCCACAATGTTTTCTATGCTAGTTCGTCCTTACGCGTCCAATTTACATGTATTTTGAAATGTCGTCTGCAAAAGATCTCGAGGCTTAAACCGGCCTGGTTTGGAGAGATGCAGAAACATAAGTTTATGAAATACAGCAAGAACAGAAGAAAGTGCAATTTCTCTTCTTTTCATACTGTTTTCTACCCTAAATGGTCCTTATCTTTTCATTTTACAGGCAATCGATTGACGACCTCTGAATTATTTAATCTAAAAAAAAGTCGGAATGACGAAGTATTTATTACTTCCCTTTAATAATTTAATCGTAAAATAGGAATGTTTCATATCCTTGGAAAATATGACTGGAATATTGTACAATTTCTTATTTTGTTATGATTTATTAATCTAAATTCGATTTTTTAAGTCTGTCTATCATAATTTTAGTTGATTTTATCATAATTTGGAAATTATACAAAGATAAATAAGCATCGCGATTTTCTGAATTTTTGTGCAAAACCTTGTCAGCACGGATTAGCTGTTGTTAGAGCACTTGACTTCAAACCTCAAGATCACAGGTTCGAACCCTTGTCAATATCATATAAGAAACTGTTTTTCGGGTGAGACGTTAATCCGAGGCCCCGTGTGACGTTGAGCACGTTATAGAACCAGGCGGAACTCTCAGTGGTTTCGTCCTATACTATCCTTGGGCCTAGCTAATATGGGCATGAGCTCCGGTAGAGACGATAAATAAACGGCAATAAGTTATTGCAACATAGAGAATCACGAAGACGCTTGTTGTTTCCTGCCGAACTAGAAGTTAACTGGTATACATAATAAACCCGGAGGTTGCTTCATGTGTATCGATGTTATACGCTTGGCACGTTAAAGAACCAAGGAGGCCTATTCGTAAAAGACCTGGGGATGTATGAACCCGGATCTCCTAGTATTCGCTTCTTTCTCTCTCATGGTCCGTACCAAAATTGCCTCGAGCACCGAAGGACGTAAATACTACACTCACATCGACATACACAAAAATCCGGCCATGGAGAACCAATTAACGCCGGACAAACTCACGTGCTAGCCAAGAACATATGGAAACATCGAGCTTTCGTCAGGCCCATTGGGCGGAGGTATAGGCGGCGGGGTTTCAGGGAGATCTTGCCATTGGCTCTCCGATCGAGGCTTGCCAAGAAAAGTGACAAAAGTCCACTTTAAGAAACTGCAGACCAAGTTGATACTGGTGAGGATGATATGTCCGTTAACATCTCGTTAAAGGTCGGCAGCGAATAGCTGGATGTCAAATGGATTCAATATTAATTACCTGCAGGGTCATAAAGTGACCTTTAAACCCAGCCTGGTTCTATATCTTGTCGAGCATTTTATAACTTCTCTTTCCTTAACCTGTCTTAATCCAGCTAAGCTTAACGCAATAAATATTTGAGAGAAAAAATAGAGATAAAAAAATCAGTTACTGTCGTTAAATTTGGGATCGAAAGATCAGGGGCATATTGCTTTACCGTTGTCCGTCTGTCGGTCTGTCTTTCCGTTTGTCGGTCTGTCGGTCTGTCTGACTGTCTGCAAACTTAACCAAAATACTTAACATTGCCAATTACTACCAGCCTATTCAAAATACAATGCACATATTTGGAATGATGATACATATTCTTATGTCAAGATCAAGGTCATGTGATAAGGTCAGGGTCACATACTTAGGTCAAACGTTTAGTCCTGTTGCGGGGGCATTGTGTTTCACAAACACATCTTGTTTTTTGTGAAATTTTTCTGGTAGAATTGTCAATCAAGAAATCAATCGACCAATCAAATCATTCTTCAAATTAAGCTTTGAACACCATCATTGGCAGCCGTTTATATAAATCATTAGCCCGAGATTGCGTAGCAATCGGAGGCTGAAGTTACCACGGTAAAATTTCAACCCACTCAGAGTTTAATGTAAAACCATCCTACGCTATAAATATAATATGTTGCCACATGGTAAGTAGATCTGACCGAATTACACGACTACGAGTATTAATCAATACGCCCGATTGAGGCAAGAGATATGGCTCATTGAAAGCCGGCGCAAGATGTATACCTAGAGGGTTCCAGATTCATTGGAATATCCAGCTAGATGCAACTGACGATAAAAAAAAACAAACAAAAAAAAAAAAAAAAAATGTAGAAAGGTGGTATGAAAAATCAGTCCGTAGATGACGTGTCTGTAGCTGTGTTACGAAAATGCTACGGGGCTGAAAGGACAGAGCGCCAGTTACATGAGGGATTGTGGATTCAGAGGCTTAAGACAGCTAAACCGAGTGGCTGCAACATTAAAAATAGCATGAGGACTCGCCCAACAGTATTCAATGACTTATTTGCGCCTAATAGTGACCTTATACCTCAATCGGAACTCCTCGTTCAATTCTACGAATCAAACCTCGGATGTATATAAGGCGGAGCATTATGTAACAAAATGGTGCATTTTGCTAGCCGGAAACTGTGTAAGAAAATGTAGCGCGTAATCTCGATAAACCCGGATGGTATAACAGTCTCAAAATCGCTGATAAAATTAAATTTCCTTGTGTTGTTTTATGTTCTGCCCTATTTTGCTCTGATATTAATTTTCCTTTGAAGAACAGAACTTTATGAGATACATTTATCGCAGTTACTTTGCATAACGGAAACCGCCATTTTGGAAGTTTGTCACGTGAATTTTGAAATAGTCCGACGATGTACATCCGAGATTTGTTTCGTAGAATTGAACGAGGAGTTCCGATTGCTTATACCTAGCAACGTCAATTCGCCGGATGACGTCACACTGATTACGCCAAAATGACGTCATGTTTCCAGCGGCGACGTCCAAAACAAATATTCAATATGGCCGCACAGTAAGAATGTAAAGATGTAGATATGATATTTCCATGAGTTATTTCTTGAAAAAGGCAATAGCCGAAATATCGAAATAGAGTACATTATTTAAAGGTCTTTAGTTTGAGTGTTCTGAATTTGGCAAAATTATCAAAAATTGATGAGTGAATGGACAGAAAGAAAATAGATTGGACAATTATTAATCTTGTATAATCATATCATATTGTTACGAAAAGTAAGTTGTTTGTTTTTTGTTTGTTTTTTCCCCCAAAACAATGTTACTTATTCTAGAGTTACAGTATTAAAACGGTCCGGCTAGACGAAGTCGTTGTATATAGCTGATAAGCGAAGCGCACGATTGTAATGTTTTGTTTTACAAATTAATTAGTCATTCATAGGATCATATTCGCAAGTTATCTGCAAACAGTTTGGTCGTGCTCGAACTTCGTGTCTATATATACTTACCTCCGAATTCTACCCACAGGATGCAACGTCTGCATATCGCTTTTGAGAGGTGTACATAATCGGTTACACTCATGTCCATTTTTGCCTCATTGAATAAAGAGCAAAAAGGGTTCATTTTCTCAATCTGCAGCTTCTCCAAAAAGTTTCGTTGGGCCTTAAATCTTAGTCTGTCTAAAATAACTGTCTTTGTGCTTGAATCACAGGCCAGGAAAATTATATCATTAGAGATAAAGTTTTTTTGCAAACCTTCATCAAATACATCCACCCATGAAATTCACTAGGTTCGGAAGTGAAAGTCTTGCAGAGTACCACCTTCAAATGTCAAGTTCTTGAAAGAAATAGTTCCCAGATAAATTCTTCGAATCACATACATGACATGCGGCAGTGATTTCTGACTCTGCAGAACCTAACATCAAGCAACTTGCTGTTGTTTAAACGTTAAAACAGTGTGACAAATGGAGGATTACAAAGTAGAGTTGACGCAATCATGTAAACCTGGTAAACGACCGCCCGCCCTCTCTCGCTCTCTTTACCTGCAAATTATAAAGCGCATAATTGGTTTGTGTGGTATAATAGTCGCATCGCATGCGAGAGCCTCCTAGTTCGAACCAGGCTACACGCTCCACCCCTCTATCTCCCTCTCTCTCTAGCTCGCGCACTCTCTCTCTCTCTCTAGCTCCACTGGCTGAAAGCCAGTGGGCTTTTGTCACGATGTGGTGGCCGTCGTCCGTCCGTACGTCAACTTTTACTTTAAAATCTTCTTCTCAGACAGCACTAAACTGAATTCAACCAAATTTCACAGGAAGGATCCTTAGGTGGCCTTTATCAGTTTCCTTTAGGCATTTTGATCGGGTGAAAAATATGTAACGATATATACATGTAAATATATCGTTACAATACCTCAAAAGCGGGAAGAAAAGTATTGTGGGCAGGTTGTGTCCCTTAGCACACAAATTAGCCAGGGAGTCTGCGCAAAATCGACAGTAGATTTGGGTAGAAAGTGACACCTCCGATGATCCGACCATCAAACTTTTTTGCTCAGATTATATATCTTATCTATAAATATCTTAGGCTTTCAGCGCTTTGATTTTTTATGGTTTAGTGACTTATACGTCCTAACTACAGCTTAACTGGTTACGACATTTAGGCCGCAAATAAACCATTTTACTTTTCTATTACAAGCTACTAGCTATAAATTTTACAAAATAACGCCGCTTGAAATCGAAGTTGAACTTCCTGTCGGTGTCAATGGGCGAGGCCAACGGGGCAAGAGATTGGTCTGTTGAACCAGGAAGACATAAAAAGAATAGGATAGGAAGATATTAAAGAAGTTGTTTGATACCCAACACAAATGCGGACTTCCTGTCGGTGTCAATGGGGGAGGCCAACGGGGTAAGAGATTGGTCTGTTGAACCAGGAAGACATAAAAAGAATAGGATAGGAAGATATTAAAGAAGTTGTTTGATACCCAACACAAATGCGGACTTCCTGTCGGTGTCAATGGGGGAGGCCAACGGGATGAGTGATTGGTCTGTTGAACCAGGAAGACACAGAAAGAACAGGATAGGAAGAAATCTAAGAAGTTGTTTGATACCCAACACAAATGCAAACTTCCTGTCGGTGTCAATGGGCGAGGCTAACGGTGTGAGTGATTGGTCTGTTGAACCAGGAAGACATAGAAAGAATAGGATAGGATGAAATCTAAGAAGTTGTTTGATACCCAACACAAATGCGATTCATTTTTCTTGATTCATTGGTGATGCATATTGGAGCATCCGGAAAAAGCCACCTCAGAAAGAGCCATTTTATTCGGCCTTGTACAATAAACTAGTACAAATATGGTAGACACTATTCAAACCAGGTACAAGGGTAAGGTAGAATGACACATGCGCAAATTGGGATTTAATGATGAACAGCTTGAAGCTGAATAAAGATTTATTAGAATACTAGCAAATAGTTTATATACACTGTGGGGCTGTCCAGGTTGCTCAACTTGAGATATAGTTTGAGTAAATCATATGGTTGAAATCCGCACTCTTCTTTCGCCTTTATTATTTCAAAAAACAAAACAAATAAGACAATAAAATATTTTAAGGACGCAGCATGTTCTACTATGAATCATTGTGATCAAGGGAAAGGAGACTTCATGGAATCTCAGCCAAACAAATGTTGGAGAAAAAGGTCGGATCCAAAAGAGGTTAGTTAGATATAGAATTTGCCAGTAAACTTATAATAAGTTAGAGGGACAATTTGGATTCAGAAAAGAAATACGTAGAGAAAGTTTCGACCTTGCAATTGTCAGACTGCGCAGAAGGTCATTTTTCTCCTAATAACCTCTATCTGAAGGTTTGTTTCAATATGAGACTGTGGTTAGAGAGAGGAGATTGTGCCTAGTTAATTCATTGTGGGAATAAAGCCATAACAAACGCACAAGATCGAAATTTTAGAAGGGTCACACCAAACAATTCCTGGAAAATTTGATAGAAATCAAACCAGTGGTTAAGGGGGAGGTTCGCAAGACAGTCAACGTTATTATAGTGGTCTTTAGCACGCAGCATTAATATATATGCTTCAATATGCACTTAAAGGGAGGTATCGATAATTCTGAAACCTAAATAAGTAAAAAAAACCAAGTGCCTAACAACACCCTCAAACTTTATACGTTAAGTTGAGTCGGGTGTTGTCTTGGCGCTAATCTAATAGGCTAAAAGTGGCTTTTTGTGGTTATATAGGAAAGGTTGAGCGGAATTCCATGTGAAATCGAAGTGAAAAAAGTCGGTTTTGGTGTCATTGCACACGGTCCTAAGTTTCTTTATGGGTATCTGATCTAAGTCGTCCCCGCGCACACACTTTACCATTTCAATTTCACAAACATGTTTATCTGACTCTAATTACTGACACTACCTCCCCTGGGACAATACAGAACCACAAACAATAGTGACCTTACCGGCTTAAGTTAACAGACTAAATTTTGAGGTCTTCTCAAAGTTCAACGAGTGCAAACTACCACTGGATTCCTAACAACTAAATCCATTGAATGCCTACTCCATAAAAAGTAGTTCTTATGTATTTCAGGAATATTACAAACTCTATTCAAAATGTAGATAATTCTTTCAAAAGCATGGTAATTAACCCACTCCCACTCAATTCCGCTTTTATAAGCATCTCAAGAAAAAAACAACTTTGGAAACATTGTGGACAATGAAGAAATTGCTTGTAACAATGTTTTCTACCCAACAAGGGAAAACTTTTCTAAATTCAATCAATTTGGAATTGTCGTCTGCAACTTCTTTCAATTTGTCTTAGATTTTGTCATGTAATGGGTTAACTCCTGGGTTACTTTAACTTTGTTTATTTATCATGATAACTTTAGTAAAGAAGATTTCTTAACAAAACTATGCTTTGCTAGCTTGTAGTACTTTCAGCCTAACTAGGCAACAGAGTGTCATTATAAACAATGAACAGTAAATATGTAAATAAGGTCGCCTGAATCAATTTCTATCCAATGCCACTTTTACGCCCCTCGAGAAAAAATGGCAAAAAGGAAAGTGAAGAAATTGCTTGTAAATTGCTTGTCTTCAATGTCCACAATGATTTCTATCCGAAAATACAAGTATTTCTAAATTTTACTTAAAATTGTCGTCTGCAACATCTTTCAATTAAGACTAGTCTAAATTCTGTCATGTGATAAAGGGTTATATGTCGATAAAATCCTATTTAAATTAAAACCAAGTTGAAAGATCATTAGTAAGGCATTAAATCATCCTGCACTGACGAAAGACCTAAATCACACAAATCTTGCCAATCTTTATTTTAGAGACAATACATTTTCATTGCTAATAAAACAAAAAAGCCACAATTTGCCAGTCTAAAAACGTTAAATACCGCGATTGTAATGATAATACACGGATTACCCCGATCCAAATCGCTCTTTATATTCTTTCTTTCGACCTTATTTCAAATGGCAACAAAACGGTCGATAAATTTCTATAGGTGCAGGAATGTTAATTATTCATTATCTGAATACATGACTTCTGTCCACCGAAATATTTTCTGTTTGAATACTATTACCGTAGTTCATCTATTTGAGCGATCGCGACTGTAAATCAAAGAATCAACAGGCCAATCAAAATTTATATATCAAATTTATTTAGATCGGAGGTGAGTTTTGATCTCCAACATTGACCGCCATTTCTGTTAACCTTTTTTTTGGTTTGGCGACTTAAATGGCGTAACCACAGCTTTTTCAACCTGTAATTACGATCAACCATTCTACATTATAAAAAAAAATCGTCGTTTAAAGTCAAAGCGGTACTACCTTTCGGAATAAGTTGGTGGGGCCAGCGATTTTGGGCAATAGGCTGTCAAACCCAAAGTCGATTCATCAATAGTTTAAAACCTATTTTACATCGATTGGGAAACAATTTTCACAACTTTGATTCAATCCTCTCGATTCTACTTCCCGAAGAATACACATGTACTCGCACCAAAGGTCTGAGCCATTGAAAGAACTTCGATCGATAGCAGCTCCCGGGAATCGAACTCGGGTCACCTTGATCGAGCAGTCGACACTCATCCTCTCGACTAAGGACACCAATCGGACTATCTAATCTATCGGTCATGGCTGCCAACCAGAAATCGACCAATCAAATAATTCACTGTGGATCTGAGCCTCGAACTCCGACATTGGCCTCCATTTGCGTGGAACATTTTGTTTGTTTGACGGCTTGAACGTCGTAACTACAGCTTATTCAAGCTATACTTAAACACTTTGATATCTCAGTCAAACTTCCTTGTCAGAGGTAAGTTGACACGGCCGTCTAACTGTCAATTACAGCACTGGTCCTTTTAGACAAGTAAAAAAGGTGCAAAGGTCACTCGCTATGATCTTAACCAAATCCATAATGAATTGATTAATGCAATCAATAGAGCAACACTCGGACGGTGCTTGCTCTATCCGTTTTTTACTGTTCATTCTTCTTTGTAGGAACCCCGACCGATGTTAGTGTCTTCTTGCCTATGCACACACTCCGTCAACGTTTGGGCTGAAACCCGTGACCTCCAGATCAGACACTCTTACCACTTGGGTTCGATTCGTGAGCTGACCCCCAAAACAAACTACATGTATTTGTGTTTTGTATGAGCCGTTTAACCGATACCCCTTGTTACGGCGTTACTCCGAGTAAGTTCAAGAAGAAGTAGGAATTCCCTGTTCAATTTAGCGACTTTCATAACCAATCTGCTCAGATTTGAGATGCAGGAATGCAGAACAAGTTAACTTGACGACAGATGACAGCTTGATCCTAATTATCACACTATTAAACAGGACATGTGCAAAAAATTCTCTGTGGAACTGATAAGCTTGTTGCACTGTCATTCCCTAGCAGTACAGCACGTCTTTTTGATAACTTGAATTCTAAATTGTTGGCCATGTAACATAATATTAATCAACTGTTTCCATATAATTACTTGCTTCGAAAAATTTGAGATACATTCAAATACGTATTTCATGTCAAAAAGGTGAAGATTAGATCATTTTTTTCAACAAGAAATGACTTCTTTCCCAACCCTATTTCCCATGTTATTTTTCAAGTAACTTTCACTTTCAACTACTTGTTTTAACCCTTTCCCATTTTTTGGAATTTTTGGACTGGTCCACATTAAAAAAGGTTTTAGAAGACAATCTAAATTGAATTCAATTTGAAGTTAAATCACCCTATGTGGTACAAATTATTATTGGAAACGAAGAAATTGTTAGTTACAAGCAATTTCTTGTTTTTCCACAATGTTTTGTCAAGTGTAAAATCCCGAGTTTGTTCAAGTAAGGTTAATCTTTTCAGGATTATAAGAATTATGCAATAACCTAGTTAATAACCTAGTTGATAATGATTAAAAGATACTCGGGCAGTAGTTAGCTTTGACAAGTTTGTGGGTTATCTCGTACGCACTGCCCTCGTAACAACTAAAAGTCTTCGGGGGCGTCCACCCCATCATCTTTCTGATAGAATTGTAGCATTTTGGCCTACTACTCTACGGCCATTAATTTCAATTAACAGACAATTCAAAGTGATTAATCCCGATAACCCGTTAGCCTGGCATTGCCAGTATATTTATACAATGTTGAAACAATGGGCATGTGTTTAGAGCAGGAACCCATTGGAGTGTTCATGTGTTGTTGAAATTTTAATGCTAAAATTTAACACAAATGGACACATGGAATTTCTATTTAGCAAGGCATTTACTCGATTACCAGAGAGTAGATAACTATTAAAAGATAAAGTTCCTTGGAACACTCAATTAATTTTTTTTCTCGCGTCCTGTATATGGCGATTTTTTCCGTTTAACCCATTACCAAAAGACAAAATTTTAGACTGATCATCATTAAAAGAAGTTACAGACGATACATCAAGGAAAATCAAATCGAAAAACAACTGCCATATTGGGTAGAAAGCATTGTGAGAAAAAGGAGAAATTGCTTGTTACATCAAATCTTTTTCTAAGCTTTATTTCTTCAGTGCGTAAAAATGCGAGATTAATTCGAATGGGTTAAACCAACAAATAAATATCGTTTAACCAACTTCTTTGTCCTCAAAACACAACATTCCACAGAGGGCAAAGCAAAATATTTTATTCCCGTTACCCACTCGCAGACAGAGACCTTCAATAGTTAACAGCATGGAATATTAACATTTTGTAGTCTTGTAATGGGTTTATTGGGAATAAACTTTTGACAAGGTCTTCTAAATGAGTTGCCTTCTATGTTAAGGATTTCTAATAAGTGCGCTTAAGCGCTTCTAGTTAATTTGTATGTATGTACTTGTATGTATTGTTATCTTATTCCACACAACACTTCATCAATCACAGACTGTCTCTTTATGACCTTGTACTAACATTTGACCTACTTTAAAGAAATTATTTATATTATAGATAGGAATATTTGTACAGGTATTCCTATATAACTGATATATTTCATGAATAAATTTTATGCAGGACTTCATCAGGTCTGGCAGGGGCTTTTACTAGGTAACCTTGACCTTTGTTAATTGTTTGGGTTTTTTCTTCTCACTTTTTTGGTGACAGACTGTTAGGGGTATACTTTAACCAGAGAGCAAGTAGAACTCATCCTTTCTGACTATTTGTCTCCCACCAATGGGTCGATAATCGTAGACCTATGTGGGATAGCAGCTGGAGCCTAGGAAAGGATGTGATGGCGGTACTGGTGTTAGAAATACCAGGAATCCATTGTTAGGTGCTCCAGCCGCCGCGATATAACTGAGAGATTGTTGAAAGCTGCATAAAACCCCATTCAAACAAACAAATAAACAAAGAGTGTTGGAGACCCTCATTGACCTCTTGTTAAAGGAGTACGGTTTTCATAGTCGGAAAATTTTCAATTGACAATTATAACAGCATATTAAGTTTTTCATTACATGTAACTTCATTTCCAATACGGAAATTCTTACAATAGTTTAGTTTCTAGGCCTAAATGTCTAAGTACATAACCTATGTACTTTGAATGTGAAAAGATGCACACTTCTGCTAAAAAACTGAATTTCAAACATGAGCATTGTAGCTGCATTGTCATGGATACAATGAGGTGATGATTTTTCGGAGTTAAATTTAAAAGAAAAGGGTCAAAATGGCCCTTAATTGCCAACCTGAGAATTACTTCATGATTTTTCTTAGTCTTACAAGCATGCCCTCAATTTTGGGGAAATTTCGGGAGACACCCAAGAAATATTCCTACCAAGTTTGGTCCAAATTGTTTTAAAGAACAATTTCACGATTTCTCTTAGTCCCATAAGAACTACCCTGCCACACCCATTTTGTTTTTCAGAAATCAAAAATTCACGAACAAGTTTAAAAACGGGTCACCCAAGTAACATTCCTGCCAAGTTAAGTACAAACTGGCCATATAGATTAGGAGGAGAAGATTTTTTTAAAGAGTTATCTCGTGATTTCTCTTAGTCTGATAAGCTCCGCCCTGCCACGCCACCATTTTTTTATGAATCAAAATTTCATGAACAACTTTTAAAGGATCACCTTTGGAACATTCCTGCAAACGTAAGTCCAAATGGCTCAGCGGTTAAGGAGAAGATTTTTTTTAAGAATTATCTAATAATTCCTCGAGATCTAAATTTGATGCCTGTTTTACTTTGCCCTGTCACATCTCCATATTTCATGAACAAATTTTAACAGGAGTGCCAAAATGGCCCAAAATCGCTCACCTGAGAATATTTGATCTGATAGGCCCTACCTGCCATGCAAACGCCCACGCGTTTTAGAAAGTAGTTTAGATGAGCCTGTTCTGACACCGCTCCGTTTTTTCATAAAACAAATTTTCACGAACAAGATATGAAAAGGGTCACGCAAGGAACATTCCTGCCAATTTTGGTCTAAATTGGCCCAGTGGGGGAGAATATGTTAAATAATTGATTGAGAGAGTGAGTTTAACGCTTCTTTTAACAGTCAAATCGCGGAGACTGGAGCACCTAACCATGGATTCCTGGTATTTCTCACACCAGTACTACTGCTACATCTTTTCCGAGCCTCCAGCTCTTTATCCCACATAGGTTTTCGATTATCAACCCATTGGTGGAAGACAAATGTCGGAAAGGATATTCACCACGAGTGGGGATCGAACCCTGGACCCCGTGACTAGAAGTCTTACGCGCAACCACTACGCTATGCCGTGGCCCGTGAAGATGTTTAAATTATTATTTCACAATTTCTCGAAGACTGATCAGCCCGGCCCTGCGTTTCTAACATTTTTTTGCGAATCAAACTTTCGCATGATGACGACGCACGATGGATAACAGATATTGAGCGGTCCTAAAAGCTCCCCTTGAGCATGTTAATCTCAGTAGAGCTAAAAGAATCATTTTATGATTTCTGTAAGTCTTATGAGCTCTGCCTCACCATGACTCCGTTTCTTAGCAATTCCAAAATTAAAGAACAATTTAGGAAATGGTCACCTTAGGAGCATTCCTGCCAAGTCTGGTCCAAATTGGCCCTGGGGTTAAGAAGGAGAAATCGTTGACGACGGACGATACTTACAGACAACGGACAACTGATTGGGGTGAACCTAAAAGGTCCCTTTGTACATGTAGTGCTCACGGGAGCTAAAAATATATATAGCCATGGGGCTAAGAAAATAATCATGACTTTCACCATCGACGAATGAATCTCACTAAAGGCCCTTTTTGCTAACCATATTTTGGTTCAATTTGAGAAAAGTTGTGTGTATGTGGGTTCAAATATGACATTGACCTTCATTGAATGTGCATTGGTAAAAAGATATCTGCATACCAAACATAGCCATTGCTACTCAAATAGTAGTCACGCAAATGAGAAACATTAAGTTTTTTGTTAAGTTTTCAGTAAAAAGATAGACAGACAGATATAAAAGTAAACAAGGGTGAAACAATATACCCCTAAAACCTTTTATATGATATAAAATAAGTTTAACCGATCACCACAAATTCCTTCGTCTAATACCTCTGATTTAAATGATTTGGAAAAAACATTCAGAAATCGACAAAGTTTTGCTGTTTTTGAAATGTAATGCGCAATCCATTCGAACCTATCTGCTTATGGATTAACTCATCCCAACACAATCGCGCCTTTTTTGACGCCCCAAAGAAAAAGAACTTTGGAAATTGAAAAACATATTTCCGCCCCCAAAAGCGATGACTTTTAAAATTTCATCAACAACAAGTGTCGTCTACATCATCTTTGAAATTGAGCCAGTCTAAAATTTTGTTGTATGGAAATGGGTTAGATAATCTGTGAAAGTTAGAAGAGAATCCGATGAAAACTGTGGACTAACAGGACCATTGTAGGGTCGTAAGGAAACTTCTTTTCGTAAATGAAGTGGATCCATTCGAAAACACAGGAAAGGGGCAATCAAATCTAAACAGGTCCACCAGCTCGAACTGCTTGTTTTAATAGCATGTAGGTTGATTTCCTATAACGTTTGACAAGCTATCTCATTTTAATTCGTCTGTTTTGGAACAAAAAGTCGAGCTGCTGTCATCACATTGACGTAATTGGCGTAAGCATGACAAGCCCTAAACCTGGTCATATCTCTGTTTTTATTTTAAAAGGAAATTTTTGAAACTTAGTTTTGTTTTCACGATCATAAGAGCTATCCACACCATATCTAAGGATAACGCAAGTGATAATTTCTAAGAATTATATACCTTTCTATCTTAAACTTAACATTTATTTTCACGATCATAAGAGCTATCCACACCACATCTAAGGATAACGTGAGTGATAATTTCTAAGAATTATACACCTTTCTATCTTAAAACTTTAAACTTAAGATTTGTTTTTACGATCATAAGAGCGATCAACACCACATCTAAGGATAACGCGAGTGATAATTTCTAAAAATTATACACCTTTGTATTTAGATTACACGTATTTTCGTTATCTAACACCTGCAGATGAGAGAGGTTTTCACACGCGGTGCTCTTGTTTTCATTTCTGACATACAAAACAAATGACGCAATGCTGCCTACGCCAACTTAACTCTAATAAGGTAGTTTGACTAATGTAATATATGACATTGTTTTACAATGTCGGTCAGGCACATATTTGAAAGTTCAATCGTTGCCTGTTAATCTGAACGTCGTAACTACAATTTAAATTTGATTCGCAAGTTATAATAGTCAAATGGTTGGACCAAGGTAAATAAGTTTTCTTTAACCCTTTTGTGAAAAAGAGTAGGAGTGCAGAGCACAACAATAATAATGTAAAATCGGGTTATTTCTTTTGAACAAACTTTTTCTAGATATTCACTACTCCAAGTCGAACCTATACATACTGGTACTAAACAAAAACGTCAAAACCCTTACGCCAAATGTACGGACTGGTCTTTTTGATGTTCATAAACGGCTTACAATATATTTACTCTGCTATCGATTATATCGTTACAGTGTGACGTTATAAATAACATGAAATCAATGAGTATCTAAAATATTTTCCTATCGTTCGTGAAACTGTTCGGAGCAAGTCAATACGTGACGTCTTGTTGAAAAAGCGGTGTTAAACCCTATACAATTAATACAATCAAAAGGTCGTATAGGTACTCAAAGACGCTTTTAAGGGAGGTTTCTACTTTTCATTTCTTGAGCAAAGAAGAAGAAAGGAAAGGCTTTATATTATAGAGACATTGATCTAATCTCAAAAATATTAAAGAAAACGTTGTGAGAACAATCAAAAATGCTGATCGACACTATTAATTCTTTCCCACAACGCAATCAAAAATTCCATTTTGTTGTTATTAACTTTTTTTTTTAAATATGAGAACGTAACTGTTTTGTATGCGTGCGCACAAAAATACATCCACTATTTCGGTTAAAACTAGTAATCCTTTTGCTTTGTTTTGAAATTTTTTAATTGGGTTAACGCCACTTTTAACAGTATTTCAGTCATATCGCGGCGGCTGGAACACCTAACCATAGATTCCCGGTGTTTCTCACACAAGTACTACCACTACATCCTTTGCGATCTTCCAGCTGCTCATCCTAGTTAGGCTTACGTTTATTCACCCATTAGTGGGGGACAAGTGTCGGAATAGTTTGTTTTGGTGGATGGCATTGAGTTATAAGCAATGAAGGATATTTAATCACAAACGTTGGTGTTATTCAGTTTTAAGTTCATACCTAAATGAAAACAAAAAATACTCTTTTTATTTCTGACCTGTCACAAGAAAATTGACATTTCTGTCACTCCGAAAATTGCTAAGTGTTGATGTAGTTGATGTTGATGGTGAAATAGAGAATAATTGGTTCAGTTCAAGATCGATTATCTTTAATTGAGTGAACACCAATATAGCTATATTTTCACAAGTGACTTCGTGAAAACATGCTTTAGTTTTTCTCGAATCGAAAGATAAATCGATCTTAAACAAAAAAACCAAACAAATTCTATTATGCACAAATAGGCAAAATGTGGTCTCGGGGGATTTTTTAAAAGCGCGCGTTTTTGCACATGAAATACATGTCAACCTGATGACGTCACCAGAGTATTTTGTCCCGCGTAGAAGACTTTGAGTAGCGAGCAGTGAACGAAAGCAGGGGTACATATACATAAATAGTGATGTTCACATTTTAAAAATCTCGATAACCTACCGGAAAGCATTAAAGAAAATGATAATGAAAATTAAAATAACAGGAATTTTCTACGTCACAGTATGTTCCTTTTCGTTTGACGAATCGGATATTTTTCTATTAATAATTAGACGACAAACATTCTGAAATAGCATTTTGGCTCATTCAATCTTTTGAACTTTTAATACCTCGATTTTCGAAAAACAGTTGTTTACCTTTAAGTTTTCGTCGAATTGAATCCGAAACTTGAACTAACGCGAGGCTGTGAGCCTTTGTGATCTAAGTATATCTGGCTTCTACGTCTAGGTCATAGGATAAAATCTTAGAAAAACTTTCTGTGCACTTCAGATGTCACTTTTTGGCTAAAATGTCTCGAAATCGGTCAAGATATTTGTTTCTACAATATCTCATTCAGGTTAGATATTGGGTCACATTTTGTAGAAAACTAGGCCATAAGGCCAAAAGTGGCCTCTGGAACACACCCTAGATTTTTCTAAGATTTATTCTTGTGACCTAGACGTAATCCTTTTTTTTTATAGAAAAACACTAACCCCAAAACTTGAAAAGACTGTAGTTACGACATTTAAGTCACCAAACCATCAAGAATGCTTCACCGAAAAGGCGACCAATGTCGGAGTTCTAAGTTAAGTTTCCAGTCTAAATGAATGATTTCATTGGTCGACTTACTATTTGATTGACAACATGATACTTCAATAAGAGTAGGCTTCCAAACTTTCTATTCATTAACAGATAATCAAAAGTTGTAGACCTGCAATTCGAGTTAATATGGTGAAAACAGACGGGATCGAACAGCCCAAACAACCCCACCCCAAGAGTCTCACAGGTTGGTGAGTCCTCCCCCGAAGAATTTTGATGACGTTGGTCAACGACCAAACTTTTCAAGATCGGCGAAAGACGGTTACTGAGAATATTTGTTTATTATTATAATTATTTTTCATTTGTTGGCTAAATCGATTAATTTATCTATTTATTTATCTATTTATATTGATAATTTTTTAAATGAATTCATCTCTTTCCCGTTATTCAAGGGTTTCTCCTATGAAGGTTTACTGAAATTTAATTGTAGTTGCAGAAGAATTTATTTTGTAAGGAAGATGTTAAAGTACGGACGAACGAAAGGAAAACAGATAGCCTCCCAATTGACCAATCGCTGGTCCCGCCCACCTACTCCTTTGGCCACGCCCATTGGCTCCGACAGGAAGTCCCGCTTCGATTTTAAGCGGCGTTAATTTACAAAAACTATGGTCAGTAGCATGTAACAAAAAAGTATAATCGTTTGTTGGTGACCTAATCGTCGTAACTACAGCTTGAATAAGCTGTAGTTACGATGTTTAAGTCGCCAAACAAACAAGAAAGGTTAACAAAATGGCAGCCAATGTTGGAGTTGAAAAGCTCAGGTCCGGACTGAATAAATAATTTTATTGGTCGGTTTGTTCCTTGATTGACAGCCGCGATTGGTCAACTCAATGACTCTCCTAAGCACTCGGTGCTCGGGCGAGGAATTTGTGTGTGTGTGTGTGCGCGTACGTGCGTGGGGTGTATGTGTGAGTGTGTTTGTGAGTAAAACGGCCTTTGTTCAAATTCCAACCGGTTTGAATATTTATTTGCGGGTTACATTTGATAGCCACCTGAAATAAGCTACAGGGGGAGGAATGGAAGTGATTAGGCAGGATCAAGCTTGGCCAGATTATACGGTCGGTTCTTTTTGTTCTTCCCATATGATCGTGTCGTTTGTTTTATTCTTGTTGTTGGAGATTTGTTTTCTGTGCGTATAGAATGGTCCTTCTAATTGACTAAATATTCATGTTTTGAAATACCAACACTGATCAATCTACACTAGACCCAGTCTGTTTCTCAAATATTTGCTGTCCAAGATATAGAGGATTATCGTTTGTTTCAGTGTAAGCTCGATTGATATTTCATTGAGTGAACAACAAAAGCTTTATTTTCATGATTTGTTAAGTTTCACGGAAAAAGGGGCCTTATGAAAATTTTGTTACAAAAATTTTTGACACAATTCAGTCCACTTTTTTCATTGATTCTCTTTAACTTTTAAAGAATGATTGTACCTTCATTAGAATTGTTCCTTTTGAAATTTGGTTTGTTCTGTAAAGTATCATGAGAAAAGGAACCCTATGAAGATTTCACTATAAACTCATTAACACAATAAATTCCACAGATTACACAGATTGATTGTACCATCATTCGAATTGTTGATTTTGACAGTGGATCTGATTATGGCAAGTTTCACATAAAAAGGGACCTTATGAAAAACTTTCTGAAATATTCTGCTTTACACAATGATGTCCCTTGATTTTACCGGATTCACTTCAAAATTTCACAGAATGATATTACAATTACTTAAATGGTTCTTTTCAGAACTAGTACAATCCATCAAGTATCATGTCAAAAGGGGCCATATGATTTTTTTAAATATTCTAGTAAACATAATGAATTCCCAATATTTCATCGGATTCACTTTTAACTGTCACAGAATGATAAAACCAACAGTAAAATATCTCGGGAAAAGGGGCCTTATGAGAACTGTATTTTAATATCTTTGTTAACACAATAAAGTCAACAGTTTTATTGGATTCTCTTAAAAGATGCATGGAATAATTGCGGCATTCGAAACACAGGAAAAGGGGCCTTACAGATTATCATTCAAAACATTCTTGTGTATGTGATAAAGATCACAATCATTATCAAATTGTCTTTTAAAACTCACAGGAAAATTGTAGGTTTGTAAGGAGAGTTCCTTTTGGAATGAAATTGATCCATCAGAAAACACAAGAAAGGGGCCAAATTGATTTTCATTCATAACAATCCTGTTTATGTGATAAAGTCCAAAATTATTGTCAGATTCTGATGAAATATTCACAGAATGATTGTAGGGTCATAAGGTAACTTTCTTTTGGAAATGGAGTGGATCTGTCAAGAAACATGTGAAAAGGGGCCTTGAGGATTGTTGCTTCAAATGATAAAGGAATGAAGCCTTTTTTTTACTTTGTGCATTCTTCTTTGAGCAATTAACTTCCTTAAATATCAGATTTCTATAACCGAAAACTTGATAACCAGTGGAGCGTCTCAGGCCCTCATGGGCCTCTTGTTAAAAAAAAAATATATACAAAACGAAATATTTCTTCGAGATTTTTTTTAATCTAATTTTAACCTTCTTATTCTATGTTTGGGTCCAATAAACCTACGCTTTGTACAAGCATATCGTTAATAGAACACACTGCCAGTATTGAATTTAACCTATTTTGAAGGTTGGTTTATATTTCGTCATTGTTGATGCCGGATGTATACAGTGTCGAATAAATTTCTTTTGACCATTCATAGATTAGCCGAATGAGGGCTGTCTGCCAAATATGTTTTTCTCTAAAACCTGGTTGATTCTTCCTGAATGTGTCGTTTTTATCTAGCAATGAAAATAGTTACTTTTTTCTTCCTCCTCCTCTCCTTTTTATCTTAATGTCGGATATTCTAGAAGGCTCAATGTGGAATTAGCCCCGCCCAATTAAGTCATGCGGGGCCACTCGTGAAAATATGCTTTAGTTGTTCAAGAATCGAAAGATAAATTGATCTTACGCGAAAAACACAACTATTCTATTTCTTTTATGCAAAAACAGGCAAAATGTGGTCTGTGAGGGAGGCAATGTTCTAAAAGCGCCTGGTTTTGCAAGTGAGTTACATGGCAACTTGATGACGTCACCAGTGTCTTTTGTCCCGCCTAGATGACGTTCAGTAGCGGGTAGTGAACGAAAGCAGGGCTACATATACCAAAATAGTGAATCTATCACTTTGAAAAAAAATCTCGATGATTTACTGGAAAGTATTAAGGAAATGATGATTATGATGATAAAGATACTAAAAATTCTCTACGTCACAGAATGTCCATTTATACAAGTCAAATCGGATTTTTTTCTACTAATAATTAGACGACAAACATGTCGAAACAGCATTTTGGCTCATTCAATCTTTTGCCATTTTAGCGCCTCGATTTTCTAAAACAGTTGTAAACCTTTAAGTTTTCGTCGAATTGAATCCGAAACTTGAACTAACTCGTGGCTTTTTTATTAGCTCACCTGAGCATGTGCTTAATGTGAGTCTTTATACTAGAAAATAATGTATACACTCTAGAGGACTCATTTTTTGCTCAGATGATTTGATATCTGGTCATACTGTTGCTCACTCTGTCACCTTGGTCACTAGGTCAAATCTAAGGGAAACCATGTGTATATTCTAAAGACAATTTTTTTGCTTAAATACCTTGATATTTGGTCAACGAGGTGGCCGAACATTCAACTTTTCACATATGTCTAAGGGCTAAAAATAAACTTAAAAGGAGCATCAGCCTAGTAATTTTGATACCCAGGAAACACATGGATTAATGACATTAACCTCGCCGTGAAATACTAGAATGAGTGTTGAAACTGACTCTGAACTGCAAACATCTGAACAAATAAAAGAATAACGAACTGGTAAGAAAAAAAGTCCGGAAAACTGAAATTTCCTGGTAATTTTCTAAGTCAAGCATCCGTATCTTCCACAAAAATCAATGGATTGAACTTTTTCTGTAACTCTTTGACACGGACAAACATACCAAAAATCAGCTGAATATCTCCCGGAGTTTGGAAAAAAAAGTCTGGAAAACTGATATGTCTGGACTGACAGACAGACTGACATACGGACAGACTGACGGAACGCAAACCTAAAGTCCCCTTCGACTTCGCCAGCAGGGGACTAATTATTGATAATGTTCAAAACACTGCACTCAAATAAGGAAGCAAGACAAATGCGAAATAGCCGGGATGCAAAGAAAAAAAAGACTATCGCTAGAATGTACTTTACAATACCCCTAAAATTATTAAGTATATTGACACTATATTCATAATGCATGAATTCCACTGAAAAGTCATCTGAATAATACAATAACTATCACAACTAGCTCCTTTTTACTCATTCGACTCAAGGTTAAAACATCAAACAAGACAACATTGGAGACAGCTATAAAACTTTTGTAAGGTCCAAAGTAAACTATAAAGCGCCTGTATAGTGCCATTGATAAGAATTATTTGTCTGTAAGGTTAGATTTATAAACCGCGGAACAGAAACACAATACTAGCACCCTAACACAATGCGATTCGTGGGCCACCACTATATAACATACTCTAAAATCTACCTTTTTCTCGGATTCAGTACGACGTAAATTTCATTTCAAGTAGAACTGTAAGATTTTGGAATAGTCATCCTTATAAGGTACAGGCCAGCCTAAGATGATCAGTCTTCTTTGAGAGGTTAAGCAATGTCCGACAAATTTAAGTTTTTCGAGTGTCTTTTAATCCATCTATAAAATTCTAATAGTCTTAACTTTTAATTAGAAGCGATAAAAAATAAAATAAGTTTCTAATTGATGTGACGATCACATTTTACAGTGAGAGATAAATCATTGGCGGTATGATCAGCGAAAAGGCCGGGTCGCGGCTGTTTTTTACTTCTTGAGCTCGTCAAATCACAGCTGCTCGGTCTCTAGTAAAATTTGTGCCGATTGCGAAGTATTAAACACTAGTAAATACTAGTCCTTAGAAACTTCTTTTATTCTGTATCGCTTCCAATTAATGCTGATTATTCAGAGCACATGCTAAAAAATGTAAAATTCGTCGACATTTTTTCGATCTCACTACTTTATCGTGTAAAAATGTTTTATGCTAAGTTTCAATAACCATTTGGTAAATATCATGAGGAGATTACTAAATAAAGATTTTATCATTCTTTCTAAGGGATCGAAAATATACTTTTGATTTTCAACACAACTATTTTGATTTTACTCCTGGTTGGTATACTAAAAAATTAACGGCACTCGTAAATGTAGCTTAACACTTAATGGAGATATTTTCAGTATAGTTCAGACTAGTAGTAGCAAAACAGACAAACACCTCCATCAGCACTGAATTTGCACAGTTGACCTTTTACCTTACCCAAAAATAGGACACCTTCTTGAGTCATGTATAACATGTGTATAAAGTTTCAAGGTCCCTGATCAAACAGCTTTATTGAAACAAATTTCAATCAAAGTTCAAAGAAAAATGTGGCCCAATCACAGTAAGACACTACGTTGGAACATAGGCAACAATTGTTTGAAGTTTCATGGTTGTGCGTCAATTCTTTCTAGAGTTGGGTGAAAGGGTTGACAGATATTATGAAACCAATATAACTGCGTATTGTTTGTGCATACAAATAGCGGTCCTCAAGCATTGCACTTTAGCTCCTTATAATATGATTTATTCTGGCATTGTAAAATAGGATAAATCTCTTTCACATCCTCCATTTCAAACTCAGGAGTAATTGCCACGAATTAGTTTGATTATATCAAACTTCTAAATAGAAATGATACACTAAATTAATAAATAATTGCATAATAGTGGGGACAAGCATAATACGAAAAGCAGAAAAAAATGGTGAAATGATTTTCTCCATCATAGTTCCCACACTGTTTTCCACAGTATTTATGAGAAGACAATGATATCTTAGAAAAACTGCTTCAACATGAAATAATCTCGGCTACTTTTTAACACTTTACGAAGTAAACATACAATAACTTTAGTTTTGACAATTATTTACGAACTTTATGTAATATTACTCTGACTTAATATAATGAGGGTTTGTCCTAACATGATGAATGGCCAACCAAACATAATATAAACTTAATAAATTTCTTTGACTCTTTCATGTGCTATCCCTGGTTTTTACGTTCGTGTGAATTCATAATTGGAAAAACACTGTTGAAAAAGAAGAAATTGCTCGTAAAAAATAGTGTCTTCTTTTTCCACAATATTTTATACCCTACTGAACTTTTTTTAAATTAAATCCAAATTAAAGGTTCATCTTTGAATTTGCACATGTCTAAAATTGCTAAAAAGGAAAGGGTTAAAAGAGTTACACAACTTGTAGTGGACAGATCATTTTCAAAATTTCAGCATCATGTTTTCGATGGTGAAAGCTTTTGTTGGGGTTACTGAAAAACTTGCAAAACTTACCCCATCAATATGTTTTAATTTTGAAATAAGGGGTTTACAAGAACTCTTGAAAATCAAGATAATTTGATACAGATATACTTTAAATAGAATTTGATTCACCTGCTAAGTATGAAGTCAATTAGTTTCTTGTGACAATTTGTACCTAAACTCATTTCTTGACAACAAAATGTTAAACTGGTCCAAATCAAAATAAGTTGCAAACTATAAATGGATCTCTAACCTAGTAAGCAATTTCTTTTATTTTCACTTGGATTCCCTAAAAGTTTGGCTTTGGGTGGTAATAGGTACGACCACATTCACCCTTTATTAAATAACAAAATTTTAGACTGGTTCATATTCAACTACTTCAGCTGTACTGGCCAAAGGCCAGAAGAACATTAGCAATTGTGTATTCCGGTCTGGCCGGCCGTTCAGGTCAGATCCTTCCAGAAGCACAAGAAAGGGGGCCTTAGTACTACCACTACATCCTTTCAACGCCTGCAGCTGCTCATCCCTCTTAGGTTTATGATTATCAACGCATTGGTTGGAGATAGATGGGGGAAAGGATATTTGCAACAACCGCGTATCAAACCGGTGACCCCATGATTAGGAGTATGATGGGCTAACAACTTACAAAACCGTTTTTCTTGGAGGCATTAAAAGGTTGGATTGTAATGGAATGGGTTAAGCAGGTTTTCGTATGCCTAGTTTAAATGAATAATACAAGGATGCTCTATGTTGAGGCAAAAAACTAAACCAATCAATTACAATAGAAACTTTTAGACTTGTCCAAATGGGAAGAAGTGGTAGACAATGATATATGGCAAAGGAGAAATATTGAATTATTGAGTGCTTGTCATTTCCGATATTTTGAAAGACCAAATTAATGTATGGCAAAGGAGAAGTATTAAATTATTGAGTGTTTGTCATTTCAGATAATTTGAAAGACTAAGTTTAAATTGTTGAAAAGTTAAGCGATGTATTAAAGAAAATAAAACAATGTATTTGTATTTATTCATTTATTTTTACCCCAGTGATTTACAGAAGTTAAATTGATAATAATTATTAAATTCCAAGAGTTATTCCAAGAGTATTTATTTTAAATACAATAAGGCAATGCTACATACAAACTAGGCCTAGGCCTCATGGTTTGACAGAAAATATTATATAAATTTTCATTCTTTATCTCTATGCAAAATCTATGAACCCACAACAAAAGACTTATTAGAATAATTTTGGTAAAGTATAATAAGATGTTGCTGCTGCAACATCTGGAGAGTAACAAATGGAAGAGTTTTGCTTAAGTATTATGATGACAGAATTTAATGAAATTTCAAATTATTTAATAATCAAAAGCCCTGTTTGTGTAGTCATTTGATGAGATCTGTTTACTGGTTAAACTGATGTAAACAGTTTACAAGCATTTAATCAATCAGAGATCGATGGTATAATACGGTAGGTTGTTACAATCAAAGGTCAAGTATCAGCATGCCGTAGGTTGTCACAGTCAAAAGTCAAGTATCGTCATACAGTAGGTTGTTACAATCAAAGGTCAAGTATTAGCATACGGTAGGTTGTTATAAACAAAGGTCAGGTATCAGCATGCGGTAGGTTGTCACAGTTAAATGTCAAGTATCTGCATAAAGCAGATTGTCACATTCAAAGGTCTAGTATCGTCATACGGTAAGGTTGTCATAGTCAAAGGTCAAGTATTGTCATACATTAGGAAGTCAAAGGTCAAGTATTGTCATACAGTACGTTGTCACAGTCAAAGGTCAAGTATCGTCATAAATCTCTTCCTCATCACTGAAATAACATTTTGTCGTCACATGGGTGTATACCGGGTGTGTTCCTGGTGTATACCGGGTGTGTTCCTGTTGTATTCAGGTGTATTATGTGTGTTAGTAATGGGTTTGTCTAACTGCTAAGCTCTAGTTCAGAAGGTGTGATACAAATCTAATTCTGTTATTCCTCTTCTTGTGACTACTCATTGGAATCGTTTTGATAAAACCTATTCTGATCTTCCAAAGAGTACCAACAACATAGGGTTTGATAATATAAAAATGAAATTTACATTTCCAAAAAGAAATCATTCTCTTTATCTGGAGCAGGAACTACTTGGCTCTGGAATTTGTTCTTTATGTAAGGGCCGGTCAAAATAACTCAGTTATTCAGACTAACAAATAGTTCTCTTATTTTCAAAACCTTACATTTCATACCTGTTAGTTTGAGAGTGTGAAATTTTTTCCATTGAACTAAAAGCGTTTGAACGTATGATTACAAAAATAAACACACATGTTTTACTCTTGTTTACGTATTTTCAATGCTTTTCAAGTGTAGTAATTTTGCATAACAAGCATTTACCAAATACAATTTATGGTCAAAGTGAGATAAATGGTATTGAATGAATATATTATTTTGGAACCCATTGTTAAAAAAGGAGATGAGAAATTGCTTGTAATAGAAAATTTCTCCTTTTTTTTTCAACAATGTTTTTAACTGAAATGATAGTATTTTTTTATTATTATTATTAATTGCACCCACTTTAGAAAGTGGTCTGCAACTTCTTTCAATTCGATCTAATATTTTATTATCACTCAAAAAGATGTTCAGATTTAATATGCACCGTTGTTGAATTTAAGCTGTAGTTACGACATTTTGCGCGCCCAACAACGATACCATTATGAAAAAACAGAGCCTTCGTTAAATACAATATATGTGGCCATAAGGGTTTTGATAAAAAAATCCTTTATTTTTAAAAGTGATAATTTTTTCACTTTCATTAATCTTTCACAAAATGTTTTGAGAACAGATTAGGATAAAACAAATTAACATGTACATTTAAACATGTAATAATCTGACTACATTACATCATATTCATCATCATCAAAGATTATGAACACTAACTCACCGGAGTTTGGTACCCCTGTCAGCTTAGGCTATCCTTCGTCGTAGGTCAGTGATCGCCGACAGCTAAAGTTCATCAATTTCGATATCGACGGCATTGAGCCCAGTCACTATAAGTAGGCCTACATAGCGGACCCAGTCCAAATCATCGGTGTCTTAACCCATTCCAACACACTCTGGAATTTCAGACCGGTCCAAATTGAAAGGAGCTGCAGACGACAATTTCACGTTGATGGAATTTCTAATTTTTTCCTCTTTTTGGACAGAAAACATTGTGGATAATGAAGAAATTGCTTGATCCAAGCAATTTCTTCATTTTCCATAATGTTTTCCAAAGCTTTTTCATTGAGGGGTGTAAAAGGGAGGGATTGAGTGGGAATGTGTTAAAATAATCGATTACCGGCTACACGACAAAACTTGAACTTTCAGACTGGTCCGAATTCAAAGGAGTTGCAGACGACAATTAAATGTTTATGTATTTTTTCCCAACTTCCTGGGAAGAAAACACAAAAAATGAAGAAATTGCTTTTTACAAGCAATTGGTTAATTTTGCACAATGATTTCCCAATTGTTTTTGTCTAAGGGCGAAAAAAGCACCATTATATGGGAATGGGTAAACAGTGGATTTTCTTAGGAATGCACTATGTTGATGACTAGACCGGGCTCAATCATGGTTGCTCCAGTAAAACGCACAGTGCCGCCATGAACATGTAGACTGAATGGCCATTTCTGTACAGTTCTTGGATGATCAACCTTTTTTTACTGCCTTCGCCATTCATATAATTTGGTTACAACGAACGAACATTATCGTAAAGCTAAAATGTTTAGAGCTTAATACTTTCATTAATGCTTTTGATCTATGAATTCACGCAGTAGTATGGGGTCGTATCCGGCCTGCGTTATACGTTATGAAATTGAAATCGATTGGAAAATAATTTGCTAAGAAATTGGATAAACATAAAAGATATTCAGAATATCCCAGAGACAGTTCCTGTAAATAAATCAGTGAATCTAATTTTGACAGATTTAGTTTGATGCAATACAAAAGGTTTATTGTATTAACACTTTCCTGTTTTGCAAAAATTTTAGACCTGTCCAAGTTCAAAGGTTTTGCAGTCGAAAATTCAAAGTGGATTTAATTTGAAAAATAACCATTCTGTATAGGGTAAAAACATTGTGGAAATAGAAAAAAAATGCTTGTTACAATCAATTCTAGTTCTTCTTTTTCTAAAATGCTTTCTCAATTATAAGATCACAATGACGTAAAAAGCAGAGACTGAACAGGAAGAGGTTAAACTTGTTTAAAATGTTTACAGCAAATAACCAGACAAAATAAAGGAAATACATTTATTAACAGAAGAACATGTCATTTACATGAAGATAATGAATAAATTCATTCGAGAAATGTCATAATACAATATATGTATATATAGACGACTAGCATTTGAATACCTAGAACGGTTTGACCCTTAGCATTCTGAATTCGGAATAGTCCGGTTTTGGCAGGAGGTATAGACAAAAGATCAGCCTGCACATAAGTACATTCTGGTCTTAGTCTACACCTCCTGCATTTCCTTTTCATACTAGAGTCGTTCATGAAATTAATTTTCAAAAGAATTATTGACTGCTGGACAAGTACTACCAGTGCTTTCAGGCGTTTGATTTAAAGAAATTCTTAAAAGATTTTATTTAGCATGACAAGGGTTAAGAAAGAAACATCACAGGACTCTTTAAAAGTCGCAGTACGACTACTACAAGTTTGTTGCCTGTCGCGACCATCATAGCGCAGTGGTAGGGCGCCGGACTCCTAATCTCGGGGTTCCGGATTCGATTCCCGGTCGCGGCAGATATCCTTTCCGACATTGGTCTCTCACCAACGGGTGGTTAATCGCAAAAACTATGTGGGATGGGCAGTTGGAGGCTCTGGGAGGATTTAGTGGTAGTACTGGTGTGAGAAATTTACCAGGAATCCACGGTTAGGAGCTCCAGCTTCCGCAATATGACTGAAATATTGTTAAAAGTGGCGTTAAACCCCATTCAAACAAACAAACAAGTTTGTTGCGATTATAGAATTAATTAGTGAATATGAAATTAGTAATTTCAGTTTAAATTATTTTTCCAAAAAAAACAAAGAGACAAATTTAAAACTATGATTTCTTTGATTTTAATATATAATTTTTTTTAATTAAAGGGATTTTTACTATTTAACTTTTGATCTAATGAGTGAATTTGTCAAAATCAAGTTATACTAAGATCTTTTGAGCGGGCAAAACTTATCTAACAGTGAGTCTTTATACTTTCTCTTACGTGTATTTGCGACAAGTCACAGTAATTGATAGATTGCTGGCTACACCAACAGACTCCAACAGGAAGTTCGACCTAGATATCAAACGGCGTTATTTTGCACAATTGATCGCCGGTAACATGTAACCAAAAGTAAAATGGTTAATTGGCGACCTAAACATCGTAACTTCATATTGAATAAAATGTAGTTACGACGTTTAAGTCTCAAACCAAGAAAAATGCCTCACATAAACGACGGAGTTCAAAGTTCATCGCCGGTCCGAATGGATGATTCGATTGATCGTTCGATTCTTTGATTGACAAAGTGGTCGGTCAGATTTTGAGCCAGATTTTGATTAAGGCTGTGTATAGATGAACATGATAATAATAATAATGATAAAAAAACACTCGGTTTTAGATAGTTTAGTTTGGATCCTTGTCAGCCCATACTGTATTCACCTGTCCGGGTACCATAGGTAGTTTTCAGTACTGTCACGTTGCCCAACTTTCATAAACTGGCCACAAAATTGTCTTTAAGCCTTTCCTGTTTAATCCCTGGTCTCTTACACCCCCGTGATTTTATCGTCCCGAAAATAGTGTAGAAAAAGAAGAAATTGCTTGTGTAACAAGCAATTTCTTCTTTTTCTATAGTATTTTCTTACCTACTGAATGGTTATTTCTCAAATTAAATCCACTTTCAACTTTCGTTTGCAAAACCTTTGAATTTGGACGGATCTAAAATTTCGAAAATAGGACATGGTTAAAATGCAACCATATTTCACACATACCGTCACTATCACACGTTTTATGCACTTCACGGTAAAAAGCTTAGAAAACAATTTCGTCATTATCAACAATGTTTTCTACCCTAAAAGACAAACTTTTAGAAATTCCACCAACTTAAATTTGTCGTCTGCAACTTCTTTGAATTTTTTCCTGTCTAAAATTCTATCGCTAGGGAATGTGTCAAGGAAGCTAGTAACAAGATATTAGATATTAAGTAGATAATGGGATGTACCAATGAAACACCTAAGAGCAATCATTTATCTATTTCCCCGTTTGAAATCTTTCCTCACTGGTCAAAGGACAATCGTACAGAAGACGAGGTTTCTTTTATCGGTATTTATCAAAATTATCATGAAAGAGATGAAAAACCACCAAATACTTGTAAAATCCTACAGAATCCTGTGTAGGTCGCAGAAACGTGATTGACGTGTCTTTTCTAATACCTTTAGGTCCATCGGTTTTTTTCTGTCTGTGTAATATTGGAATGCGAGGCACGAGAGTACAATGATAATGTCAATGATAATAATAGTAACTTTATCTTAAGACAGCATTTTCAATATACAATGAATAAGAAGTGTCTTTTTTACAATGTTGCCTTCTCTCTTTCCCCTCTCTCCCACACCCTTTCTCTCCCTTTCTCGCCCCCTCTCTTTCTCTATCTATCTGTCTCTCACACACACTCTTTCTCTCTCAACCCATTAATAAACGAACATGAACGATGTAAAAATTAATCACGAAAATGTAACAATCAATATAATGAGGTGATTTAAAAATGTTTTGATACAATTGTCTACGGACAGACACGCCGATTTACAATTACAAGGCTGTTACAGGCAAATTTATAATTTATTTTGTTGGACAAGTAGATAAGCTTAAATCTGTTTTCTACAACTGTATATAGTTTTGGAATCCCTTATGAAACCAGGAATTTTATTCAATACTTCAATATTGACATATGAGAATGCATTTTTCTTAAAAGTTGTTTTGTATCTAGGGTTATACGTTTAGCTTTTTCTGAAGTATGTTGATTTTAGATAAATCCCGTTTAGTATCCCTGTCCCAAATAGGACTGCAGTAATCAAAGCACGGTAGTATATGTACGAGCTGTAAAAAAGGTCGTTTCATTTCTCATATAAGGTATAACGATATTCTTTTGTGCAAAGCGATTTTACTGTTTATTTTTACGCATGTTTTATCAATATGATCCGCCTATAAATCCGCATGATGAAGACAAGATAGTCCGACGACGAGAACACGAGATTATCTAGAACTCTCACCATCATGATCCCATTTTTTTTGTGTCCTCACCGTCTTAATCTCGTATTCACGTTTTCTTGATCTCGTGCTCCCAGCTTCGCATTCTCTTGACTGGTGAGCCTGTCCTAATCTGACGATACAATATCGGAGACCAGTGTTGATGGAACAGGTTCACCAGTCTATGCTTTCTCGTTTTGGTTACAGGGAACTAATGGTTACAAGGAACTATTCCGTTTTCCATAGGCGACCATTATAAGAAAATAGCAAATAGCTCATCCCCAAAAATTGCAAGGGAGTCAAACCATATATCAAATTCAAAATAACTGTCAAAATAACTAAATTGTAATATGGCATGATCCTTTTTATCAATGAGGTATGACATTTTAAAGATAACCCTCTTCGCGCAGCTAGTTTTACTTTATTTTTCGAAAACTACCCTAGGGTATAGAAACCGCCCCTCAAGGGCCAAAATGCATTAAAATGTTATCCTTTTTGCTCCTAATTTATTAAAAGAGTATCAATTGATCGGATCACATCGTTAGATTTCTTCTTGATATTTTATTGACTAATCAGAGGTCACCTTGATCTTTGTTTACATGCTCGGACTTTCCCTATACAAAATGTGAAAGATGGCGGGAAACTGTATTAGTTCCTTGTAATCTAAAACAGTTTCCCGCTATCTGTCATTAGTGGACTGTTTCTTTTTATTGACAGCTGCGATGGGTCAATTATCCTACGGTCTCTGAATGGACGTGGAACGGAGATCGCAATACGTTCTTAAAGCCACAAAAGATTTAACTTGTTTGGCTTAAATGGCGGAACACTTTATATCCAATAAGACAAATTGAAATTTAGGCCAACCAGCTTCTCAACCGGACTTTCATATTTTTGACGTCTAATTGAAAACATTTGAGCAAATAATTTTGTTTTTTAATTCGAATATACTTTTAAAAATAGGCACATGATCTGTATCTGAATAACGAATAAACTTTAAGAGTTCAGACAAAATAAAAACATGGTCTATATCCGAATAACAAATACACTTTAAGAGTTCAGACAAAGTAGTAACATGGTCTATATCCGAACAACAAGTACACTTTAAGAGTTCAGACAAAATAGTAACATAGTCGAATAACGAGTACACTTTAAGAGATCAGATATAATAGTAACATGGTCTATATCCGATTAACAAATAGACTATAAGAGTTCAGACAAAGTAGTAACATGGTCTATATCCGATTAACAAATAGACTATAAGAGTTCAGACAAAATAGTAACATGGTCTATATCCGAATAACAAACAAACTTTAAGAATTTAGACAAAATAACAACATGGTCTATATCCGATTAACAAATAGACTTCAAGAGTTCAAACAAAATAGTAACATGGTATATATCCGAATAACAAGTACACTTTAAAAGTTCAGACAAAATAGCACTAAAAATAGCGTCCTAGATCTTTTCCCACAATATTTTCTTACTTGTAGGTTCGATATTTTTTAAATTGCATCCAATTGGATTGTTGTCTCCACCTTCTTTCAAATTGGACTGGTCTGAAATTTTGAAAAACGGGAAAGGGTTAAATGAATGATTTTACAGGTCAATAGATTCCTTGATAAATAGTCGCGATCGGCCAACATGGCCCGTGTACAATTATATTGCCTGATTACCCGTCATCACATAATGTCGCATTTTGACGCATTTTGGAAAAAAAGGAAATCAGAAAAACAACAACAACAACAACCCCCCCCAAAAAAATAGCATGTTTGAAAAGGGAGAAATGACTTTTAACAAATATTTCCTTCTTCCCAACAAACTTTTTCTGTCCTAAATAAATTGATAATAAACTTGAATTTTCGTCCGAAATCTCTTTAAGGATGGAGTGGTTAATAATTTTGCTGTCTGGTATATTGATAACTCAAGGATAGTTTCGAGAAGTGTCAAAGCAGATAAGCTGTAAGTGAGATGTACTTTTTCGACGGTTATTATAACCACAGACGCAGCGATTTATCGTGTGGGCGTCAAAATCATCGTAACTACAGCTTCTTCAAGCTTGAGTTAGCAGATTTTGGCTGCAATGAATTTCGATCTGTTGCAACTGAAAGAAACATCGGCAGTAGAAGTTTCTGTTTTTATACCCACACACCCCAAAAATGAGATGTTTCAAATTGTGGAAAATATAATAATAGAAACACATATTTCCAAAAATATGAAATAAATTGACCATCTATGCAGGCAATCCAACAATAACACCGAAAGCAAAGTACCAGGAAACTGTAGTTTATAAACGTTTTAAGGCAACAATTAGCCAACGTTTTTTATAAAGGAGGCAAATATATTGGTGCCAAAAATAGTTAAAAAATGGCCAAGATAATTGGTATGTATTCCGCCTTACACCGTTTCAATTCGAAAAGTTCTAAAAACTTTCATAGTTCTATGCCTTATCGACAACATTTAATCATAATGTACCAAAAACGTTTCATTTTGGGTTTAAAAAACAAATAAAAAAAAACCGTGATCTTATGTCCGCATGAAAAATATACATTAGGTGTTCGGGCCGAACATTTAGTTCTAAAAGGTCGGTAACCGACCATAATTTTCGCAAAACAACGCCGTTGAATATCAAAGGCGAACTGTCTATAGGATATCAGTTGGCGTTCTGTCAATTACAATCGAACCTTTTAAGACAGTTACCCTAGGAATCGACCAAAATGTCTCCTTTACACGGGTAGCAGTGTTATCACGATTCTTGTTTCAGATGGATCTTTTTGTCTGTCCATCTAAAATATGAATCTTGATAGGCTCAGTAAGTACAGACTAGACGAACTTCAAACGGTACAAATGATCTATGAACTGATATACATGTATCATAATTCGTGTCTCAATCTGATAAACATGTTTTCTAATCCAGTTTTTATATAAAGTCTTTTTGAGGATTTGGAACCCCAAAAAGAGTTGTTGGTAGCTTGGCCAGGCGGCTGGAGGTTTTAAATCGGTTCATTTTAGTTTCAAGTTTTCAATGGGAAAGCACCATGACTCACTAGGCAGTTGGACCTCTTATATTGGATTTCTTTTTCTTCGATTATTTCTATAAAGTTTTCCATTGGGATGCACCATGTCTCACCAGACAGCCGGAGCTCATATATAGGTTCGTTCTTTCCTAGATTCCTTCTATAATAGTTTTCAATAGGGATGCACCGTGTCTCACCAGACAGCCGGAGCTCATATATAGGTTCGTTCTTTCCTAGATTCCTTCTATAATAGTTTTCAATGGGGATGCACCGTGTTTCATTGGACAGTTGGAGTTTTTCAATGGATTCTCTCTTTGCTAGATTATTTTAGAGCTTTTAGTCTGTTTCATTATTCAAAAGTTTTTCATGGGAATGCACTATAGCTCAATTATGTAGGTGAAGATTTTGTATATTGGTTTGGCTAATCAGAAGCTAATCTACAGGGTCATTTTACCATAGAGGATGACATTAAGACGACGGGTGGCTAATCAGGCTCCATTGTATCTGTATAACCAGTGCACAAATTATTGACCCAGACCGGGCTGTGTAAACTGACCATGGTTTAGACTTTTCGTCGTCGTGGGGATTAGAGCCACTCATGCGGTAATTATTTTCTGATTACAGAAACTGGTGTAACAATTGCCTTTTGGATACTAGTCACCATAAACTACACCACGGAGTTCGTCTTACCGACAAAACGCGAGGATACCACAGTTCTACCTCCGAGTATCAGACCTATGATACTGCGTTTGGGAGGTAGCATTGATCAGGTACGGTAATATTGCTATTTTATCAATTGATGGAACGCTGGCCCCGCCCACTTACTCCGCTGGCCCCGCCCACTTACTCCGCTGGCTACGCCCACTGAGCTCCAACAGGAAGTTCGACTTCGATCTAAAACAGCTTCATTTTGCAAAATTTATAGCCAGAACCACATGAAAAAGAAAAAAGTACAAATGGTTGCTTGGCGACATAAGCGTCGTAACAAAAGCTTTGATAAGCCACAATTACGACGTTAAGTTGCCAAGCCGGCAACATTGCTTCACATAAATGTCAGCCAAAGTCGGGGTTTAAAATTCACTTTCGGTTTCAATGAATAATTTGATCGGTCAATAGATTCTTTGATTCTTACATCAAAACAAGATCAAGTACATTTGTACTTATACAGTTCCGTTTTATCATGAGCACGTTGGTCCATGCATTTGACCTCTGACCAATACGGCTGATCTGAGACGAATACGGTTGACCCGTATCAATATCGTTGACCTTCTATTACAACAAAAATCAAATTTTCTGATTTGTCAAAACTTGGGTCATGTATGAAGCCCTCGAATGACTAAGTTAAAAAAATACGTTAAAATTATAAAGCCGTTCGTAAATAACCGGCAGTATGACGTCATTTTATACTACGTAATTGTGAGTTCCGTCTATTTTACGTATTTTTTACTTATTTTTGTCACTTGATTCGTACAAAAGTAAAGACAAGACGACACGGGGCCTTTTCTATTATTTAAGAAATGATGAGAATAAAATTTTGTTTTCATTGAGTAATGAACTAAAAAACTTAATCACACTAGTGTGATTTGGTTAATAGCTCAATGAAAACAAAACAAATCAAACAAATGAACAAACAAAACTCTCGATTTCTTACGAATTTAATGCGATTGTGTTAATAGTGTAAGTTTGAAAAAATACAGCCAATCAAAACGATTAAATATTGATAGACCAAAGAAGATTGAATTATCAACCCGTTACCAGACGGCAAAATTCTGGACTGGTCCAATTCGAAAGAAGTTGCAGACGATAATCAAAAGTTTATGAAATTTTACATTTTTTTCTAATTTCTGGATAGAAAACATGGGGGAATTTTATTCATTTACACAATGTTTTCCCAATTATTTTTCTTTTGAAGGCCTCATCGTGTGGGAATGGGTTAAGCCAAAGACCATTACAGCTGACAGAGAACCTGTAACTGTCCCTTGATTAAAACCTATTACCACACAATCTCGCCTTTTCAAGCCCTTCAACAAAAGTATTTAGAAAAACATTGTTGAAAATGAAGAAATTGCTTGTCACAAGCAATTTCCTCATTATCCACAATATTTTCTATCCCAAAAGACCAAAATTTTTTGAAAATACCATCAATTAAAGAATGGGGTCAGTAACTTCTTTGAATTTAGATCAGTCTTAGATTTTGTCGAGTGGGAATGGGTTAATTACATATATTCCGATCCAAAAGCAGGAAATGTCACTTATAGGTTAACATCATAGATGAGTGCGTTTTATCGTTTACAGATCAAGTCTTACCTTGAATCAAACAATTTTACAGCAGAACAAGTTGGTTCATGTCTTCGAAACAGCACCTTGGTACAAATTCAACAGTCTTTAAATAATACTTCTACTCAAAATGTAAGTACCCCCTTGACAGTTCCAACATTATCCAGGCATTTTATTAACTTTGTGGAAATAAAAAAAAGTCTGTAATATAGCTGTGCTTTGTCTCGGTTAGTCATTCGGTTGGCTAGGCATGTGAATTTCCGAAACAAAACGCTGCGTTTGTTTTCACGTTACGTTACCTTAGTTGTTTACTTCACCGGAGATAACATGTCACTTGTTTACAAAACAAAAACAAATAGAAAAATAAAAAAAAAAATAAATAAATAAAAAAAAATCCCAACCCCAAACAAAAACAACAACAACAACAACAGTAAAAACAAACAAACACACACGCACACACAAAACCCCACTTTATAGTCAAAAGAAAAAAAATCGTAACCCAAACAACAACAACAACAATAAAAACAAACAAACAAACACGTACACACAAAACCTCACTTTATAATCATAAGCCTCTGGCCAATTGACCAATAGCGGCTGTCAATCAAATAACCATTCGACTAATGAAATCGTCCAATTAGACTAAAGGTGAGTTTTGAACACATTTTTGTTAAACTTTTTTGTCGTTTGGCGACTTATTTCTTAGCTACTTATTACAACGATACGGCGATTATGTCGCAAACCAACTATTCTACGTCTTTGTTACGTGTTACTGGCAATAAATTTTGAAAACCAACTCCGTTTAAGATTGAAGCGGGACTTCCTGTTGGAGTCAATGTGCGTGACCAACGGGGTAAGTTGGCGACGCCAGCGGTTAGTCAATTGTAGCGGCAATTGGTCACTTATTGTTCTCGGTTGACAAATTGTAAAGCCACAATATTTAACACATTCCCACAATGCCTCTTTTTGACGCCCCTAAAGAAAAACAATTGACCAACGGCGTTATTTTGCAAAATCCATAGCCTCAAACATGTACCAAAGAGTGAAAAAAGGCGTTGGCGACCTTAGCTTGAATTAGCTGTAGTTACGACGTTTAAGTCGTCAAACCGAGAAAAATATTTCGCGCAAATGGCGGCTAATGTAAGAGTTCAAATCTCAATTCCGGTCTGAACGAATAGATCTGATTAGTCGACTGATTTCTTGATTGAAAGCGGCTAATGGTCACTTGGGGTAACACTGTGTGAAATGAAGAAATAGCTTGCTTGCGACGTTCAGTAGAGCGCAATGAACGAAAACACGGTGAAGTTATCGAGCGATAATCAACCGGAAAGCGTTAAAGCTCATTTTACTTTTCTTCAAAATAGCAACACACACAAAAAAAGAAAATAAAATCGATATCTCAAAAAGTATTCACAACATTCTTTTTCCCCTGATTTTCAAAATTTCCGCCGATTCACAATGTTCTACTAGACCTATCAAAACTTCTTCAATAAATTACATGGAAATGGAAAACAGGTCCAAGATTAACCCTTGTCATTCTGAACCTGGAATATTCCTGTTTTGGTAGGAGGTCTAGATAAAGATCAGGCTGCACATATGTCTAGATCTCCTGCTTGTCCCTTTAAAGCCAGCATTGTTTTTAAGATCTATTTTCCTAAAAAGATACCAACCGAAAATAAGCGCTTTCTGTGCCTTCATTCATTTGATTTTAACTCAGTTTTTGTATAAGATTTTTTTTCAGCTTGGCAGGGGTTAATTTTTTTTTTTGCGTTCTCATTTGAGAATTTACTCAAACTTCGAATTTGAATAAAAATCTTGTTTTGATTTAAATTGTATATTAAGAGTAATTAGTAACACCCTCAAAATATTGTTATTAATTTACGTGAATTACTCTAAGCCGAAGTTTAAGTAAATTATCAACTGAGTACGAAAAAAGTTTTATTATCACGGGCCCCGATTCTTTAATTCTATTTGGTGGATTATCGAGTTTAATCGATCGTTAGATTATCATTTGATAGTTTCACCGAAAAAAAAAGGCACAGTGAAAATGATAATAACACTGTTTTGGTTTAGCCATGCCTATTTCGAACTACTCAACGTCAACTCAGCGGGATCAAAGGTGCCGATGACGTCATCACGTTGACACGTAATTCACGTGTGAAAGAAATCTCTATTCTACATAAAAATAGAATAATAGTTTGTTGTTCTTGTATGGTTGATATTTTCTTTTTCATTTCATGAATAACAAAAACTCTATTTTCACGAGTGGCTCACTGAATTAAAGATATATCGATCTTAAACTCAACTGAATAATTATTCTGTATTTATTACCACAATTTGTATCCTGAAAAATCTATTACTTTTACAGAAAACGACGGCTATCATCACAGTCCTAGCTGAATTATCAAACATTACAGGCTCTATAATGAACAGTCTATACTATCCATGCAGTATGAAACGTTATTTATCAGTCGAGACACAATTTACATCGAACTTAAACTTCCTTCTTCAAAACACTTTGATTGCAACCAATATGGCGGAACCGGAAGTTTCAATCGGATTGATTTGTCGAGAACCGTCAGGATGTATGCTAGCTCAATTATTGGCGATAATGCGTGAATTTGGAAAAATATTTCAGTTGATTTATGAACTCATATGATTTTACGGTTAAGCCCTATATTGTTCTTGTGAAAAGATGATATCAGGCAATGGATAAGGTAAAGAAATGTGACCAGTGACCCGAAAAGCACCATCTAGTATCGACCATTATCAGTCTGCGAAGACTCAAACTTGTTTAGATCATAAGAAATGAAGAGGGTAGTTTTCGTTTCCATTGAGGTATAAACCTAAAAACTTAATCACACTGTATGAATACGAGAAGCGGATACATACATTAGTGTAATTAAATTTACAGGTTCATCCCTAAAAACTGAATCATACGGTAAGAATACGAGAAGCGGATACATACATTAGTGTAATTAAATTTACAGGTTCATCCCTAAAAACTTAATCATACAGTAAGAATACGCGAAGTGGATTCATATATCAGTGTGATTACGTTTTTGGTTCATACCTAAACGGAAACAAATATATTCCCTTCATTTCTTATTATCTAATGTCTCCAAGCAAAACACAGCTGACATTTTATTACTAATTTCGAGTTAAATTGGATTTACTTAGTGCGCAAGCATATAAAATAGTTGCGTTTTCAAAATTTTGTACATGGAAGTATGAAAATGAAATTTCAGCCAAGCAAAAAAGTAGAGTCTTGATAGACGAAACTAAAATTACTTTTTGCTAAAGTTTCGAAAAGAAAACCACCCAACCATACACTCATTTGTTTGAAAATTAAATACTATTCGGCCACTGCTGTATCTAGTTCCCCTTTTTTAAATATTTGTTTCACAGATTTCCAGGATGGTACCCTATTTTTGCGTGACGGATTCAGACTATTCAGCACCTCAAAGGACTAATCGCTGGCCCCGCCCACTAAATTCGTTAGCCCCACCCACTGACTTTAACAGGAAGCCGAGCTTCGGTTTTAAACGGGGTTATTTTGCAAAATTTATGACCAGTAGCATGTAACAAAAGAGTAGAATAGTTAGTTGGCGTCCTAAACACCAAGATTAAATAAGCTGTAGTTACGACGTTTAAGTCGCCAAACCAACAAAAAAGATTAACGAAATGTTTACAAAAATAGCGGCCAATTTAGGAGATCAAATCTTATTTCTGGTTTAAATGAATAATTTCATTGGTTGACTAGTTATTTGATTGACAGCTGTGATTGGTCAATTCCAATTCAATCAGATTTTACGCTACCTAAGAAACTCTTCGTTGTTACACATGGATCATAGCAATGCATGTACGTCTCCTTCGAATAACTATATTAATGTTCAGTTTGTTTTAACCAATTCCCAAACGACAACATTTTAGATCAGTCTTTAATTGAAAGAGACTACAGACGAACGTTCTTGTAAAATGTACATTATGCACAAAAAAGGAAGAAATCATTATGAAAAAAGGATATATTGCATGTTTCAAGCGATTTCTCCTTTTCCCATAAAGATTTTCAACGACGATTTTCTGAAGCTCGACAAAATGCGGCGTTGTGTGGAAAATGGTACGCCAACGATCCAAAAGCCACCAAAAAAGGGGTCCCTAAAAAAAGAGAGGTCGCCTAATTTGGTCCCATTTTATAAGTCCCCTTCTAGAAATGGAAATGACTTTGATAAAAAATGGTCGCTAAATAAATGTAGTCGCTGGAGCAATAATGGTTTGGTAGTGTTTGACCATTTCCCGTTCAAATACGGGATTTTACATTCCTGTGATTTTATACTCAGGAAAACATTGTCGAAAAAGAAGAAATTGCTTGTAACAAGCAATTTCTCCTTTTTCCACAATATTTTCTACCACATAGGATGGTTTCTTTTCAAACGGCATCCAGTTTCATTGTCGTCTGCAATCTCTTTCAGTTTGGACTGGTCTAAAATTTCCAAGAACAGGAAAGAGTTAATAGTATCAGGTGCCTTAAACCAATTCCTCACAACTTTGCTTTTTACACCCTCAATAAAAAAAATGCAAAACATTGTGGAGAATGAATAAATCCTTGTAACAAGCAAAGTCCCCATTATCCACATTTTATTGTATTCCAAAAGACGAAGAATTTAAAATTCAATAAACTGAAAGTTGTCGTGTGCTTTGATCAGTTCAATACTTTGTCGTCTGATAATGGGTTAACCTATTTAAAAGCGGCGAAATTTTAGACTGATCTAAATTGAAAAATTGAAAGGCGTTGCAGACGACAATTTGGAAAAAAGATGTAATTTGAGAATATTTTTTTAAGTTTCTGGGCAGAAATCATTGTGTAAAATGAAGGAATAGCTTGTTGCAAGCAATTTCTTCCTTTTTCACAATGTTTCCTCAAAAGCGTCATCGTGTGGGGATGGGTTAAGAGAAATCAGGTCCACCTACAATCGTCATTGGCTGACCAAACCCCGTAGTTTAGTCTTTGATAGACTGCATTACTGTGGCTTCCTTTTGGTATAGACTGCATGCAGTTATGATGTTTTTGGTACGGCGCTTGAAATATTAACATGTACAAAACTAAGTCAAATCGTTGATTAAGACCAGACGCGAACTCCGACATTTATGTTAAGCATTTTCTTGTTTTCGCGACCTAAACATTGTAACTACATCTTATTCAAAACGTTTAAGTTGCCAACCATCGAGTTTACTTTTTTGTTACATTTGACTGACAATATACGAAATATCACCGTTTAACCCTTTCCTGCACAAATCCGGGATTTTACGTCGCTGTGATTTTTATACTTCAGGAAACATTGTGGAAAAAGAAGTTATTGCTTGTAACAAGCACACAACACTTTCTATCACAAAGGATTGTTTAATTTAATTTCAAATTACATTCAATTTTCATTGGAACATTTTGGACCAGTCTAAAATTTCCAAAAACAGGAAAGGGTTAAAATCTGAGTCGATCTTCCTGACGAAGATGAGTTGGCGTGTCTATCGATACGTTTATTGCTGGAAATGTAAATCTCAGGATCGTTTCATATTTTTGGAACATTTAACTTGAATATGAAAAAAATAAAAGTATAATTATATTCATTGTTAAATTCCTTGGATTTGTTTTCTTGCATTTATGGTGTAGATAATATTACATCGGTTAGTTAACAAGAACATATCTCAATATTTAAGTAATTTTAACCCTCACCAATAACAGAGATATAAGATGAAATAAGGCAAAGCCTTGAAAGCGAGCGCACTTATTCTGAAGAACCGAGGAGTTTAATAGTTTGATCTCACAGTATCAGCTAGCTACAATGTGCATTAGGTCACAGACAAAGAGATACTGATGATTTATCCCTTTCGGCATCTTCACGGACCCTAAAAAAATGTGTAACTTTAACAGCTTCGGCCATATCAACGACTCTTTGGCCAGTATGTTTGCCTACTAGCTGCGATAACGTAGCCTCTTTTCCGACAATCCCCGCCAATAGATTATCAGAAGTAAATTTTACGAGATTCAAACATTGATATATATGTATGGAATAAATGTTGAAGTGATGATTATCATATCTGATACAAACATTCAAACAAACATTCTAATGGCATAATAATGGTAAAAATCTTATTCATAGGCTATATTCCTTAAAAAAGCTGTTAACCACGAAATGCCACATTTTGATTTATTGAAAACGAACTTTGGAAACATTGTGAGCAAATGAAAAATTAAGAGCATTTGCATTTTTTAATATAAATTTTCTATCAGTGTTTTCTATTCTATTCGTCGCACTTGGTGTTCAATTTGAAATCACATTTGGAATAGTCTTCCTTTTTTTAATCCGACGGGACCATACAGTGATTTGTCGGTTTACTAAAACAATACGCAAGAGTAACCCAAATCTGCTGAAGTTCCACAATAAAAACAAATCTTTATTGCTGGTCGCTGTTATATTAGGCGTAGCCGCCGTAATAGCGCAGTCGGTAGCGCATAAGACTCCCAATCTTCAATCATTGAGGTCATGGGTTCGATCCCCGGCGGCGGCACATATTCTTTCCAACATTTGTCTCTCACCAATGGGTGGATAATCGTAACCTAAGTGGGATAGCAGCTGGAGGCTATGAAAGAATGTAGTGGTAGTACTGGTATGGGAAATACCAGGAATCCATTGTTAGGTACTCCAGCCGCCGCGATATGACTGAAATAATATTAAAAGTGGCGTTAGACCCCATTCAATCAATCAATATGTTATGCGCAAAGTTAAAGTCAATTAAACGATGATCCGTATCATATCCGATGTTGGGGGTATTTGATTGGAAAGGTCTCTACTTTTTGCATATAACGCATGGGCCAATTATAGCTTTCAAATTTATCTTTAACCCTTGTCATGTTGAACCCGGAATATTCCGGTTTTGGCAGGAGGTGTAGACTAAGATCAGCCTGCACATAAGTGCAGTCGGATCTTGGTCTACACCCCCTGCTTGTACTTTTCCTGTCAGAGTGGTTTTATGAAATTGATTTGTAAAAGAAGTATTGATTTTTGAACATCGACTTCTGACAGTGCTTTCAGCCCTTTGATTTCAAAACAATTCAGTAAGGTTATATATACAGCATGACAAGGGTTAAAAAAAGGCAACATTTTTGCAGCTTTATGTGCCCTTTCTTCAGTGCCACAACAAAAGATTTTGAAACAGCCTATATCAATTGCTCATTTTTCCAACTCGGCCATATATATGCAGAACCAATGCATACAAGCAGCATTTCTGTCAGGCTGCAGGAACAACAGCAACGTCCAAAAAATAGGGCTGTAATGGTATATAAAGTCAAGTAAAATCCAATACTAAGTACTGCCAATAAGGTGCTATTCGATGTTTGCACGTGGCCTAGACTTTCTAACACAATTATCTAATATCCATACAGTAATTTTTCTGTGCAAAAATTTAACATATTCCCTTTTAATTACATTTACGACAATTTTAGCGAAAAATTGTTAAGGAATGTCAAGTTCGCAAGAATTACATCAAGAACACACCTTTGCTTAATACTAGTATTACTTTAATTTTCCAAAATGCATTCTTTCTAAGGAGAATTCCATAGTACCATGTTAATTTAAAGGGTCTCTTACACAGATTATTAAAAAGAAAAAAAAAAAAAAAAAAAATACACAAACACACACACACACACACACACACACACACACAAACAAACAAAACAACAACAATACCACAACAACTTTTGCTCTCGTTTTTCAATTTTCTAATTGTAATGCTTTCAGACATTTTGTTTAAAGGCGATTAATCTGATTTGTAAAGAAAATGGCTGCTTATCATTAAAAAAAAGAAATAAAATCGCGTTAAGAGACAACAAAAAAGTCAGCCAAGTGCAACCCGAATGGAACCGGAATTAATTGGGTAAATACGTTATCTGTAGAATGAACCGAAAATTGCCATATTTGTAGTTTCAATGACGACAATTGTTATCGACATCGCCCGAAGACAAACGACCTCACCAGATAATTTTCGACGTATCAAAGTCGGGCAAAGGGAGTACATCACGCTAAATCAAATTTCCAGTAAATTAGTAGATTCAACACGAGGAAAGAATATTTATCGTGAAAATGGTATTGATAACTATTAGAAAATCAGATAATGTTCTTTATCAAATTTTCATGAAAATCTATTTAAGAGCCCCTTTAACTGTTATATTTAACAGTCATCTAGCTGATCTAATATTCTTTAAAATTGTCTTGGCAACCCCTGGGACCTGACTCCCCAAATATTCCCTTTTCCAGTTTTTATTGCCAAATATCAACTAACGTGCGTGCCTGTGTTATCGTACGTGACCCCCTAAGGAGCCCCAGTGAGCTTGGGTGAGCTAATTCTTTCACAGATTGTTTTGCTATCTGAAGTATGACAGGACCCCTGGAACCAAGCTGTGGATCTGTATTAAGCTCACGGTTGACTTTTGTTAAAGTCGACAGTGGTACAAGTCTATACACACGGTAACAAACTCCAGTAAACTTACGTGTTTTACTATTAGAGTAACATCCCTTGCGTGCCTTATCTTTTTAGAACACGATAAAACCGCGACAGTTGACATTCAACAATATTTCAACCACAGTAAGTTTGAATTTTCGTTTTTTTCCTACTCAGGCATAAATTTATGACATAGAGGTCCATAGGATATTTTCAATATACTGTCAAAAATTCAATTAGTATTCATTACATGATGATTTCTTCAAGAAAATAATACCACGCCCTCATTTGAAATCGAAAGTGGAAAATAAAGGCTACTTCCGAATCCAAATACAGGCCCGAAAGAGGGCCCTACCACGTTTTCAAGTGGATACATTTCCATCAGTCCCGCTTTTTTCGCGACCCTTTAAAAATTTGAATAAAATTATAGGAAAAGGAGAAGCTATATATCCTTTACTCACAATGTCGGAGTTTAAAGTTCATCTTCTGTCTAAATGTATTTGATTGGTCTATCGAATTTTCGAGTGAAAGCGCCATCCGTCAATTATTGGATCGCTAGCCCCGTCCAATGACTCCGACAGGAAGTTTGATTTAGATATTGAACGACGCTATTGTTCTAAATTCATTGTCACATACATTGTAACGGATAGACGGATCACAAACCACGCCCACTTCAAACATCACTCCAACATGACAGTTTGTGTGAGATACAAGACGACATTAGTTTGTTGGCTGCTACACAAACTGAAATCGTTAATGGGTGACCTTAACTTCTATAGTACAAAATGATAGCACTGTATTCACGACGTTTTATCACGTCCACGCCAAACATCACTCCGATATGACAGTTTGTGTGAGATACAAGACGATATTAGTTTGTTGGCTGCTTCATAAACTGAAATCGTTAATTGGTGACCTTAACTCTTAAAATACAAAATGATAGCACTGTAATCACGACGTTTTATCACGTCCACGCCAAACATCACTTTGACATGACAGTTTGTGTGAGATACAAGACGACATTAGTTTGTTGGTTGCTACATAAACAGAAATCATAAATGGATGACCTTGTCTTTTAAAGTACAAAATGATAGCACTGTAGTCACGACGTTTTATCTACCCATTTCAAACGTCTCTCCAACATGACAGTTTGTGTGAGATACAAGACGACATTACTTTATTGGTTCTACACAAAGAGAAATCATTAATGGGTGACCTTAACTTCTAAAGTACAAAATGATAGCACTGTAGTCACGACGATTAACCACGCCGATTTCAAACGTCTCTCCAACATGACAGTCTGTGTGAGATACCAGACTACATTAGTTTGTTGGATGTTCAGCAAAGTGAAACCGGTAATAGGTTACCGTTACGGTTTAAGTAAAAATTGATGAAACTGTAGTCACGACGTTTAACCAAGTGCACTTCAAACGTCATCCCGACATAGTAGTTTATGTGATATATAAGACATTGGTTTGTTGGTTGCTATACAAAGTGAAATCGGTTATGGTTGACATTAACTTCTAAAGTACAAAATGATAAAACTGTAGTCACGACCTACCCATTTCGAACGTCACTCCGACATGACATTTTGTGTTAGAAACAAGTCGATATTAGTTTGGTGGTTGCTTCACAAAGTGAACTCATTAATGAGTGACCTTGACTTCTAAAGTACAGCTTGATTAAACTATAGTATCGACGTTTAACCACGCCGACTACAAAACATCAGTGTGACTTCGAGATACCAGAAGACAATAAAGTGCTGGTTTCTACAAAACTGAAATCGTAAATGAGCGATCTTAACTTGTAAAGTACAGTTAAATAGGAATGTGGTTACAACGTTTAGCGACACCGACTACAAAACATCAGTCTGACTTCAAGATACCAGAAAACATCAGTTTGCTGGTTTCTACAAAAACTGAAATCGTTAATGGGCGACCTTAACTTCTAAAATACAGATTGATTGAACTGTAGTAACGACGTTTTAGTCGCCGACCAACAAAATTGATGAACTTAAATGTCGCAGGTCTACACCTCACTTCCGGTCTTAACTAATGATTTGATTGGTCAGTCGATATTTTGATTGAAGGAAGTGATCCGTCAACTTGCCACGCTTAATTGATATAAAATTCTCTTTATTTTAGGAATAATGGAAGTCTCAGGAAGAAAACAAGTCGACAGTGACCTAGTGAGGACAATTATTTTATGTGACCCTTGTAAATCTGATGATGAAAGTCAAAATGCCGAGTATTTCTGTACAGACTGTAATGAATATTTATGTTCTGATTGTGCTAGAGCTCATAGAAAGGCTAAACTTTCTAAAAATCACAATGTATTAGGATATGATGAAATGCCGAAAGAGCGAATTTCCCATGGACTGGAGGGATATTGTAAAAAACATAAGGATAAGCCTTTAGATTACTTTTGTACAGTTCATAATTCCTTCTATTGTACAGTTTGTATAACTCTAGAACACAGAGATTGTACACTTCAATATATCGATGAATTTGTCCAAAGATTTAAAGAAAATGGAGAATATGAAAAACTATGTCAAAAGATGAAAAAACTTTCCACGCTTATCGATGAGACGAAATCACAAACTGACCAAAATGTTGCGATTTCACAACAAGCGTCAAACGAAATCGTTGAAAGTATTAAACAGTTCAGGTCAGAAATCAACTCCCTTCTTGATAAGCTGGAGACAAAAATACTAGAAAAAGCTAGAAAGATAAAGGATGAAGATGTTAAACATATGTCTGAATTATCTTCTCAACTTGATGCTATGAAAACAGAATTAGATCAAAGGAAAACAAAGATGGAACATCTTCTTACAACCAAACAAAACAAGCAACACGTTATAACTTCAAAACTCGCTGAAACTAGAATTGCTTGTTTAGAAAAACATATGGCCGATTTGTGTAAAAGAAATACGGTAAGGAAATACAAATTTTATCCGAACGAAAGCCTTTATGAAACATTAAAATCTACCACAGACCTGGGATCTCTTAAAAAAGAAGAAAAAGAAGACAGAATGGTAAAAAATAAAACATCCAAAGAAGTGGGCTGTGTAGAACAAGGGAGACAAAACAGAACTCCATCAAAATTCACTCACCAAACAGATATTAATATCCGACATTCAGATGATCAAAGTTGGTGTTTTATAACAGGCAGTGTGTGGATGAGTAACAATAGACTGGCTGTGGTCGACTGTAACAACAACCAACGTGTCAGTGTAGTTGATATCCTACAGGGTAAGACTGTATTACATATAAGGCTATATCAATATCCATTTGATATCACCTACATAGACCAGAACCAGCTTGTTGTTACTGCTAAACCATTTCTGGTGTTTCTGAATGTCGGGAAGACATTGACAGTAAATAAGAAACTCAAAGTGGATGGAGACTGTTGTGGTATTGATTACAGTGATAACATGTTGATAGTGTCCTTTATAGATCCAGGCTTAGTGAAGTTTATGAATATGGACGGACAGGTTATGAAATTAATAAGTACCGACCCGAATGGAAAACGTCTTTTTGTGTTGCCTCTCTATGTAGTTACCAGCAGAGATAAGAAAGTTGTTTATGTTACAGACTGTGGTCAGAACACTGTTACAAAACTAGATATGAATGGAACTGTTATAGATGTGTACAGTAGTAAAGACTTGAGTCAACCATTGGGTGTTACATTAGATAAATATGACAATGTCTTTATAGCTGGATGTGGGTCAAATAATATTTGTGTACTGACAGCTGGGAGTGGACAGATACAACCAATACTAAAGGTTAATTATCCCAAATCTGTTGTTGTGTGTGATGACTCGGATCAGATGTGTGTTAGTCATTCTGGCGTCATAAGTACCTACAAGCCGGATACACCGAAGTGATGCAAATTCATCTGAAGAAAAACGTCTCCGACTTAAAACATTCCCGAACAATCTCGGAGTTTGACGAGCTGGGGCAAGATAACATTATAAAACACTGTGATAAAAGAAGGAAATGATTGTAACAAGCAATTACTACCTTTTTCACAATGTTTTCTATTTTAGTTCGTCCTTGCGCGTCCAATTTACATGAATTTTGAAATGTCGTCTGCAATAGATCTCGAGGCTTAAACCGGCCTGGTTTGGAGAGCTGCAGAAATATAAGTTTATGAAATACAGTAAGAACAGAAGAAAGTGCAATTTCTCATCTTTTCATACTGTTTTCTACCCTAAATAGTCCTTATCTTTTCATTTTACAGGCAATCCAATGACGACCTCGGAATCTAAAGAACGCGTGAATTCAGAATGACCAAGTATTTATTACTTCCCTTTAATAATTTTATCGTAAAATATTGCTGTCCCATATACTTAGAATATATGACTAAAATATTGTAAATTTTCTAATTATGTTATCATCTTTAAATCTAAATTGGATTTTTTAAGTCTGTCTAGTATAATTGTAGTTGATTTAATCATAATTTGGAAATTATACAATGATAAACTGCATTGAGATTTTTTGAAATTTTCTGCAAAACCTAGTCAGCACCGATTAGCTCAGTTGTTGACTTCAAACCTCAAGATCACAGGTCCGAGCCCTCGTCAATATCATCTAAGAAACTGTTTTTCGGACAGAGGCCCCGTGCGACTTTGAGCACATTAAAGAACCAGGCGGAGCTCTCAGCCGCACTCATCCACACGGTCGCGCGGGCAAACACGTAAACACGCACATAAAATATGTATACTTGTAAATCGTCGTTGTCGTTCTAAAACCTCGTAACTACAGCTTGATTCAACGACGATATTTTATCTATCAGAGGTGAGTATTTAGGTACAATACTATATTTGGATCAGAAGTATCACAAATGTCAACAGTTTATCATTTTATCTATCTGAGGTGAGTATTAAAGTAGAAGACTATATTTGGATCAGAAGTGTATATCACAAATACCAATCGTTTATCATTTTATCTATCAGAGGTGAGTATTAAGGTAGAATACTATATTTTAATCAGAAGTGTGTATCACAAATACCAATCGTTTATCTTTTTATCTGTGAGAATTTAAGGCAGAGTTCTCTATTTTGATCAGTAGTGCATATGTCACAAATGAATAAAAACCTCAGTCCTTGATATTGTATGAATTCGCTATGTACTGTGTTTGCCACACAGTTTTAATTTTCCTTCAACAATTTGCGTTATACTGCGTTTGCCATTTCATTGAAAATTTCCCCCTCAACAATTAATGTTATGCTGTGTTGGCCGTATAATTGATCATTTTCCCTTCAACAATTCGCGTATTGCTATATTGGCTATATGTTTGATAATTTTCCCTTTAGCAATTGACGTATTCCTGTGATGGCCATAAAGTTGATAATTTTCCCCTTTAACAATTTGACTATTGCTGTATTGGCTATATAGTTGATAATATTCACCTTAACAATTTGCGTATTGCTATATTGGCTATATAGTTGAAAATTTCCCCTTCAACAATTCGCGTATTGCTATATTGGCTATATAGTTGAAAAATTCCCCTTTAACAATTGGCGTATTCCTGTGTTGGCCATAAAGTTAACAATTTCTCCCTGTAACAATTCGCGAATTGCTGTATTGGTTATATGGTTCATGATTTTCCCTTTAACAATTGGCGTATTCCTGTGTTGGCCATAAAGTTAATAATTCCCCCCTTTAACAATTTGCGTATTGCTGTGTTGGCCATAAATTGTAACTTTGCCTTTAACAATTTGCATATTGCTGTGTTGGCTATATAGTCGATAATATTCCCGTTAACAATTCGTTTATTCCTGTGTTGGCTACATAGTTTATGATATTCCCTTTAACCATTGTCATGCTGAACCCGGAATATTCCGGTTTTGGCAGGAGGTGTAGACAAAGATCAGCCTGCACATAAGTGCAATCTGATCTTGATCTTCACCTGCTGCTTGTACTTTTCCTGTCAGATTTGTTTATGAAATTGATTTCTAAAACAAATATTTTTTTTTTGAACAACAAGTTTTATCAGTGCTTTCAGCCCTTTGATTTTACAGTAATTGAGTAAGGTAATTTAAAAAGCATGACAAGGGTTAACAATGTTCGTATTGTTGTGATGGCTATATAGTTGATAATTTCCCCTTTAACAATGTGCGTATTGCTGTATTGGCCATAAAATTGATAATTTTCCCTTTATTGACAGTAAATAAGAAACTCAAAGCGTATGGAAACTGTCGAGGTATTGATTACAGTGATAACATGCTGATAGTGTCCTTTATAGATCCAGGCTTAGTGAAGTTTATGATTATGGACGGACAAGTTATGAACTTAATAAGCACCGACCTGAATGGAAAACGCCTTTTTTTTGTCTTGACTGTGTAGTAACCAGTAGAGATAAGAAAGTTGTTTATGTTACAGACTGTAATCAGAACACTGTTACAAAACTAGATATGAACGGAACTGTTATAGATGTGTACAGTAATAAAGACTTGGGGGGACCATATGGTGTTACAGTAGATAAATATGACAATGTCTATATAGCTGGATTGGGGTCAAAAAATATTTGTGTACTGACAGCTGGGAGTGGACAGATACAACCAATACTAAAGGTTAATTATCCTACATCTGTTGTTGTGTGTGACGACTCTGATCAGATGTGGGTTAGTCATATAATTTATTTGGTAGTTCCTTAAATGACGCCATAAGTACCTACAAGATACACCGAAGTGATGCGAACTAACCAGGAGGCAAAACATCTCGACTTATAAACCATTGCCGATCAATCTCGCAGTTTGACGAGCTGAAGACTTGAAAGATAAGATTGTAAAACACTGTGCTAAAAAAAGAAATTGGTTGTAACAAGTAGAGGCATAATTCCTACCTTTTTCACAACGTTTTCTATGCTAGATTGTCATTATCTAATCAATTTACACGGATTCTTAAATGTCGTCTGCAAAAGATCCGGAGGCAGGAACGATGATTCCCACAGGATGTAGTGGTTTGGCGAGCTGCAGAAAGATAAGTTTAAGAAACACTGTAAGAAAAGAAGAAATTGCGATTTCTTCAATTTTCACACTGTTTTCCTATCCTGAATGGTCCTTATCTGTTCATCTGGCAGCCTCGGAATCACTTACAAAGTTATCCGGAGCAAAGACCGCTTGACTTTCAGAGTGACCAGATATGCATTACTTCCCTTTAATATTTCAATAGTAAGATATAGCTGGAATAGTTAACTAGATAGTTGTATATAGCGTGTCGAATTCTCGGCAAATTATCTGAACTCGTCGTTCATTTCTTCGAATCAAACTGTCAACAATGTATTTGGAAACGCGGAGTGGATTACGAATGAGTTCGATCCGGATCGCGGCAACATCCTTCGACATTTGTCTCCCACCAATCGTAAGCCTAGGTGGGATGAGCAGCTGGAGACTCGGACAAGAAATAGTGATAGTACTGGTGTGAGAAATACAAGAAATCAATGGTTAGGCGCTCACTCCGCCGCGATATGACTGAAATACTGTTAAAAGTGGTGTTAAACCTCAATCAAACAAACAAAAGTGGGGGTATGTATAGGTCATTCAGTAGCCTATAATCTTGGGGCCCTCACTTTTACGACCCCCCCCCCCGAAAAAAAACCTTTGGAAAACATTGTAGAAAATGAAAGAAAATCGCTTATATCTAGCAATATCTCCATTATCAACAATGTTTTCAATCCAAAAAAAGATGAAAAAAATAAATTCCACCGACTTGAAATTATCGTCTGTAGCTTATTTCAATTATTAACAGTCTAACATTTTGTTGTGTGGTAATGAGTTAAGAGAATTTCAGCAAAATACCAATGGCAACAATAAAATAACCCATACCAAACGACCCGTTCATTTTGAGAGAAAAATCAGATGGCAGTCTTCATTTGATCTTTATATTAAGTCGAGGATAACATGGTTGTTCATAAATGAAGAAATTGCTTGCAACAAGTGTGTAGAAGAGTACAGAATACTGGTCCGAGCATTTTTCTTGTAACAATTTTTTTCTAAACGCACACATCTGAAGGGGGGCTGAATATGTTTTAGTTAACATTATAATATATATTCCCAAAATTCTACCATTTACAGACATTCTGGCCCCAAGCGTATTTTTCTTCTTTTTACAATATTTACACCAAGATGTGTGTGTGTGTGTGTGGGGGGTCAATATAGCATTATTGATATATATTCCCACAGTACTTCCATTAACAGACATTTCCGGTTGGTTTTTTTTTTCCCGAAATATTTCTACACTCGGCCTGTCACTCTTAACCGAAATCTGAAATCTTGACAATCTAACTAAATCGTAGTACACTTTTAAGATTTTGACAAAATGTTGTTGTTTGATAAACGGTTAATAACATACGCTATCATTAATTCATATGCCTACGCAGTTTATGCTATCTCTAAATTGTATTAAATATTCAATCATAGGAGTGAACACTTGACCAATCACGTGACAAGGGCTTCAGTCGATTAGAGGAAATGCGTCCCAGAACTTGGGTACCCAGACTCGATGGTTGCATGGTGTGCCTATGATTCTCAGCGGATTGGCTCTAATAGAATTTGGATTAAACATCATCTTACAGGTAATTCTACCGAATCCAATCCACTTATCTGAGAATCATTGGAGTATTTTAGAGATCAAGATGCTCTAATCAGTTTAAAAGGGCTTAAAGTAAGCTATATCCGTATTTTACATACAATGATTAACAAAGCGGATCTTTTTATAAAGAATATTTACAACCTCTGAAAAATCACAATGAAATAAACAACATTATTTTTCTTTACTCATTACAAAAACAGCATGACTATATGATGAATCATTTGTGATTGGCTTCTTATAGAATTTGCGAAATGTACAATCTTTCTTCCAACCTGCTGTCTATGGGTATTCTACTATCGTGTGCTGGTAGAAGCGCTCCTAGATACTCGTAGTGTATTGAAATGGACAGATCACAATAATTCTTCCACGACACTTCGCGCCTTTATGAACGTAAATTACTCGTAGCGGTGTTATAATAATAATAAAAATAATATTTGTTGGTGCTGCATGACCCTTCTTTCTTAGACGCTGGAAAGAAGGAAAATGCTTGTGGCCTCCTTTTTGGCGCCAACTTGATTTTTGCACCCTTGGCTGATATATAACTTTTGATAAAACACTTGACTTTAAACAATTTGTTATAATTTTCATTGTCAACATTTTGCCAAGATCTCTGTCTTCTGTACAATATTTAAGGTGTGTTCTGTTTTTCATCAATGACGTCATTTACGATTGATTAAATGACATAACCGCTTATCATTCTTGCTTGATCAATTCTATGATTATTGCAAATACTGCTCTCAACTGAATTGCGATCACTCGGTGTCTGAGTTTGTTGTCATGCTATTAACCAACTCCTGAAGAAACCCAGTCAATTAATTGCACGAAGGGTTGTGCGGATTAATGGTAATTTATTGGAAATAAATGATTTTATCTATAAACCCCTTCTTGGCCCTCTTTCTCTTGGATGCCGTTTATGCTCTTCCCTTTACAGTGGTTAGGTACAAAACTGTTCCGGCCAACGTGTATACAACCGTTAAATTGGCAATCAGCCAATGGCGAACGGCATCCCTTTCTTACGATCCAGTGATTGACATTCTAGTCTTTTTCCTTGTTCAATGAACACATAATTTTGTTGCGAAACAAAATTATTAACCGCCTCTACCCCAACCTCCACCCTCATGTTGTTATTTGTGAACTTCTTTTTGGCGCTAAGTGGATTTTTGCACACTTTGAACGCCTTAGTGTGTTGCCTCCTTTTTGGCGCCAGCTTGATTTTTGCATACTTGTCTAATATATAATTTTTGATAAAACATTTAACTTTAAACAATTTTTTATAATTTTCATTGTCAACATTTTGCAAAGATCTCTGTCTTATGTACATTATGCAAGGTATGATCTGTTTGATATCAATGACGTCATTTACGATTGTTTAAATGACATAGCTGCTTATCATTCTTGCTTGATCAATTCTGTGATTATTGCAAACACTGCACTCAACTGAATTGTGATCACTCTGTGTCTGAGTTTGTTGTCATGCTATTGACAAACTCCTCAAAAAACCTAGTCAATTAATTGCACGAAGGGTTGTGTGATAAATAGTTTTATTTAGTGAAGGTATTTTTACAGATTGAATGGGGTTGAACGCCTCTTTTAACAGTGTTTCAGTCATATTGCGGCGGCTGGAGCACCTAACAATGGATTCCTGGTATTTCTCACACCATTACTACCACTACATCCTTTCCTAGCGTTCAGCCGCTATCCCGCCTAGGTTTACGATTATCCAGATATTGGTTAGAAACAAATGTCGGAAAGGATATATGCCGTCGCCGGGGATCGAACCCATGATAACTCATGATTGAATATTGGGAGTCTGACGCGCTAGCGACTGCGCTATAACGGCGGCTATTTAGTGAAGGTAACTTATTAAGACATCATCATACTCATCTGTAATATTTTTGTTTTATAAACAACTTTTGAAACAAAAGGGGCTAATAGGTGGTGTAGACTAAGGCCAGACTGTACATATGTGTAGGGACTAGCTGGTGGTGTAGACTAAGACCAGACCGCATTTATAGGCTAATCTTAGTCTATACCACCTGCCAAAGCACGAACATTCCGGGTTCAGCACGACCAGGCTTAATATAGGTAATTTGTCTTAAATATAGTTGGAGTAAATTCCAATACTTCATACCTTTAATTGAGAAAGTCTTTTTCATGTATTCAGTTTTCGGTATAAAATCGAGAGGAATTCCATAGTGTCTTTCGGCTCTTAGAACATAAAACTGGTTTCTACTTAGAGTAAAGAGATTTGACACATGAGAAGAAGTAAATCCATTCATAATCTAATTCACCATTAAGGCGGTGAGATATACACATCGGGTTTGAATATTAACTATTTTAATTCATTCAAAGTTCCCTTTGTGTTTGATATCCTTGGTTTATTTAGAATTACACGTGCTGTCCCTTTTTAAAAAAAAAATGGTTATTCTGTTCATAGATGCAGAAGATCACTGACTCCAAGTTATACATCCATAGTCAAAACATGGACTGTAAAGGATTTGTCGAATTTCAGGGGTTAGGAAGTACTTTATCCTTTTTAGCAGATATAATTTAGATGATCATTTTGTAAATGTCTAACTAAACGAATTTTCCAAGAAAGAGTGTTATCAATATAAAAGTTACTATGAAATATATATTAAATTTCTTAGATTGTATAAGTTTGTTTGTTGTTCTTTTTAAAAAACATGTAGTTTTTAGCTCTACTGGCCGAATGCCACTAGCGCTATAGCGATGGCTTTTTCCCGTCCGGCGTCCGTGCGTCCGTTCGTTTGTCCGTCCGTCCGTCCGTTAAACTTTTCATTGTTTACGCGATAAAGTCCAATGTTCTCATCGGATTCCCTTCAAACTTTCACAGAATGATTGTACCATCATAAAGATCGTTCCTTTCGAAATTGGGTCAGATCCGTCAAGAAACACGGGAAAAGGGGCCTAATTAAAACTTAATTAAAATTCCTCGTTTACGCGATAGAGTCCACAATTTTCATCAGATTCTCTTCAAATTTTCACAGAATGATTGCACCATCATATGGTTCCTTTCGAAAATGGGTATGATCCGTCAAAAAACACGGGAAAAGGGGCCTTATGAAAATTTGATTAAAAATTCAATTAAAAATCCTCGTTTACGCGATAGAGTCCACAGTTTCCATCGGATTCTCTTCAAACTTTCTCAGAATGATTGTACCATCATAAGGATCGTTCCTTTCGGAAATGGGTATGATCCATTAAAAAACACGGGAAAGGGTGCCTTATGAAAATTTTATTAAAATTTCCATTAAAAATCCTCGTTTACGCGATAAAGTCCAATGTTCTCATCGGATTCTCTTCAAACTTTCTCAGAATGATTGTACCATCATAAGGATCGTTCCTTTCGAAAATGGGTCAGATCCGTCAAAAAACATGGGAAAAGGGGCCCTATGAAAATTTAATTAAAAAATCCTTGATAACACTCTAGAGTCCACAGTTTTCATTAGATTGTATTTAAACTTTCACAGAATGATTGTACCATCATAAGGATTGTTCCTTTGGGAATTTGGTCAGATCCATCAGGAAACACGGGAAAAGGGGCCTTATGATAATTTAATCGAAAAAACTTTTAAGTCCTCTTTTCTACTCTGGAGTCAACAGTTTACATCGGATTCCCTTCAAACTTTAACAGAATGATTGTACTATCATAAGGATTGTTCCTTTCCAAATCTAGGTATGATCTGTCAAGAAACACAGGAAAAAGGGGCCTTATGAAAATTTTAATGAAAAAATCTCATTAATAATCCTGAGCCAACAATTTTCAACGGATTCTCTTCAAACTTTACAGAATGATTGTACCATCATAAGGATTGTTCCTTTCGGAATCGGATATGATTCCTCAAGAAACATAGGAAAAGGGGCCTTGTGAAAATTTAATTTAAAAATCCTCGTTAACACTCTAGAGTGCACAGTTTTCATCTGATTGACTTCAAACTTTCACAGAATGATTGTACCATTATAAGAATTGTTCCTTTCAAAATTGGTATGATCAGTCAAGGACCACGGGAAAAAGGGGCCCGATAAAAACTGGACTGAAAAAGTCCTCGTAAACACAATAGAGTCCATAGTTTTCAACAAATTCTCTTCAAACATTCCCATAATGATTATTACATTAAATGGATTTTTCCTTTCGGAAGTAGGTTTGATCCATCAAGTTTCATTTTAATAAAAAAAAAATCACCTGATCGACTTCAAACTTTCACATAATGATTGTACCATCATAGGGATTGTTCCTTTCAAATTTGGTCTGATCCATAGAAAAACATAGGAAAAGGGGCCTTAGGAAAATTCAATTAAAAAAAATCTTGATTAATGCTAGTGAGTCCACATATGAGCTGGGGTTGTCTTTATACTCAAACAGAATAATTATACTTTTGTAAGAAGAGTTCCCTTTGGAATTTGTTCAGATCCATCAAATAACATGGGAAAAGGGGCTATATGAAAATTCAATTAATAAAACCCTGTTAACACAATGAAGCCCACAGCTTTGATCAGATTTTGTTGAAACTTTCACAGAATGATTGGAAGGTCATAACTATCATTCTTTTCATAACAGGGTTTGAACTGTCAAGAAACACAGGAAAAGGGGCCCTATGAAAATTTCATTTATAAATCCTTGTTACCAAGTCCAGAGCTTTCATCGGATTTTCTGCAAACATTCACAGAATAATTTTACAATAATAATGATTGTTGATGTTTGCATTAGACCTGATCCGTCAAGTATCACAGGAAAAGGTGCATTATGAAATTTAATTTAAAATCATTGTACCACAATAAAGTCAACAGTTTTCATCAGATTCTGTTAAAACTTTCACAGAATGATTATTCCATCATGAGGATTCTTTCTTTTCAAATTAGGCATGATCTGTCTAGTATCATGGCAAAAGAGGCCTTTTGAGAGTTTTATCTATAATCCTTGTAACCAAGTCCAGAGCTTTCATTGGATTTTATTCAAACCTTCACAGAGTCATTGTACAATAATCACGATTGTTGATGCTGACATGAGACCTGATCCTTCAAGTATCACAGGAAAAGGAGCCTTATGAAAATTTTATTTTAAAAATTTTACACCAAGATAAAGTCTGCAGTTTTTATCAGATTCAGTTCAAACTTTCACAGAATGTTTGTACCATCATAAGGATTGTTTCTTTCCAAATTGGGCCTGATCTGTCTAGTATCATAGGAAAGGGTGCTGTATGAAAAATTATTACCAAATCCTCATAAACACAACAATGTCCTCAGTCTTTATCAGAATCTCTTCAAACTTTAATAGAATGATTGTACCATCATTTGGATTGTTCCTTTGTAAATTAGGTCTGATTGGTTAAGTGACACAAGAAAAGGGACCTTATAAAAAATTTATTACAAAACATCATTATTACAATAAAGTCCTCAGTCTTTATCATTTTCTTCAAACTATCATTAGGATTGTTCCTTTGTACATTGGGTCTGATTTGTTAAGTTTCACGGAAAAGGGGGCCTTATGAAAATTTTGTTACAAAAATTCTTGACACAATTCAATCCACTGTTTTCATTGCTTCTCCTTAACTTTTAAAGAATGATTCTACCTTCATTAGAATTGTTGAAATTTGGGTTGTTCTGTAAAGTATCATGAGAAAAGGGGCCCTATGAAGATTTCACTATAAACTCATTAACACAATGAATTCCACAGATTACACAGATTGATTGTACCATGATTCCAATTGTTGATTTTGACAGTCGATCTGATTATGGCAAGTGTCACATAAAAAGGGGCCTGATGAAAAACTTTCTGAAATATTCTTGTTAACACAATGATGTCCCTTGACTTCACCGGATTCACTTCAAAATTTCACAGAATGATAATACAATCACTTTAATGGTTCTTTTCAGAACTGGGTACAATCCATCAAGTATCATGTAAAAAGGGGCCATATGTTTTTTTTGAAATATTCTAGTAAAAAAATTAATTCCTAATATTTCATCTGACTCACTTTTAACTTTCACAGAATGATAAAACCAACAGTAAAATATCACGGGAAAATGGGCCTTATGAGAACTTGAATTTAATATCTCTGTTAACACAATAAAGTCAACAGTTTTTTTTGGATTCTCTTCAAAGATGCATGGAATAATTGTGGCATTCGAAAAACAGGAAAAGGGGCCTTACAGATTATCATTCAAAACATTCTTGTGTATGTGATGAAGATCACAATCATTATCAAATTGTCTTTTAAATTTCACAGGACAATTGTCGGGTTGTAAGGAAAGTTCCTTTTGGAATGAAGTTGATCCATCAGAAAACACAGGAAAAGGGCCTTATTGGTTTTCATTCAAAACAATCCTGTTTATGTGATTAAGTCCAAAATTATTGTCAGATTCCGATGAAATGTTCACAGAATGATTGTAGGGTCATAAGGTAACTTTCTTTTAGAAATGGAGTGGATACGTCATGAAACATGGGAAGAGGGGCCTTGAGGATTGTTGCTTAAAATGACAAAGGGGATAAAGTCTTTTTTTTCTTTATGCATTCTTCTTTGGGCAATTAACTTCCTTAAAAATCAGATTTCTTTAACAGAAAACTTGATAATCAGTAGAGCGTCTCAGGCCCTCATGGGCCTCTTGTTTAAGGATTTAAAGCCATATTAGTATCTAGACACTATCGTTCCACTTTTAATAGGTCTTCTTGTAGGGTCTCATGGATTGTGATAGCATCCGGACCGAAATTATGAGGCGTTGTGTCATCAGCATTCATGTCAACGTTGGGGGAGATATTTAATGGAATATCATTTCCATAGAGCAAAAATAGACTGTGTACAAGAATAGAACCCTGGGGAACTCCGGGTGAAAAAGATCTATTTTCGTCTCATGTCAGTCGACAATTGTTCCGTTCTTTACAATTTGATATCTGTTAGATAAATATGCATGAAAGAAATCAAGAAAAACAGACCCAATATTATTCCCAATTTCAATTTAAGTTAACCAAGAACCAATAAATTTGTAAGTGCTGTTTGGTAAGAGTTGTTTTCCCTGAAACCAGTTTGATGAACGTATAAGCTGTTTAATTTCTTAGAAAAAATCTCTGAGATGATTTGCTATGTATCTTTAAAATAATTTGGCTAACGTCGGTAAAATAGAAATTGGTCTATAATTATTTAGGTCACTCTTTTCGCCGCCTTTGAAAATAGGGATGAGATTTCCTTTCTTGAAGTCCCGGGTTCGATCCCCGACTATTTGTCTCCCACCAATGAGTTGATAATCGTAGACCTATGTTGGATAGCAGCTTGGGGGCTAGAAAAAGGATGTGATGGCGGTACTGGTGTGAGAAATACCAGGAATCCATTGGTAGGTGCTCCAGCCGCCGCGATATAACTGAAAGATTGTTGAAAGCGGTGTAAAACCCCATCAAAATCAAAATCCTTTTTTGACCTCCGTTGGGAAAATGCCTTTCGAAATACAGTTATTGAAAGGCACAGAAGTAAAGTATTTCCATAAGATTAATTCATTGGCTCCAAAACTATTTATTCCCGATGACTTTTTTTAGTCCAACTTTTCAATATTGTTTTTAAGCACTAGAGGTGTTATGAATTTAATATCAAAATTAATATGTGTCATCAGGGGGGATTTTCATTTCTTAAAATCTTTCTTTATATAAAGGAACCTTCTCTACAATTTCGGAAAATATCTGAAAAGTGTGTATTGAGTTCATTTATAACATGTTCAGTACCTGCTATTTCTCTATTTTTGATACATAATTTAGACAGTATTTGAGACACAATCACATCATTAGTATTTCTCAGATTTTGCCATAAAATTGATTTTGAACTGCTTTACTGAAAAAAAAAAAAAAAAAAAAAACAAGGTGGCAAATTGTCTCAAAATACGCCCGTAACACTTCTGGTTGTTGACTGGGGAAGGGGATTAAAATTTAAGTCTAATTTCAAGAATGAGTAACAATTCACAATGATAACATATGGTTCTGGTGTTTTTTCTTGTTATCATGAGGTTTTGAAAATCATAGACTGTCACACTGTAAGAGATTTGAAACAAAATCAAATGTGAAAGACAACAAAGGGGAATAATTTAAAAAAATAAGCCTGGTAGAATTATGGTTCTTGTGACCTGCACTACCCCTTGGTGATATCTGCCCACTCTAGATGTTCATGATCATAGCTATTACACTTTCATGATATCATCTACACAAAATCCAAGTATGAACAAAGTCTGAAAAAACAACAAAGGGCAATAACTCTCAAAATATGCTAGGAAGAGTAATAGTTCTTGAACACTGCACTTCTCCTAGATGAGATCTATCTACCTATTTAGTTTCAACTTCAAAGCTAATATAATTACAGAAATATGCTCTGGACAAGATCAAAGTATGAAAAACAACAAAGGGAAATAACTAAAAAAATAAACCAGGTAGACTTATGGTTCTTGTACACTGCAACCCCCCCTTTATGAGATCTATCTACCCATGAAGTTTCATGATCATTGCTTGGATACTTTTAGAGATATGCTCCGGGCAAGATCCAAGTATGAAAAAACAACAAGGGGGCAATAACTCAAAAAATAAAACAGGTAGAGTTATGGTTCTTGTGCACTGCACTGATCCTTGATGAGATCTTTCTACCCATGAAGATTCATAATCATTGCTTGAATACTTTTAAAGAAATCCTCCGGACAAGATCCAAGTAAGAAAAAAAAAGCCAGGTAGAGTTATGTTTCTTGTGCAATGCACTTCCCCTTGATGAGATCTATCTACCCATGAAGTTTCATGATCATAGCTTTTACATTTTTAGAGATATGCCCCAGATCCAAGTATGAAAAACAACAAAGGGAAATAACTAAAAAATAAACAAGGCAACATAATGGTACTTGTGCACTGCACTTTCCCTTTGGGAGATCTATCTACCAACGAAGTTTCATGATCATAGCTTGAATACTTTTAGAGAAATGCTTCGGACAAGATCATAGTATGAAAAAACAACAAAGGGAAATAACTCATAAAATAAGCCGGGTAGAGTTATGGTTCTTGTGCACTTCACTTCCCCTTGATGAGATCCATCTACCGATGAAGTTTCATGATCATAGCTTATATACTTTAAAAATATGCTCCGGACAAGATCCAAGTCTGAAAATAACAAAAAAAAAAAAAAAAAGAAAAAAAGAAAACAAAGGGCATAACTAAACAAAATAAGCCAGGTAGATTTATGGTTCTTAGCTTATATAATTTTAGTGATATGCTCCGGACAAGATCCAAGTATGAAAAACTACAAAAGGCAATAACTAAAAAATTAAGCCAGGTAAAGTTATATTTCTTGTGCACTGCATCCCCCTTGATTAGATCTATCTACCCATGAAGTTTCATTATCATAGCTCATATACTTTTAGAGATATGCTCCGGACAAGATCCAAGTATGAAAAAAACAAAACAAAGGGCAATAAATAAAAAAAATAAGCCAGGTAGAGTTATGTTTCTTGTGCACTGCACTTCCCCTTGATGAGATCTATCTACCCATGAAGTTTCATGATCATAGCTTATATAATTTTAGAGATATGCTCCGGACAAAAAGTGCACGCCGCCCGCCCGCCGGAGGCCCGGGCGCCCGAACTTCCAGACACCACGGGTGATCCCATAATACGTCCCGTTTTTCAATGGGCGTATAAAAATAATTTTGCTCTTTCTTAATTTGGCCGTTACTATGTTCATATTGATTTTTATTGATTTCCAATTTCGATCATGTTTATATATTCCTTCTTGAAATCTATTTTGATGTCTTCATTATGCCAATCTTGTTGTTTCAATCTCTTAACTCGTTTTTCCTTTATAGGTATATATTTATTAAGAATACCATTCAAAGAAGAGTACAGATATTTCAAAGCATCTTCTTGGCTTAATAAAGTTTCGAAAACGTCAAAATGTGTATGTGATAAATCATCAACAACATTTTTCATTAGTACTCTGGAAAAGGATCCATATTTTTGGAGGACTTTTGTCTTGTTTTTGAAACTCTGCATTTGTTTGTAAGCGCAATAGGATTATATTAACTTATTCCATTGTTTCAGCTATACATTGCGGACATGTACTGTTAATATGGTCGATTACATTAGCAGAATCTTTCGTTACTCTTGTCTGATTTTATTTTTCATTATTTTCCTGGCAACTCGTATCATTTGCTCCAATTTCATTTGAAGTTATATAGCAATATCTGAAAATTTCGCGCCCTAGGAACCTAATTGACCATCGCTGGCCTCGGCCACTTACAACGTTTGCCTCGCTCATTGATTCCGATTATATACGGCGTTATATTCCAAAATTTATAGCCAGTAGTATGTAAGAAACAAATAAAACGGTTGCTTGGTGACCACAACGTCGTGATTACAACTTGAATAAGCTGTAGTTACGACGTTTTAGTCGCCAAACCAGCAAAAAAGGTTAACAGAATGGCGGACAAGATCGGAAGTGAAAGCTCAGGTCCGGGCTGAATATATGATTTGATTGGTCGGTTAATTCATTGATAAATAGCTGCGATTGGTCAAGTGGAAAGTCAGCCCGATTAGCTCAGTTGGTAGAGCACTTGACTTCAAACCTCAAGATCACGGGTTCGAGCCCTGGGCTGACCGTATCAACTAACTAACTAATTGTCTTTCGGATGAGACGTTAAACCGAGGCCCCGTGTGACGGTGCTTTCCACCGAGCACGTTAAAGAACCAGGCGGAGCGCTCAGTAGTTTCGTCCTGTATCCTTGCACTATCCCCCGTAACAACTAACCGTCTTCTGGGGGCGTCGCTCATATGGGCATGTGCTACGGTAGCGACGATAAATAAACGGAAATACACACTCAAGTGGAAATGGACTGATCACAATATCTCACCATGAACACTTCGCGGCTTTGTGAACTTAAACACTCGTATCACGTGTTAATGGACAGATAACAACAGCAACTCACCCTTGAAATTTCGCGACTTTTGAACATAAATGCTAGTGGCGCGTGGTAACTGACAGATCGTTGATCTCGCCCACACACACCCCCGACAGATAGTTCGACTTATATATCAAACTATGTTATTGCCAAACCTATGATCAGTAACACGAACTAAAAAATTAAAAAAAAATGGTTTAGTAAGTTGTCGCCAAACCAACTAAAATGCTCAATGTTAGTGTCGACCAATGATGGAGTGCAGAGTTCACTTCCAACGGTATTTATGTATAATTTAATATTTAGTTTCGTCTATCAAAATCGGGCGATCTGATTGGTCGAAAAATTTAAATCATACCTCCATGAACACAATTTTGAGCACGCAGCCATTTTATATGCTTCCGCACAAAATAGTTCCATACAAAAAGGTATCAAAATTTGTAAAGTTGTTGCATTTTTCGCTCGATGCTATTAAATTATAAGAAATGAAGAGAATATTGTTTGTTTTCATGGAGGTATGAACCGAAAAACCTAATCACACTCATGTATGAATCCGCTTCGCGTATTCATACAGTGTGATTAGTTTTTTCGGTTCATACCTCCATGAAAACAAAAAGTATTTTCTTCATCTCTTTGAGTCATGATTTATGTTTGAGTTGTTTGTTTTTGTTGTTTTTTATGTACAGCGGCGATCCATCAAATGGTAGATCGCTGACCCCGCCCACTGACTCCAACCGGAAGTTCGAGTTGGATATTCAAAAACGTCACTTTTTAGCCAAATGTATGTTAAGTAACACGTAAGAAAATAGTTAAATGGTCGTTTGGCGATCTAAACTTCGTAACTACAGCTTATTCAAGCTGCAGTTACGACGTTTAAGCCGGCAAATCAGCAAAACCACCCGTTACACTCAACGAAAGACAAAGTCACTGATTGGTTAGCAACCTAAACGCCGTTACTAAAGTGTAAATAGCTATAACATTTAGTCACCGCCAAACCAACAAAGATGATCAACAAATATATCTCGGAGTTCGAAGTTTATTTCCAAACTAAATGAATGGCATGATTGTTTAGTCGCTTTTTTGACTGTCGCCAGATCACAGTATCTCATTCCGTGGGCCATTCTTGTCCCGAGGTTACGGCCATTAACTTGAAAGTTCATTATCCACATATAGTAAGCATATGACATTAACTCAGAACTTAATATCTAAAGCTTATTTTAGTTGCAGCTGCGACATTACGAGTGGACAACAGACGACATGACAATGTATTTTTTTATTTATTTATTTAATTTTTTATTATTTTTTTTTTTTTTTTTTTTTTAGATTTCTCTGCATATTTGGATCACATGGCACTTTGCAAAGTTAAAAAAAATGAAAAGACGCGTGTATTTAGAAACGAAGAAAAAGAGCAGTGACAACGATTATAAAAAGGGTACTTTGAATTTAATTGACCAAGTTAAAAACTCCAACGTTAGAACGAAAACTATTCGAATCAAAAGCGAGGATCGAAAAAGCCCGGGACCAGCTTAATCGATAAACACAAAATCGTTCCGAAAATGTTTACCAAAGCAACGATAGTAGAAAAATTACTTTAAAACCATATTTAAATCCCAAATCCTCTCTTTTTTGGGACGAATGGGTGATGGCAGTCATGTATATTGACACAGATATTTCTTAGTTCATCATATCAGCTAACTTAGTAAGGTGTTCCTTTATCGAAAAGACAATTTTCATTAAAATGTAGCAGGCCATATCATTGTTAATCAAAACTAATGTAAGCAATAGTCGCGCTCTGGAATGAATTCATTTGTATGCATTCAACGGTGCATCTGAATACTTATATCTTTCTGTTAATCTGATTCATTTTTTCATCGTTCTATTATTTATTGGTCTAGAACTAATGTCTACAACTCTGAATTATGTAGAGAGTATTTGATTGGTTTCATTTCTGCACATGTTACACAAATAATGTGCTAATTGTAAGAAATCAACATAAACTAAGGGCAGTATTTTAAATATGCAAAAGAAATAAAAAATCCTCTAAACTCTTGCAAAACCCAGTTTATACTATTTTTCTCATTTCTTGTAAATATTTTTTCGGTATCATGTTTTGGTTCTTCTTGCAATGTTGTTGACATGTTGACATTTGAAATTTTGGTAGATATAGGAGAAATAACTCAATATACATTTTCCGGTCTCTTTAAACAAAGCTGCAAGTGGGACATTGATCCTTAGATCTACATTACTAAAGTGCTCAATTATAGGAGACTGAATTTGGATCTCTATGACCAGTGGATGTTTACAAAATAGCGTAATTCTAATTATACAATTTGTTACAACTCCATTATTCAATTATACTGCAATAATCAATTGAATTTATGTTACTTTCAGTTTAGTTCACAGAGTGAAATTATCCTTGTATGGGTGAGCATGTGCAAATTCATAGCTTAAGGTGATCAAATATGGAAGACTACAGGCTATAAAGTTGCAAACCTAATGGATCAAAATATTTTCTTGTTTGAGAATAAGGAATACTTATTAATCCATAATTTTATCTTAATTGAAAGAAAATTTTATTATGCAAATTACACAAAAATCCAATAAGTTACATTTTACATGAAAATATTGTGCTTACAATATTGTTCCTACTTGAAACTGGTGGATTGGAATAATCAAAACCAATTGTTGCTCACTTTAAAAGCAATGAGCAATTCAAGATCTTCCTGAGTTACTCAAGCGCTTTGCGGAAGAAACATCAAGACGACTATTAAGTGAATAAATAACCCGGATAATGAGAAAGCGCGAAATTCGAAAGAAGAAGCGCATCCAAATCACATAATTCAAAAATAAACATTAATAATTTACCTACCTACCCTGTATTTTCCGCAGCATTTCGAGAATTTCATGGGTCGCACAAAAATAAGGATGGGTCGGGCATCTAAATATTTATTTTTTTCATCTTGCCGATAAAAACAGCAGAGTCGGGGGTCAGAAACAAGGTCAGTCGGATTAGCGGAAACACAGCATTTTTTTTAACGCCTAACCTATTTCCACACAGCCCTAATTTTTATGCCCCATCAAGGAAAAAGCTTTGGGAAAAGCGGTGGAAACTGAAGAAAATGCTAGCAGTAAACAATTTTAAAATTTTACACAATGTTTTCTATCCCATATACAAGATTTTCATATTTTCATCAATTAAAAATTGTTGTCTACAAAATCCTTGATTGAATTTGTACTATCGTAAACATTTTGTTTAGTTTAAATTTTTGTCTATAACTTCTTTCAATTTGGATCAGTCTAAAATTATATTGCCAAATAATGGGTTATCAACATAATATTTAATTCCTGTTTGTGTGTTTCGTTTCATTTTCAGATTACGAATACATTCTAATTTGACTTTACTTTAACCAAGTAAAGATGCCACCAAACAGACTTCGAATGGTCAACACAGGGCCTGTTGACCTTACAGATGCCGACATCAGCTTTCCTTTGGCCCGTCTCTTTGATCCTCAAAACCTTGACCATGTGCCTGAAAAAGAGCGGATGGATGTTTTTGAACATCGAGACTTGGCCCATATCAAACATTACAAGGCAGCAGTGAAAATTTTTGGTGGACCCCTTAGTCGTAAAAGAGTTATGGTTGCGCCACCTATGGAGACTACAACAAAGCACCGACTCGGGATATATATGGATAGGAAATCACCACCTCCTGCACCAATTTTGAACTCTGAATTAAAGCCACAAATACCACCTCAAAAACCTCTTCCTGAGGAAGTTGTAATTGCCAAACAAGCTCAAGAAAGGGAGGATAAATACAAACAGTGGTTTAAAGAGAGACAAAAATTCAGAAACAATCTTGAAAATATGGGGCTTAATATGGACTGGTTAGCTAACAAGCCAAATAAAACTGTGCAAGAAAAGCGTGTGCTAAATAGACTTAAAGAAGAAGCTCTTGGTAAGAAATTGGAAGAAGAAAAAGAAATTGAAGAAACTCCAGAGCCTGTTGTTAGATCTCAGTCTGCGGATTCTGATAGTAGTACCCCACCATATTTGAAAGTGCCGGCACCTCTTGGTGTGATTATCTTAGAAAAGCATTTAAAAGAGAAGAAATTAAGACTGATTGATTTGTTCACGGATGTGGATAAGAATAAAGACTGGAGTATTTCCAGAGAGGAGTTTGTAAAGTCTTGTGAAGAGGTAAGAGACAGGGGAATACTTAAGAGATGAAGAAAAAAAAATGTTTTCATGGAGGTATGAACCAAAAGAACTAATCACTCTGTATGAATATGCAAAGCGGATTCATACATAAGTGTGCAGGGGTTTTCTTACCTTTTCAAAACAGGGACCTGGGACCCATGATTTTGGGAAAAATAGCGCGTAAATCAGCCAAATTGGGAAATAACAAAACATGTTGTCTCAGGTGGATTTTAACCCTTGTCATGCTGTATAAATAACCTTACTGGAATTCTGCAAATCAAAGAGCTGAAAGCACTAATAGAACTTACTGTTCAAAAATCAATATTTCTTTAAGAAATCAACTTCATAAACAACTCTGGCAGGAAAAGTACAAGCAGGAGATGTAGACTAAGATCAGCCTGCACATAAGTGCTTAGTCTACACCTCCTGCCAAAACCGGAATATTCCGGGTTCAGCATGACAAGGGTTAAGTACCATCTAACACATCTCAAGGTCAGTGAGGTTACCGAAACTGGGTTTCAATGATAAGTATTTTAAGGTTGTATTACAGCCTTAAAATACTTATCATTTAACCTATCACCACACAGTGACGATTTTTGAAGCCCTCAATTAAACAAATTTGAGTAAACCTTGTTAAGAATGGAGAAATTGCTTTTATCAAGCAATTTCTTCATTCTACACAATGATTTCTACCGAGAAAGGGAAAAAAATCAAATTTTTCTTCAACTTTGAATTGTTGTCTTCAACTTCCTTGAAATTGGACCGGTCCAAAATTTCGGGAAATGGGAATGGGTTAAACCCAGTTTGGTTATAAGGGGTATCATAAAATTTGACCATAAATATTTGATCGGACAATTAAGCTCATTCCCAAACAATGAAGCTTTTTGACAACCCTCGAGAGGAAGGTGTGAGAAATCATTGTAAAAATGGGTGAATAGCTTGTGACAATTAATTTCTTTATTTTCTACAATGTTTCCCAAGACTTTTACAAAAAGATAGAGATTTTTAAAATGTCTAAAACAAGAAATTGTTGTCTGCAACTTCTGTAAATTTGGATCAGTCTATCATTCCGTTGTAGACCGGGTTATACATGTAGGTTAAACCAGGGTTAAACAAGTGAAAGTGTATAACAATGTAATCTATGGTTGAAGGGAAAAAACCAATCAAAATGCAGTTACGAAATTTTGGTCCATGTTTTTGTCTTTAAAATTGGTAATTAAATCATTTTAATAAGGAAAGGTTGTAACTGAAAAGTCATTTCTATCATCCTCTATATCTTTTTGACCTCGAGAACAGTAGAAGATCGAAATCGTAGGTGTCAACATGAATGCATTTTGCCAATCTCGATCGATGTCTGCTGTTACTAGTATTTGTTACAAAAAATCAAAAGTATAAAGAAATTCAAATTTGAGGTTCATATTTTTCGTTCAAAAAATACCCTGAAAATTTTCTGAAGATTGTGGTTTGCTGCAAATTTAAAGTTCGGCCGTTCATAAACGAAAATACGGTATCATAGAAGGTCGGAATCAAAATAAATTGGATTTATAACATAATATTTGATTATATCCTTTATACAGTTTTATAAGATTGACCAGTACACGCGAGGAAAGTGTGTCACTGTGAGAACACAACACAGTTGCCTAGACAGTCGGCCCCTTTTAAGTGAGTTGAACCTCGATGAAATTTACAGAGTGGGCAAGGAATTAAGCGATTTTTTTAGCTTAAATAATATTATATATTATCTCGGATATGATTTGATATTAAAAGTAAGTAATTAAAGCTAATTTTCTCGGAAGCTTTGAATTTTAATCCTTTAAATTTCATCTGGCTTTGTTTATAATGTACGCACGCTTACAATAGCCTAATCCAATTAGCGCATGCGCGAGTGACACAATCTCGTTTTCTGATAGATAAACAGCGGTCAATAAACAGTATCTGTGTGGTTTGTTTTGGGTTTTTTTAGAAGTATTAGAGAAATCGGCGAGCGTAACCAATATTATACAAACTCAAATGATGGCTCCCCATTTTACCAGTTTTCGGCAGCCAGAATTGGGGGAATTTCACTCATAATTCCGGGAATTTTTACCTGAAAATTGGGAAATTTTATATGTTTTTCCGATTGGGAAAGGGTCCGGTATTCGGCCCCAAAATCGGCGTAGGAAAATCCCTGATGTGATTAGGTTTTTCAGTTCATAACTCCATGAAAACAAAAATATTCTCTTCATTTCTTCTAACTTGATAGCATCAAGCAAAAAAAGCAAAAAACTTTACAAAACATACTTTTTTCTGCGGAAGCATAAACAATAGCTGTGTGCTAAAAAAAAATTTTCATGGAGGTATGAATAATTTTTTTCGACCAATCAGAATATCCATTTTTGATAGAACTTAAAATTGAATTATAGTTTCTTGAACTTGTTCCCACACAATTTTGCTTTTTATGACTCCAAAGAAAAAATGGTTCGATACTATCAAAATTGATGAGATCCTACAAGAAGACCTATTAACCCATTCCAACTCAGTGACGCTTTAGACGCCCCTAAGAAAAAAAGCTTCGGAAAACATTGCAGAAAAGGAAGAAATTGCTCGTAACAAGCAATTTCTTCATTATCCACAATGTTTTCTACCCCAAAAGAAAAAGATTTCATCAACGTAAAATTGTCGTCTGCAACAGTGTCTTTATTTTGTCTAAAATTTTGTCTTGTAATGATTTCAAGTTGCTCCTCTACAGATTCTCATATTAACCCTTGTCATGCTGTATAAATTACCTTTCTTGATTGCTGTCAAATCAAAGGGCTGAAGGCACTGATAGAACTTGTTGTTCAAAAAAGAATATTTCTTTAAGAAACCAGTTTCATAAACAACTCAGGAAAAGTACAAATAGGAGGTGTAGACCAAGATCAGACTGCACTTATGTGCAGACGGATCTTGGTCTACACCTCCTGCCAAAAACCGGAATATTCCAGGTTCAGCATGACAAGGGTTAAAAACTTTTTAAAAAGTAGAAGGAAGATTCACATATTGTGAATTATTGGGACTGACTACATTCTTCGAAAAACCTGACAAAATCATTACATAAATTTAGGAAAAAGGCATTATAATGGAATCCTCATAACCCATTCCCACACAATCCTCCGTTTTACACCCCACATAAAAAAAGATTTGGAAAAAATTGTGAAAAATGAAGAAATTGCTTGTATCAAGCGATTTCCTTAATATCAACAACGTTTTTTATCCAAAAAGACAAGAGAAAATTTTAAATTCCATCAACTTGAAACTGTCATTTAATCTTCTTACAATTTGGACTTCTCTAAAATTTTGATAATGTTGGAATGGGTTTATTGCTATGACGGCTATGACAGCTATGATGGCTATGATGAAAGTATTTCACTGCATTCTCAAATGATGACTCTAGCATTTTACAATCAATGGATTTGTGGCTGTCAATTAAAGAATCAAACAACCAATCAAAATCATTCATTTAGAACTGGAGTGAACGTGGAATGCCTACATTGGCTGACATAGATGTGAAGCATTTTTGTTGGTTTGACAGCTTAAACATTGTAGCTACAGCTTATTCAAGATTCTATTATTCGAAATTCTTCAACTTTAGGACCATTTAACCCATTCCCAGGTGGCAAAATTTTAGACTAGTCCAAATTGAAAGGAGTTGCCGACAACAATTTAAAGTTGATGAAAACTCAGTTTTTAAACTTTATTGGTAGAAAACATGGTGGAAAATGAAGAAAGTGTTTTTTACAAGCAATTTCTACATTTTCCACAATGTTTCCCCTATTGCTTTTATTGAATGGGGTCAAAAAGTGTCACTATGTGGGAATGGGTTAACCTAGAATGTACATATTTTGCATGTATCATTGACTTACAGTAGTAGAGGTAATTAAGTTTCAGTCATAGCTGTAAGAATAGATTAAAATTAGCTCTTTGTTAGGTGATCCCATATCTTATAAAGAGATCCAAGGAGAGAAAAAAAATCTTTTCTTCTCCCAAACCATTAGGCCTAATGCTTTCAAAAATGTTTTTGCTCCCAGTAGTGTTTTATGGTGGTCTATCACAATAAATCAAGCTATCAGAATCTGAATTGTTGTAAAATAGAATATTGTACACAATATTAACCCTTGTCATGCTGATCCCAGAATATTCCTTCTTTGACAATGGCTTTAGAAGGTGTATAGACTAAGATCAGCCTGCATAGATGTGCAAATGATCTTAGCCTACACTGCCTGCTAATTGTTGTTGTTGTGAGAGAAATCTGAATACAAAATCAATCTATTTATGTCAAAGTTTTCAAATATAATGTAAACCTAAATAATAACCAAATAACCATCTCCATCTTGGTAAAACATGGAGCTATCATACTCTGGTGAATGATATATAGAGAATATTACAACAGTGTCTTTTTCTATTTGTTGTTGTCAGGTTTGAGAATTGTGCGTAGGTATTTTTTATTGGATGAGACCAAAGGTCGAATCCAATAAGAAATACCTACACACGAGTCAAGAACATGATAACAACAAATAGAAACACACTCTGTTGTAATATTCCTTTTATTATATACCTTTTAGGACATGACATTAAAAAAATTCTCTTAAATGTTTAAGAAATAGCCAACTTTCCGAAAAAACCCGAATGTCAATACGCAAAAAAGTTTTCGTGTTTAACGGTACTGGACGAATACGGTTTTTTGGTACACACCGAATACGGAATTTTTTTCTGTCAAGTTGTAGTAGATAGCCAGATTTAAATCCATATCTTTTATAGGTCCTCTTGGTTTACAATGTTTTCTATATACCTTTATTTCACTTCATTTACGAAAAAAAAAGATCTTTAAATTGTCATCAGCATTTTCTTTGAATTAGGATAAGATTTTGTCTTCTACTTTTTAATTTATAAGTTTAAATTATAATTCAAGCATTATTCATTTATATCAGAGCTTCAATAAATCCCATGTTGATTGTCATGCCATCAAATTTGGTAATTGCTAGCAACCCCCCCTGACTTTGACAGGAAGTTTGAGTAAGATTTTAACCAATTCCCATAACAATTAGGAAAACATTGTTTAAAATGAATAAATTGCTTGTAACAAGCAATTTCTTCATTTTACACAATCTTTTCTACCCAGAAAATTGAAAAAATCTAAAATTTCATACAATTTACACTGTTGTCTGCAACTCCTTTCAATTCGGACAGGTCTGGGAATGGGTTAAACAGCATTACTTTGCGTTATTTTGTAAAATTCAAGGACTGTAACATTTTAATCCATTACCACACAATAAAGTTTTAGACCAGTCCAATTTCAAAGAAGTTGCAGGGGACAATTTTTAAATTGATGAAATCTTTAAAATCTTTGTCATTTGGGGTAGAAAACATTTTGGATAATAGAGAAATTGCTTAAAAAAAGTAATTTCCTCATTTCCACAATGTTTTTTTCCATAGCTTTTTTATTGAGGGGCATTTAAAAGCCTAATTGTGTGAGAATGGGTTAAAATAACAAACTAGATGGTTGTCCCTGGACAACTGCTGATGAGCCCGCATACTTTTGAAGGTATCATGCTCCAGATAAGAACAATTTTAGTGTTTGACCTTGAGCTGTGACCTTGAACTTGAAGCTATCCAAAAGTTCTTTCAAATGGCACATCAACTCATGATGGAGAATACTTGTGCCAAGTTATTTTGAAATCCATCCATAATTGTAGGAAAAATGCTCCTGGCAAGCACAATTTTAGTGTTTGACCTTGAGCTGTGACCTTGAACTTGAAGCTATCCAAAAATTTCTTTCAAATGGCACAACCACTCATGATAGAGAATAGTTGTGCCTAGTTATTTTGAAATCCATCCATAAATGTAGGAGTAATTGTCCAGACAGACGGACTAACGGACTAACTAACGCACTAACGCACATACACCGACTTGTCATAGTAACAACTATGTCTCGCACACCGCAAGCAGGCTTGACAATAAAATGATTGGTTTGCCACCTTAACAGTTTAACTACAGCTTGAATAAGCTGTACCTATGATCTTTAAAGTTTACAAACCAACAAAAATTCTTCACTTATCTATTGACCAATGTCAGAGTTTAAAGTTCACTTCCTGTCTAAATGGATGATTTGATTGGTCTATTGAGTTTTTGATTGACAACTGCAATCCTTCAATTGTCATCTGCATCTTCTTTGAATTAGTAGGAGTCTAAGATTCAAAGTTAGTTTATACTAATTTATTTTAGTTCGATTGCGACGAAAGCTTTAAGCCTATAGAGTCGCTTTCGAACACTCAAACCAGATGTTTTCACGTCCCTGAAAGAGAGGCAGTGGCTTATCCCCACTGCTACCCACTTCTACAGCTGGGTAGACTGAGGCTGGCTATTAAGTGTCTTGCCCATGAACACACCTCGGTGACGGTGGGGCTCGAACCCGTGACCTTCAGATCACGAGTCAAGTACCAATACCACTCGACCATCGAGGCAGTCAAAGATTCGGTCCTCTGGTTTGGCTTTTGCCGCAGTCAGGGTGCAGTTGATAGCGTGTCAGACTCTAAATCATGAGGTTCAGGATTCAATCCCTAGCTGTAGAAAATATCCTTTACAACATTAGTCTCCCAACTATGGGTGGTTAACTTGTAGCTAAGTGGGATGAGCAGCTGGAGGCTTGGAAAGGATGTAGTGGAAGTACTGGTACTTGTGAGAAATACCAGAAACCTTTGGTTTGGTGCTCCTTAATTCTGTCTTGATATGACTGAAATATTGTTAACCCTTGTCATGCTGAACCCGGAATATTCCGATTTTGGCAGGAGGTATAGACAAAGATCAGCCTGCACTTAAGTGCAGTCTGATCTTAGTCTACACCTCCTGTCTGTCCATTTCAAAAAAGAATGGTTTATGGTATTAATTTTCAAAAGAAGTATTGATGATCAAACAACATGTACTATCAGTGCTTTCTGTCCTTTGATTTTTATCTAATTTTGAAAAAAAATATACTCAGAATGACAAGGGTTAAAAATGGCTATAAACCCCCATTCAATCTATCAGTATGGTTTGGGTTGGTTTACTTAATTAGTAATTATTTGATATATCTATTTGACCTTTGAATTATGATTAGCCAATGAATTCCTACAGAGTTGCCATTAAATTCTATTTTGTTTGACATGCCACCCAATTGATGGGTTGCTTGCCCTTCCTATTGACTCCTATGGGAAGTTTCATTTAGAAAGATTGAATGGTTTTAATTTGTAGAATTTATAGGCAGTAACTTGTATTCATTTATGTAAAATGGTTTGTAAGTGCAGCTTATTCAAACCATTTTTGTGACGTTTAAGTCCCCAAACCAACAAAAATCTGTAACGTAAATGTCAGAGTTCAAAGTTAATTTCCAGTCTAAATGAATGTTTCAATTGGTCAATTGATTCTTTGATTGAGAACCTAAATCAGCCAATTGACCAATTGTGGCTGTCAATCATAGAATATATCGACCAATCAAATAATTCATTCAGCCCGGAATAGAGATTTAACCCATTCCAACTCAAGCCCTCCTTTTTATGCCCCACAATTAAAGAGCTTTGGAAAACCATGTGGAAAATGAAGAAATTGCTTGTATCAAGCAATTTCTTCATTATCCACAATGTTTTCTACCCCAAAAGAAGAAAAAAATTAAAATTCCATCAACTTGAACTTGTCGTCTGCAACTTCTTTCAGTTTGAACCAGTCTACAATTTTGTCGTGTGGGACTGGGTTAAGCTCTGACATTGTCCAACATTTGTGTGAAATATTTTTGTCCTTTGGCGACTTAAATGTCGCCAACCAACCATTCTACTTTTTGTTACATGGTACTGACCATAGTTTTTGCAAATTAATTGTGTTTAAAATCAAAGTGGGACTTCCTGTCGGAGTTGATGGGCATGACCAAAGGCGTAAGTGGGTAGGGCCAACAATTGGCTAATTTATTTATTTTTGTAATATTTCAGAAAAATATTCCCATCTCTAAAGGTTTGCTGGAAGACATGTTGATTGCTTTAGACATGAATTTGAATGAAGAACTAGATTATAAAGAGTTAGCAAGAGGTTTAGAATTAACAAGAAAACAAAGAATTGAGGACAGGAGAAAGGATTTATCTAGCAGAGAGTCATCATTCAATTCTAAAGGAACAGGTGAGTGTGCAAAGGTATCGCAACAGAGACATAGAAATCGTGTGAGTGTGTGTTAAGGTACTGCAGAATCCATGTTAACTCTTTTCTGTTCAATCCCTGGATTTTACATCCTTGTAAATTTATAATTGAGAAAATATTGTAGAAAAAAGAAGAAATTGCTTTGGACAAGCAATTTCTTCTTTTTTCACAATATTTTCTACCCTGCTGAATGATTATTTTTAATTTTTCAAATTAAATCCACTTTAAATTTTTGACTGGAAAATCTTTGAATTCGGACAGGAAAGAGTTAACTTCTTTTCACCTCAAGCCTGTAGATCCAGCTAGTTCCAGTCTTTGCAGAGGAGCCACAGGCTTGAAAATGACATCAAACCATGGACAGGAGCTCCAGCAACCAAAATATAGCTGAAATACTGTTGAATGTTGTGTGGCATGCGGTCTGTAGACTTGCTGGATGTAAACTTCTACCGCAATTTTTGATGAATTTTTTCTGAAATTTTCACCAAATGTTTGTCTTCATGTGACCTAGCACATATTATCAGTTTGTCGTTCAAAAGGAGACTTCTTGTCAAAATTCTTATATGCCCAACTTCTCCTACAATTCTTAATAGATTTTGCTTAAATTATCATCAAATATTTGTCTTCATGTGATCTAGGGCATATTATAAGTTTTGAGATTCAATGCTGGTTCATGCAAAATGGAGACTTCTTGTCAAAATTCTTACATGCCAAACTACTCTTACAATTCATGATAGATTTTACTTACATTTTCATCAAATATTTGTCTTCATGTGATCTAGGGCACATTATCAGTTTTCGATTCAATGCTGGTTCATGCAAAAAGGAGACTTACTGTCAAAAGTCTTGTGTGCGCAACTATTCCTACAATTCTCGACAAATTTTGATGAAATTCTCAGGAAATATTTGTCCTCATTTGACTTACTGTTGTGCATCATATAACAATGAAGACAATATCTGGTTCATATTTAAGTATTAAAGTGCTGACGTAAGAGTGTATTTTTTTGACATGTAGGAAATTTATTTTTCATAGGTTTAAGAAATTCTTATAACCCCCTTTAATGGGTTCAGGTTTGGATAAAGAAATCCTGCTAGTGTTTAAAGCAATAATTATTAGATAGCATTTGACAATATTTATTTTGTGGTTACAACAAGAGTTATTTGTCTTTTACCTATGTGAAAATGAAAATTCAAGTTTGGCTTGGCAGAATCACACTGTATGCAATACTTTAGACTAGAAGGATTGACCAACTGCCACTGTCAATCAAATAACCAGTTGACCAATGAAATCTTTCATTTAGACAAGAAATGAGTTTTGAACTCCAACATTGGCCACCATTTTGTTACTCTTTTTTGTTGGTTTGGCAACTTAACCCTTTCCTATTTTTTGACAATTTAGACTGGTCCAAATTGAAAGAGATTGCAGACGACAATGAAAATTGGATGCAATTTGAAATGAAACCATCCTGTGTGGTAGAAAACATTGTGGAAAAAGAAGAAATTGCTTGTCACAAGCAATTTCTTCTTTTTCCACAATGTTTTCTCAAGTATAAAATCACACCTACGTAAAATCCTGTATTTGAACAGGAAAGGGTTAAACAATGTATCTACAGCTTATTCAAGCTGTAGTTAAGACATTTAAATCACCAATCAACTATTCTACTTTATTGGTGCCTGCTACTGGCCATAGATATTGCAAAATAACTGTTTAACCCTTTCCTGGTTAATCCCTGGATTTTACGTCCCTGAGTTTTTATACTTGAGAAAATATTGTAGGGAAAGAAGAAATTGCTTGTAACAAGCAATTTCTTCTTTTCCCACAATATTTTCTACCCTGTAGGTTGGTTTCTTTTCAAATTGCACTCACTTTTATTTGTCATCTGCAACTTCTTTGAATTTGGACATTGATAGGCTGATTCTGTCTGAAAAAGAAGATGGAAATAGAACATGTCCTATTCCGTATGTTTAGCAGATCTGCTAGCAGAACACCCATTATCTACCAGTTTACACTGTATGTTTTAGCAGATATGAAAAAGCAGATATGAAAAAACATATAGTGTAAAGCCCCCATTTCATGTATTCATAGCCATGAAGAAAAGCGAAATAATGGAAGGATTGTTTAAACACCCTACAGTTATTTCATCCATGTCTAGTTAAACCTAGCTTATGTTACCAAAGCTGAAGGAAGATAATCTATGCAAACGTAAAACTTCTTAAGAGAGTTGACTTTCTTTGGAAATGAAACTAAAACAGAAAATAGGAGAATATTAGACTGAGGAATACAGGAAAAAGCATATTAAAGAAAGTCTTTTAACCCATTCCCACACAATAAAATTTTATACCAGTCCAAATTCAAAGAAGTTGCAGACGATAATTTCAAGTTTATGAAATATTTAAAATCTTTGTCTTTTTGGATAGAAAACATTGTGGGTAATAAAGTAATTGCTGGTAACAAGCAATTTTTTCATGATCCACAATGTTTTCCAAAGCTTTCATATTGTGGGACGTTTAAAAGCGTCATTGTGTTGGAATGGGTTAATGAATTAGTTGGAGTCTTTGCTATTGCATAAGTACTTACAATTGTTTTGCAGTAAGATTTATGTTGTTTATGCTGTTGGTTTGTTTACAGGGTCAAGAAATGAGTCTCGCAGTGAGAAGTCAAGAGATGACCACATTACTCGGTCCCCAGTCAGACAAGACCGAAGTCAACGGTCCACGCCACAAAAGGGCATCATGTCACCCAGTTTAGGAAAAACAACAACAACAAAACAACAAGACACTAGCCTTCATTCGACGTCATCTTCAAAATCTGGCAAATTTGCTGACCATTCTTCACAAAAAAGTGTGATTATTAACGACCAGGTTTCAGTACTATCTGAGTCAAGTCCAGTGAAATCTGGTAAAAACAATGTAAAAATAGGCACAGCTGATAAACAAGCAGGGAACCAGACAACATCAAAAGAAAGGGCTGGTATCCCATCTCATTTAGAGCCACCAGATAAAGATGTAAGAGAAGAAAGATTGATTCTAAAATCTGAGGAGGCCATGGTAGACCTAAGAAAACATGACAGGGAGGCCCTGAAAGGGTACAGGGCTGGGGTAAGGACTTCAAGCTTTTTATGTCCCTGCATCGATAGATCGGGGGCATATTGTTTTACTGGTGTACGTCTGACTGTCTGTCTGTCCATCCATCCATCTGTCTGTCTGTTTGTCTGCAAAACTTATCTGGCCACTAAACATTTTCTTTTAACTTCAACCCTGATTAAGTTACAATGCTTATATTTGGTATGTAGATAGGTCTCAACAAGGCGCAACTGGGGAAGGTAATTTCGTCAAGGTCAACATTTAATAAAAATCACCCATTTCTAAAGAATTCCTGTTTCGGGGGCATGGTGTTTCACAAACACATCTTGTTCAGGTGGTTTTCCTGTAATGTTTGATTTTGTAATTTGGCTTGACAATGTGATTCCTTGGATAATATTGTAACATGTCATCACAAAATTTTGTTTTTAACTCCTCCTGTAAAATCACAGGTTATTGCGTCCATGCAATTCTATACTTAAGAAAATATTGTGATAAAAGAAGAAATTGCTTTATACATTCTCCTTTTATCACAACATTTCTACCGGATAGAATAGTTTCGTTTCAAATTGCACTCACTTTTCTTAGTCGTCTGCAACATGTTTCAAATTGGGCCAGGAAACAGGAAACGGTTAATTTAAAGCTGCAGTTAAGTTAAGGTCACCAACTATCCATTTAACCCATTACCACGCAACAACATTTTAGACTGGTCCAAGTTGAAAAGAGTTGCAGACGACAATTTAAAGTTATGGAATTTTACATTTTTTCAACTTCCTTGGTAGAAAACATTGTGGAAAATGAACGTCATAGGCCAGTTGGTAGCGCTTCGGACTATCAATCTAGAGGTCCCGGGTTTGATCCCCGATGGCGGCACTCATCCTTTCCGACTATTTGTCTTCCACCAATGGGTCGATAATGGTAGACCTATTTGGGATAGCAGCTGAAGGGATGTGATGGCGGTACTGGTGTGAGAAATACCAGGAATCCATTGTTAGGTGCTCCAGCCGCCGCGATATAACTGAAGGATTGTTGAAAGCGGCGTAAAACCCCATTCAAACAAACAAACCATAGATGCCCCTTGAGAAAAACGATTATGACAATGTTTAATTCTTCATATTACACAATGTTTACTACTCATGAGGTTGAAAAATCTAGAGTTTCATAAACTTTAAAATGTTGTCCTTTCAATTTAGTCCAGTCTGAAATTTTGCTGTCTGATAATATGTTAACCCTTGTCATGCTGTATAAATAACCTTCCTGAATTGCTGTAAAATCAAAGCGCTGAAAGAACTGATAGAACTTGTTGTTCAAAAATGAACATTTCTTTTAGAAATCAACTTCATAAACAACTCTGGCAAGAAAAGTACAAGCAGGAGGTGTAAACCTAGATCAGACTGCACCTATGTGCAGGCTGATCTTGGTCTACACCTGCTGCCAAAACCGGAATAGTCTGGGTTCAGCATGACAAGGTTTAATATCTTCGGGGCATGGCCAGCTATTTGCCTGTTGTATAGACTGACACTCGGGAAAATTTGCATTCGAAATTAGATAATACAGGAAAATGGTCTGATCTTTGTTCTTTCATTCATTTCAGCTTGATGCTCCCCCAGGTACCATCAAAACAGGTTCCAAATCTATTGACGACCATTGTATGAGGTCTACGATGATTGGCGATGTGGGTGAAATGATCGACCAGTTTCGACAAAAACGTCTTCATGAGTATTACGATATTGTACGTCTGTGTAAGGAAAATGACGTAGTGCTGTCTGAAAAGTTGCTAGAAAAAGGTATGATTTGGATTTATATATATTTGACACATAGAAAGTATTACCCCCTAATAAGACTGTATGAATACCGTATCACTGTTTATTTCTGCAGGGACTTTATTTCTTCTTTATCTGTGGTCATAGACTGCACAGCAGAATTAAAATCTATAAATAATTATCTCATGTTGAAGTAGTTGTTTTTGTTCAATAATGGGTCTTAGATAAACAGGCCTCATGTTCACTAAGAGGTAAAAGTGGCAGTTACCTTCTAGTGTAAACCACAATTTTATAGTAATTGTGTTGTTGTTTGCAAACTAAAATGGCAAAACCACAACCATATTTCAGCTGAGCTGCAACATTTTTTCTGCCTATCAATAATTATTAAACAAATTTGACTGATTGGTAGCATTTTGATACATATATCTTTACTTACTTTGGGAAAAAGCGCAGAAATTGGACCCTGCAGTAATAAAGAGCTATACAGTATCTTGAAGGCTGACCAATCTAACAAACATGTTTGCAAATAATTGCATAGCTGAAAAACAATCAAGTGGCCCAGCCTGGAACAACATCAAAGAATACAGAGTGCTATCCACTGAGCTAAGAGAAAGCAGTCATTGCAATTTAATCTTCAGAGGTCTAGATAAGGGGGAGGGGGGGTAACAGCATTCTAAAATCATTATTTCTCAAAGAAACCCTATGTTAAGGGTACTCATTTGAATTGTCTCATTGAGACAATTCAAATGAGTACCTACAACATAGGGATTGTGGCAGTATTGGTGAAATATTTAAATCTAAAATACAAATTCCACCCTCTCTCTGTAGCTCTGAATCATAAATACTTTACCAGATGGCAAGATTTTAGACTGGTCCAATTTGGAAGAAACTGCAGACGACAGTTTAGAATTTATGAAATTTTTTATTGTCTTAACTTTCTGTGTAGAAAGTATTGTGGAAAATGAAGATATTGCTTGTTGTAAGTAATTTCTTCACTCTAAGTAATGTTTTTACCAATTCTTTTTCTTTAAAGGCATCAATAAGTGTCATTGTTTGGGAAATGGGTCAACCCAGTCCCACTTGATCCCATCTTTCAAGAAAAATATGTGTGAAAACAAGCATTTTCTTCATTTCCAGCAATGCTTTGTACCCAGAAAGATAAAGATTTTTAAATTATCCGCAACTTAAACTAGTGGTCTGCAGGTGCTTTTAATTCAATGGGCCAGTCTAAAACTATGTCCAATTGGAATTGGTTAAATCTATGCAGTCAGGTCTGAATTGTCTCCCGTTACACCAGGGACAATACTTTTCATTTTTGCACGATTGCATTCTACCTTTCTGTACCCTGGTTTTTGTTAAACACAACTCTTGTTGACCTGTCTTAGATCTGATCCCTCTTTCCAGTAATTGACCAGTTGCGCCTGCCAATAAAAGAAACAATCAACCAATCATATGATTCAATTAGACTGGAAGTGAACTTTGAACTCTGACATTGATCATATGTAACATAAGTATTTTTGTTGGTTTGTCATCTAAAATGATGTAACTACAGATTATTCATGCTTTAGTTACAACACTTAGGTTGTCAAAAAAAAGTTTACTATTTGTTACATGTTTTTGGCTATATAATTTGCAAAATCATGCCGTTTTTACAAGATGGGTCATGTGACCTGTTGTTTAAAAAAGAACCAAATTTGTATTGAAGCATTGCTGACCACGTCCTTTGACCTTTGAAAATAGAAGTTCAACAAAGATATCTAACAGCATAAACTATCAAAGAATAAATATTAACCCATTCCCACACAGTGTCGCTTTTGGACGCCCCTCAATAAAAACAATTGGGAACCATTGTTTAAAATGAAAAATTACTTGTAACACAATGTTTCCTACCCAGAAAGTTGAAAAAATCTAGATCTTCATAAATTTTAAATTGTCGTCTGCAACTCCTTTAAATTTAGACTAGTCTAAAATGTTGTTGTCCTGTTAAAGAAATATTCCATAATTTCCCCAAGTCTGATAAGCCAGACCCTGCCATGCCCTTTTCTTTAGTTTTAACAAATGTTTTTGAAACAAATAAATTTATGGAACAGAAAAGAACAGATTATTCATTTAACATTGTGACTTGAACACATTTTGGTTCGTTGTTAAATGATAAATGTATTACATCGTCATTGGAAATTTGTTATATTCTTTTTATTCCTTGTTTAGTTAACCCTTTTCTGTTTTCAAAATTTCGGACCTGTCAAAATTCAAAGGTTTTGCAGACGTATATTGAAAGTGTTTTTAATTTGAAAAATAACCATTCAGTAGGGTAGAAAATATTGTAGAAAAAGAAGAAATTGCTTATACAAACAATTTCTTCTTTTTCTACAATGTTTTTCCATTATAAATTCATGGGACGTTAAAACCAGGGATTGAAAGGAAAGGGTTAATTCCTTTTTCTCTTCCTTGCCAATTAATCCATTCCCTCAGAATAAAATTTTAGACTGAAAAAAATTACAGGCAACAATTTCAAATGTTAAAATTTCAGACCTGCCCGAATTCAAAGGTTTTGCGAACGTAAATTTTATGTTTTTCGCAATTATAAATTCACAGGGACGTAAAAACAAGGGATTGAAATGGAAAGAGTGAATTCCTTTTTTCACTTCTTTGCCAATTAAAGACAATATAACGGAAATATATTTCAATTTTGAGTTTGAATATGTTTGTAGCCGCTACTGTTTGTATTAGACTAGTAAGTACACGGTAAAACTTTTGTTAAGCCCCCATGATTAAAGAATGGATGCATATTGTTTTACTGTTATTCATCTGTCTGTCCATCAATCTGTCAAGAACTTTACCTTGCTTTCCAACTCAACATTATCTCATTCCTACGATGATGCCCTTCCAGAAAACAGCTTTGGAAAAATGCTAAGGATGGTTAAGAAATTGCTTGTTTTCTACCCCAAAAGACAAAGATTTTTCAATTCCATCCACTAAAAATTGTGGTCTGCATCTTCTTTGAATTTGGTTCAATCTAAAATTTTGTCTTCTGGTTATCGGTTAAATTAACCCTTGTCATACTGAACCTGGAATATTCCAGTTTTGGCAGGAGGTATAGACAAAGATCAGCCTGCACAATTGTGCAGTCTGATCCAGCCTTGTGCAGTCTGATCTTGGTCTACACCTCCTGCTTGTCCCCTTTTAGCTAGTCTAAGAGTTGTTTAAATAATCAATTTTCAAAAGAAATATTGACCTCCATTAAGACCTTCTAGTGCTGTCAGTCCTTTGATTTTAAAGCTATTCTGTATAGGATTTTTAATTCAGCATGACAAGGGTTAATTGTTGTGAGATGCAGACATCATGATTAAACCAATACCACAAATTCCCACTTTTTTCATGCCCCAAAGAAATGGTTGTGGAAAACTATGTGGTAAAATGAGAAATTGTTTATAATTAACAATTTCTCCTTTTTTTCACATTGTTTTTTACCTTTTATTACCTGTATGTTACCTATTTTCTCTTTGGTTAGCTGGCACATGTGTGTTCTTCACAGAATAGTGAGCTGAGGGTACATACAAGGCCGTTAGGCAAGATCTTCTGACAAGGTCATACTATAGAAAGATGACTGCAAAAGGGCATTTTTGTTTAAAAAACAAACATTGTTGTTGGCTTGCTTTGTATTGTGTTTAAATTGATTCATGACTTGTAGATATTGTTTTAAATTTGATCAATCAGTTGTGGTTACTTAGAAGAGCTTTTAATCCTTTCCTGTTTTACAAAATTTTGGTCTTGTCCAATTTGAAATAAAATGCAGGCGATTTATCAAAAGAGAGTGCAATTTGTAAAATAAGCATCATAGGAAATATTGTGGAAAAAAAGAAATTGTTTTCACAAGAATTTTTTTCCACACAAAGTTTTTTCAAGTTTAAAATCCAAGGACGTAAAAACCAGGGGTTGTACAGGAAAGGTTTTACATTTTTCATATGTAATATTCCTGTTTTGCACAGTCTTATCTTAGTGTTCATCACATGTTTGTCCAATTCAATATAGAATTAGTTATGAAATTAACTTTCAAAAGTTGACCCACAGCCAATGCTTCCAGTGCTTTCAGCCCTTTGATCTTAATAATTCCTGACAAGGATTTTAATCAGTATGACAAGGGATAAAGTAAATACAGTATCAAATAAGCCTGGTCACTCAAATAGAGACTGACCAGAAACTCTGTAAAAAAATTTTTTATAGGTCTTGCATTCCTTCAATGGTCGCTTTTTAAAAGTAATTCTATGAAATGACTGACCATTTACAAAACTGAATGTGCACATTTTTAGATAATTATAGAACAAGATAACCCATTACCAAATGAAAAAATTTTATACTGCTCCAAATTGAAAGAAATTGCAGATGACAATTTCTAATTGAGAGAATCTTTAAAATCTTTGTCTTTTGGGGTAGAAAACTTTGTTGATAACGAAGAAATTGCTTGTAACAGGCAAATCAAAAATTTGCCATAGTGTTGGAATGGGTTAGAAAGACTGTAAAGAGACAAGATATCACCTTTGCTTTGAGCAAAATTTAATGTTGAAGTAGGGCACTTGATTTGTTTAAAAATGTAGTCACAGTTTTCCATAGATGTATGTTCGAAATTTGCCTTTGTATTTCAGTGTTTGAGAATGAATGTGAGATTTGAGATAAGCCTTAGAAGGGTTTCTTTTTTTTCCTATTAAAAATCAGTTGGTTGTAAGATTTAGGTCATCATTGAAGGTCGAGGTCACTTATCAAGGTCAAATTTCGGGAAAAAGGCTGTTACAGGGGCCTGGAGTTTTTCAGAAATACATCTTATTTCTTGGAATGGTTTTCTAATGGGGAATTGGTGTCTTATTGCTATGAAATTATTGGTGGGGGTATTAACCCATTATCAGATATCAAAATTTTAGACTGGTCCAAATTGAAAGAGGTTGAAGACAAAAATAATCAGTTAATGGAATTTAAGAATCTCAGTGTTTTGGGTTAGAAAACATTGTGGAAAATGAATAAATTGCTTGTAACAAGCAATTTCTTCATTTTCCACAATGTATTCTGAAGCATTTTCTTGAGGGGCTTCCACAAGCGTCATTTAGTGGGAATGGGTTTAGTCATTATTAGTGACAAGTTCTAGTTATTCTATCATACAGTGGAATCCTGTTAATTGCAACACAAATTTGTCAACACTTTTGTTGCAATTAACCAGAAGTTGCTATTAAAAGGAGTTTTTTATTCTTCAAATCTAATGTTTGTACACAAAATCTGTTTCAATTAAGCAGTGAATTACTATTATCAGGGTTTAAGTTAAGAGTATTCCACTATACTTATGTTTTTTTAAATCTGAAATCTATATTTTTGCAAAAACTCAAAGGGGGGAGGAACCAATTCTCCACCCTCTTGGTTTGTTCATGTGGATGGGATAAAAGTTATCAATATAATTTATTCCCCTTCTTGAATCTAAGAAAGCAATAGATAATAAATAAAGAAAGAAAATAAAGTTATGATAAGTTATGTTTTTATTTGTCATTAGATATCCAAGTCAAGTTCAAAAATAGAATTAGTGTAGTCAAGTTCAAAAATAAGTTTAGTGCAGTCAAGTTCAAAAATAGATTTAGTGCAGTCAATTTCAAAAATAGATTTAGTGTAGTCAAGTTCAAAAATAGATTTAGTGTAGTCAAGTTCAAAAATAAGTTTAGTGTAGTCTAGTTCAAAAAAAAATTTAGTGTAGTCAAGTTCAAAAATAGATTTAGTGTAGTCAAGTTCAAAAATAAGTTTAGTGCAGTCAAGTTCAAAAATAGATTTAGTGCAGTCAAGTTCAAAAATAGATTTAGTGTAGTCAAGTACAAAAATAGATTTAGTGTAGTCTAGTTCAAAAATAGATTTAGTGTAGTCAAGTTCAAAAATAAGTTTAGTCTAGTCAAGTTCAAAAATAGATTTAGTGTAGTCAAAAAGCAGGTCAATGGGCCAGACTTAGATAAACTTGTTCTTTGGGAAATGGGTTGCATTAGCAATTTTTGATTACATCTATATTATTTTGGGCATTAAGCTTTTTTGTTTGATTAGATTTGTTTCTGTTTATTAGCACAGTTTTTACATAGATTTTGAAATTTTCAATGGAAAACTTAAACATTTCTCCAATTTGTCAATCTTTAAAATTTGTAAGTTTTCTTCAGACAAAGGAAAAAAATATGTAAAGATAAATAGAAGAATGGATAACCTTGTATAATTATGAAAAATATGTTTCCTCTCGAAAATAAAAACAAAAAATCAACAACAATAAAACTGTATGAGTAAAGAAGAATATCCTGTTTTGCAATTCATGTATTTTTAGCTCACCTGAGGACGAAGTGCTCAAGTGAGCTATTGTGATCACCTTTCGTCCATCCGTCGTCCGTCGTGCGTCGTCCGTCAACAATTTCTTTAAACGACATCTCCTCCCAAACAACCTGGCCAATTTGAACCAAATTTGGTAGAAATGTTCCTCAGGTGGTCCCCTTCAAAAATAGCTAAAATAATTGAAATCCGTTAAAAACTCTGGTTGCCATGACAACAAAGTGAAATTTAAAAATAATCTTTAAAAATCTTCTCGTCCTGACCCAGAAGGTGTAGAGCCTTGAAATTTTGCATGAAGCATCATTGCCCTCTTTCAAAATAGCTAAAATCATGATCCTCGGGTCCCCAGGGGTGGAGCCCCAGGGAGTTGGGGTTTATATAGAAATAAAGAACGATTTTTATAAATGACATCTCCCAAATCACTGGGCCGATTTGAACCAAATTTTGCAGAAAATCATGATTCTCAGGCAATAAAAGTGAAATTTCAAAATAATCTTTAAATATCTTCTCCTCCTGACCCAGAAGGAGTAGAGCCTTGAAATTTTGCATGAAGCATCAGTATATTGCCCTCTTTCAGAATAGCTAAAATCATGATCCTCGGGTCCCCAGGAGTGGAGCCCCAGGGAGTTGTGGTTTATATAGAAATAAAGAACGATTTTTTAAATGACATTTTCTCCCAAATCACTGGGCCGATTTGAACCAAATTTGGCAGAAATGTTCCTTAGGTGGTCCTAAAAATAGCTAAAAGAATTGAAATCCATTAAAACATTGGTTGCCATGGCAACAAAAGTGAAATTTCAAATAATCTTTAAGAATCTTCTCCTCCTGACCCAGAAGGTGTAGAGCCTTAATATTTTGCATGAAATATCAATATATTGATCTCTTACAAAATAGCTAAAATCACGATCCTCGGGTCCCCAAGGGCGGAGCGGGGGGGGGTATAGGCATAAAGCATCAGTTCACAGATTTCTTTCTTATTTCTGAAATTATGACCCATGGATCCAGAGGGAGGAAAAAGTTTTTTCCTTCTTTCAAATCAGCACTAAAGCCTTGGAATTTGTAATTTAGACATTTGGATCCCCAGGTTCATAGTCTTTATACGTACGTGTGGCCAACTTGTTTCATAATCCTAACCTTAACATGAAATTAGACTATTGAAAGAAAAAGAGCCTTTATCTCAGTTGAGCGCCCTAGGGCCAACGGCCCTCTTGTTTTTAACCCTTTCCTGTTTTGCAAAATTTGAGACCAAATCAAAATCAAAGGTTTTGCATTTGGTAAGAAAATATTGTGGAAAAAGAATAAATTACCATTTCTTCTTTTTTAATGTTGTTTTCCCAGTTATCAATTCACAGGAACGTAAAAACCAGGGGTTGAACAGGAAAGGGTTAAAACATGAATGTCTACAAACTTCCTGAATCAGATCCAATAAAATAGTAAAATACAAAAATAAAAATCTGTTATTTTGTGAAATGTTCGAAACAAATGATACAATTTATTGCAAAAGCACAATATGTCACTGAATTAAATCTCACAAACAAATCACTGAGATTTTGTACCCTACACAGAATGCTTGCCAGTTTTTTGTCGTAAGTGCTATTGTGTAAATCATGCATGGCTTTTGTCCGTTTTTTTTTTTTAAAGTTCCATATGGATTTTGAATGTTTTTTTCTTCAAATATTTGCAAAAGTTGTATCAATGAGGTATTTCGGGTTTGGGCGTTACAGTTTTATCATATCTTATTGTATTGTTATCTGATTGTTTGACTGGCGAGCCTGTCCCAGATATCGGAGAGCAGCCTAGATGGGACAGGTGTACAAGTCTATCTGATAGTGAACTTCGCCGGTACTTTTAAGGAGTTGATTGTGAAAAAGTTCCAGATAAAAATACATGTAGTTATTTTCAATTTCAAATTATACCAGCTTAAGATGCATTATTCATGCATCAAATCACACGTTGTTTGTTTGTTTTTTTTGTTTTTTTTTGTTTGAATGGGGGTTTACGCCGCTTTCAACAATCTTTCAGTTATATCGCGGCGGCTGGAGCACCTAACTACGGAATCCTGGTATTTCTCACACCAGTACTACCATTACATCCTTTCCTAGCCTCCAGCTGCTATCCCACGTAGATCTACGATTATCGACCCATTGGTGGGAGACAAATAGTCGGGGAGGATGAGTGCCGCCGTCGGGGATCGAACCCGGGACCTCTAGATTGACGGTCCGACGCGCTACCAACTGCGCTATGACGATGGCTCAAATCACATGTTGAGGGTACTCTTAGAAATGGTCTCACCATGTATGAATCGTTTGATTAGGTTTTTCGGTTCATTCCTCTACGAAAACAAGCAATATTCTCTTCATCTCTTGGTTAAAAATCAATGCTATTTGATGTGGTCAAGATGAACCAGATCATGCGATTATTCCATAGCATATGAAATACTTATAACTCATGTGTTGCGTTCGTAATGTACTGTTTATCATACCGCCGTCTTACTTCGATAAAAACTCGGTAAAAATCTCGTTTTGTATATGTTTATAGTTGACTCGTTCGATAAATTCAATATTTCATCATCAATCATTAATATTCTATTTTTTTCCCTTCTCTCTGACACAGTGCTTCTCTACCCACCTGACCTCCCACACAGTGATCTGAAAAAGTTACGTCATCCTGACTCCGCCCCTTTAGTGTCATCGCATTTTGCTGACCCACCAAAACGACCTCGAACTCCAATAGAGGTCAAACATAAGGACAAAGTTCGTAGGTCAAAGAGCGGAAAACTGTTGATTGATAGCCGGCATAAATACCCAGCGATGAAGAGTGTTGCGCCGGAAGGATATAAACATAATTTGTCAACGGGGAGGGCCGTTATACGAAGACGAGTCGATTGCTGGATGACGTTTGAAGAATATGAAAAACTTACAAAGTAAGTAAAATATTCATCAGCACGTTTTTAGAACAACAACAACTACAAAACCTAATCATAATTTAAACTCTGGATTTTGATGTCTATGCAGGTTTCCTTTTGTTTATTTATTCCTTTTTAGCTCACCTGAGCACAACGTGCTCAAGGTGAGCTTTTGGTATCACGTTTTGTCCGTCGTGCGTCGTGCGTCGTGCGTTGTGCTTCGGAAGGCGTCAACAATTCTTTAAACATCTTCTCCTCAGTAACCACAAACTTGGTAGGAATGTTCCTTGGGTGACCCTTCTCAAAAGTTGTTCGCGGATTTTTGATTGACCCCCAAATATGGGCGTGGCAGTTTTTGACTTTGAAATCTTTAAACATCTTCTCCTCAGAAACCATTGGGCCAATTTAAACCAAACTTGGCATGAATGTTCCTTGGGTGACCCTTTTCAAAAGTTGTTCGCGAAATTTTGATTTATGCCCAAATATGGGCGTGGCAGGGCGTGGCATTGTTTTTACTTTGAAATTTTTAAACATCTCCTCAGTAACCATTGGGCCAATTTCAACTAAACTTAAATGAATATTCCTTGGGTGACCCTTTTCAAAAGTGTTGGCTAAATTTTGAATCATCTTACATTAGTCAGGTGAGCGATTTTAGGGCCATTCTGGCCCTCTTGTTTGTAATTATTTGGAGCAGTGGATCGAGGTATCTTTCATTGAGTCAACAACAAAACATATAATTTCACGACTGGCGGGGCCACAAGTGAAAAAAATGCAAGATGGTTGTCCCAGGACAACTGCTGTCGAGCCCGCAAAGTTTTGTGGGTATCATGCTTCAGATAAGCACACTTTTAGTGTTTGACATTGAGCTGTGACCTTGAACTTGAAGCTATCCAAAAAGTTCTTTCAAATGGCACAGCTATTCATGACGTAGAACAATTGTGCCAAGTCATTTTGAAGTCCATTTATAATTGTAGGAGAAATGCTCCGGACAAGCACAGTTTTAGTGTTTGACCTTGAGCTGTGACATTGAACTTGAAGCTATCCAAAAAGTTCTTTCAATTGGCACATCAACTCATGATGGAGAATAATTGTGCCAAGTTATTTTGAAATCCATCCTTAAATATAGGAGTAATTGTCCGGACAAGCGAAATTTTAGTGTTTGACCTAGAGCTGTGACCTTGAAGTTGAAGGTATCCAAAAAATTCTTTCAAATGGCACATCCACTCATAATGGAGAATAATTGTGTCAAGTTTTTTTGAAATCCAGCCTTAAATGTAGGAGTAATTGTCCGGACAAATTCGGACGGACGGACAGACAGACGGACAAACGGACTAACTAACGCACATACACCGACTTGTCATAGTGACAACTATGTCTCGCTCACTGCAATCGCTTACGACTTTTTCTTATCTATCTAAATGACACTATGAGCATTGTAATGACGTAATTTTGAAAACTATTGTATGAATATTCCCCAAATGTGTTGAATCAAAGTTTGTCCATTTTTTTTAAGTTTAGGTTAAATTTTGAGCTTTGAAACAAGAGTTTTGTTAAGCCTTCAAGTCAAATTCACGCACAGCTTTTCCATTGAAGCAATAGCCTTTTTCTAGTCTCTACTGATACGAAGAGTTTTTGAAACTTGTATTTGAGCATTCAGATCGGTTTTAAGCCGTCTTCTGTTTAAAGATAAAGCTATTTATATATTGCAATGAAAATGTGTTCATATTTTCTTTCCAAACCGTTCGTATCAAGGACCGATTCTCATGCTCTAACATTAAGAATAAAAATCTTGTTTAATAATTTCTGGTAGATTAGCCGCGGCCATAGCGCAGTTGGAAGCGCGTCGGACTCGTAATAATTAGACCTGGGGGTTCGGATAATATTCTTTCCGACATTACTCTCCCGAAATTTGGTGGATAATCGTAAACCTTTGAAGGAGACTCGGGAAGGATGTAATGGTGGTGCTGGTGTGAGAAATACCGGGAATCCATTGTCAGGTGCTCCAGCCGTCGCGATATGACTGAAATATGAGCCTCTAGCTGCTCATCTTACTTGGGTTTGCCGCCGTCATAGCGCAGTTGGTAGCGTGTCAGACTCCTAATCTTCAATCATGGGATGTCATGGGTTCGATCCCCGGCTGCGGCACATATTCTTTCCGACAGTTGTCTCTCACCAATGGATGGATAATCGTAAACCTAAGTGGGATAGCAGCTGGAGGCTAGGAAAGGAAGTGGTAGTACTGGTGTGAGAAATACCAGGAATCCATTGTTATGTGCTCCAGCCACCGCTATATGACTGAAATATGAGCCTGTAGCTACTCATCCCATCTAGGTTTAAGATAATTCACCAATTGGTTGGAGACTAAAACCTGGGATCGAATCCGTGACCCCATGTTTAGGATTCCGACGCGCTACCAACTGCGCTGTGGCATCGGCACAAGTCATCTACGTTGTACTAAAGACACTTTTGACGTCATCAGATTGCCATGTAATTGACGACCGATCTTTCTTTCTATAAACAGTTTGAGCATAATTCACTCATAGCTCCGCCACTCGTGAAAATATAGTTTTTGCTTTTCACTCAATGAGTGTTCACTCATCCACCCTACACGGAAACAAACACTCATTGTCTATTTAAATTTCTTGTATTTCAGACATTTAGCTGTTCGATACCAAAATCTTCACGGGAGTGCCCATCATAATGTATTCTGGCCGGGCCACTTGCTAGATAAAATACGTTTGTGTATGCCCCCCTACGACAGACAGGGCGTTAGAGATAAAGAGGCGGCTATTTTTAGGCGGGTACAAAGAACTAAAGCAGTGAATTATGGGTACGAACCGATCGATGTTTGGCCAACCAATGACAACATGTATACACAAATTGGAATACATGACCATTTTAGGAATAAAACAATAATCTAGGGGCCTGTGATATAATCTTTGGCGTCTTTCTTTGATATTCATGTGAAAAAAAAAAAAGATCATGAAATTTTCTAGGCTGAATATCTTGAAAGATTTGGAAAAAATATATATTTTATATTAGTTCTTTGGAACTAGACCGACGCTTTGAGAGAAAATAAGGGGGTCTTAGATATCATGAACATTACTTTTTTAATATGCATTGTTAAAGAGAGTCATCGTATGTATGTAATGTTAAGATCTTCTCATGTTTTATTTCTCTTTTTATTTTGTTAATTTATTTCCCGTGTGAAAAAGTGTATTTTTTCTATTCTATTCTGTGTTTTAGAATAATTTTATTATTATAAACTGTAATTTTGATAGTAAAAGTGCTTTTTTATCGGAGTTAGATTTTCCCATTTATTCCCATCACATTGACTCTTTGAAAAGTAGAAAATCCTTACCTACATCTCAATTTTTCATCTAAATCTCATAATTTTGAAGCCCCAAGGTAGGTTTCCATTCACATGATCTCCGACGAGTAAATAAATACTCCCCGACAAAATGGGTATTTCTGTTTGATTATCGTTGTTAGCGTAGCACATGCCCACATGAGTGACGCTCACAGAAGACTGGTAGCTGTTATGGAGATAGTGCAAGGCTACAGGTCGATACAGCTGAGAGCCCCACCTGATTATTAAACATGCTGAGTGTGAAGCACCGTCACAATTGGCCTCTGTTTAAAGTCTCATCTGAAAGACAATTAGTTTGTTAGTTTGGTCAGCCCAGGGCCCAAACTCAAGATTTTTGAAGTCAAGTGTCCTGCTAAATGAGCCTCGACAAGCTCTATTACTAGTATTATACTTCAAAGACAATTGTCTCAGTATTAACATTTTTTTTAATGGCACCCAGTCGACTCTCGCTTCGTCTGTTACAAAACTGAGTTTTCACACAGTAAAGCGAGTAAATGTTGATATGTCCTGTAACGTGCTACCCTGTCGTTCTCTAATTTCCTTCGTCGATCATTTGTCGAGCGAACTAATTTAAGAGAGAAACGGGTTACAAAATAAATCTTACGGGTTCGTCCTGTGCAAAATATCAGTGCATGAAATCGGACTAGTCAAATATAGACCCTGATTGGTACGCGAAAGAGGATGAAATGAAGACTTACGAGTAAATGTACCTTTTATATATTCAAAACGAATGAATTTAATAATCGCTGTATATGTACAAAATATTTCACGCAAATAGACACTTAAAAATGTTTGATTCGTCGCGGATCTCATAGGGTAGTAGCCGGGGCTCGCGACTCAGACTGGCTGGTAAGGCAAGGTCGGAATCGGAGCTGTAGTTAAGAAACTCGGTTAAACCTAACAATCCTAGTACTGGAGATGGAGGGTGTCGAGGGCATTCACCGGACTTGGAACTTAGGAAAGATCCTGGAATCCAGGTTGGATCCGGAATCGTTTTAGACAACTACCTCTTCTTTCAAAGGCTGCATATTTGGAACTCGGAATTGGCTCTCGGGTCGGATTGGGATTCGGAAATTCGGATCTGCTCCAAGAATTGTGGACTTGACCGGCGTGGAGTCTGGAAGCGACACCCCCGACTCGGAGTAAAACGCTGGTTTATATAGTGTGGAGGGTTACTGACGTCATTAAACAGTTATGACGTCATTTAAAGCAAGTGCTTCCGAGATTCTTCGGAAGTACGGAACTATCCGAAGAACCCCGCAACCATTTCGGACAAAAACTTAAGGATGCAGTCGGAGTGTTCCAAATGAACGATTTCCGTAAACAATACTGGGAAAAGAGAGCTGAGAAATTATTTTCTTTCCACAACGTTTTTGGATAATATAAATTAAGAAAATATCGACGCGATATATGATAAATTGGACTTGTATGTAATAAGGTGGACAAATTGAGAAGATGATGACAAAGTTCGTCTCTAACAATGCTTTAACGAACTTAGTGATTGTGTCAACGCATCGGTGAGGACGATGCTCGGTAGGGGCTTGAAAGGCAGGGTCGTTACATTGCCCCCTTCTTAGTTTGGTTTGGTCTCCAAACAGGTAGGTTGAATGGCTTTACCCGTAAGAAATTTTAGCAACACACATACAATACCATTTATCTTATTTACTGACTATGGGCATCAATCTTGGAATTAATTATCTTGACAAGACCTTGGAGATTATAATAATGTGCCTCCTCCAATAGTTCATAGCAATACCTTAAGTCTCTCGGTAAGGCTCTCGAGTCTAGCCGACATTCGTTTCTCAAATAATTTAGAATGACCCGAAAATGGGAATTGTCCCGGTCCACAAACCAATCTTTCTTTACACTGGTGGTAATCATCTGGCTGAGAAGACCCTCGGGGTCATTGTTCAGAGTTCCTCGGCTGGTTTCAAATCTCTGACCCCCTATGTAAAGACATATCCTTTCCTCCTGGCTCTGGAGAAGTTTCTTTAGTCTGTTAGACCTGGGACTGTCGGTTACCTTCTCTAGCGGGGGAAAACTAAGCACAGGGGGGGATGGTTTTGCTGATCTGGACGAGGAGGAGGAAGAGGAGCAGGACGAGGAGGATGATGAGAAGGAGGAGGAGGAGGTGGAGGGAACCGGGCTGGGTTTAGCCTTCTTCTTTGGAGGTGGGCTTTCTGGCTGGGCAGGCGGAGCTTCCAGCTCAACATCAGAAATATCACTTAGATCCTCCGTCTGGATTTTCGTTGCTTCGGGTTGCTTTTGAATGACCTTTCGGGGTGGATCAGGTATGGGGGAGAGGGCCCTGGGGATGGTCGCCATAACTTCGATTTCGGTTTCCGTTGGCCCCTTTGCTTTAATTATTGTTGGTTGAACCTCATCCTTCCAGGTGCGGAACAATCTGTATGCCTCGTCACTTCGCTCCCCGGATGGAGCAATGAGTATAAAATCATCATATAAGAGTTTAGCCTTACTACAACCATGATCATAGTTCCGGCGGGCAAACCTCCTGGTGCAGCCTACGCACTCATATAGGAACTCCGAGTGGACCTCCTGGGCATGTCGGGTGGCACGATTGAAACGTCCAAAGATCATGTTTGGGCACTTAAGGCACACATACTGAAAAGATAAACATAACAATAATAAAGAACTGTTCAAATTTATTTGCATTTCATATTCATACAAATGTTCAACAACCACAGTTCTTATTAACATTGTAAACTTTTATATTTACAGGTTAGGGGTCAACCAAGAGATTTGAGTTCCGTTGTACTTCTTCAAACGATCGTGATGTACCACCTTAGGTTTCGCACGCGGACTCTGTTGAATACGATATATTACATCATTGATCTTGGTTAGCACAACACATGGACCGATCCAAGACGGAGACAGTTTTGAACATTTAGCAGGCTGGTTTCTTGAACTTAGTAACCATACCATGTCGCCACGCGAGTATGCATTTTGGCTAATTTTATGGTCGTATTTACGTTTCTGGCTATCGCTGGCGGTTTTTAGGTTTTTGCGCGCTAACTCATGGATATCATGGAGTCTTTGCTCAAGATCTAGTGCATAATCGCATTTTGAATTGCGGTTAATGGAGAAAGATGGACCACTCCAAAGGTCAATAGGTAGAGTTAAATCTCTACCAAACATCATCATGGCAGGGGAGAATCTCGTGCTCTCATGCACGGAGGAATTGTACGCAAGATTTAACATGGGTAGGTACTCATCCCAGTCTCGCTGATTCTCGGATACATATTTCGACAACATAGAAACAACAGTTCTATTTGCTCGCTCAACAAGGCCATCCGACTGGGGTCAATAGGCAGTGGTTCGAGTCTTTTCAGACCCGAGTATCCGACACACTTCTTTGAATAACAAAGACTCAAAGTTGGTCCCTTGGTCAGAATGTATCTGAAGAGGAATTCCAAAAACACTGATTACGTGTTGAACTAGTTTCTTCACAACAGTTGTGGCCTCCTGGTTGCGTACAGGTATTATCCACAGCCATTTAGTGAAATAATCAGCACTCATCAGAATATATTTGTGGCCGTTGTAACTCCTCGGAAAGGGTCCCATAAAGTCAATTCCAATTCTCTCCAATGGGGCGCCAACATTATATTGCTTCATGGATGCTTTTGCTTTCCGTCGTGGTGCTTTGTGAGATCCACATATGTCACATTCTTGACACCACTTAATTACACTATTTTTCATGTTGTACCATGTATATCTTTGCTTAGCTCTTAGTAGAGTTCTCTTAATACCAAGGTGTCCAGCAGTCACACTGTCGTGGAGCTGTCTCAAAATGTCTGGTATCAGAGATTTAGGGATAACTAGTAGCTCTTTTTCGGTCTTTCCATCGTCACTAACCCAAAGTCTATATAGGACATCATTTCTCAATTGGAAAGACTCCATCCGATTCCAATAATACTTTAATTCCACAGATTCCTTAGCTACATCTTGCCAAGTTGGTTTCATACCAGATGTTACCCATAACCTAAGCTGGCATAGAATTGGATCGGTTTTCTGAAGCTGTGCCAGCTGGTCTCGGTCTACACTGTCATTTACTTCACAGACAAGATTACTATGCATACTTTCGGTTTGCAAGTCTCCTTCACACAGAAATGGATTCCTGGCCACAGAATCCTCCCATGGATCGTTTGGAATACTTGACTGGTCGCTGACAATTTTCACCTCCATTGGTTGGGATCCTTCTGTATATCTAGGTTGTGTAAAAGTACCAGCTTCATTTCCAAGATTACTCTTACTGTTTATCAATGTTCGAGGGCTTGAATTTACACAAACTCCAGTCTGTACACCCGGAACAATGCTGTTTGTGTACTCTAAGTCAACTTGAACACTCTTATTACACGGAGCCAGTACGTCTTTCATGTTCCCACAAAGTTCGGTCTCAATTCGCGAATTAATCTTTGGGCTTGTTGAACAATCAATCTGGCTTCTTACTTCAGCGACCGCACACATAGTCGAATCTTTCTGTTCCATTCTTTCACAGAATTGGCAGTCTTTGGCATAACAGGGCCTCCTGGACAAGGCGTCGGCATTGGAATGAACCCTACCGGCTCTATGGCAAATTTCAAAATCATACGAGGCAAGGATTTCTAACCATCGGGCCATTTGTCCCTGTGGATTTTTAAAGTTTGTGAGCCATCTAAGGGCTCCATGGTCACTACGCACTATGAAATGTCTACCATACAAATAATGGTGAAATTGTTTTACTGACAAAACCACGGCTAATAACTCTCGTCTTGTTACACAGTATTGTTTCTCGGTCTTGGATAAACATTTGCTATAGTAACAAATAACCTTTTCCAAATTGTTTTGATTTTGCGATAATACGCTTCCTACGCCAACTCCGCTGGCGTCTGTATCCAATACGAAAACTCCGTCATCTCTTGGATATGACAATACTGGGGCCTCGGTCAATCGCGTTTTAAGGGATTGAAAGGCGTTCTCACACTCTGTGGTCCACGAAAAAGTTTCATTTTTCTCGGTAAGTTTGTGCAATGGCTTGGCTATTGTGGAAAAGTTTGGTACAAATCTCCGGTAATAGGAACAAAGTCCGACAAAACTCCGAACATCTTTAATACACATGGGCACGGGCCAATCTCGCACAGATTGGATCTTTTCTGGATCGGTAGCTACGCCGGATTCACTTATAATGTGACCTAGGAAAGTGACAGATTTTTGAAATAATTGACACTTTTTCGGGTTAAGCTTAATATTGGCGTCCAACATGCGCGCAAGTACTTCTTCCAACGCGATTAAATGATCTTCAAATGTCTTTGAATAAACTATGATGTCATCCAGGTATATAAGACACGTCTTCCATGTCAGACCAGATAATACACGTTCCATCAACCTCTCATAGGTCGCCGGCGAGTTGCAAAGTCCCATAGGCATCACCTTAAAATGCCACAGTCCACTACCTGGGATAGAAAAGGCGGTTTTGCATCGATCCTTTTCCGCTAGTCCAACTTGCCAGAATCCTGACCTACAGTCCATTGAACTAAACCATACTGCTCCGGAAAGGGAATCTAGGGTATCGTCTATTCGAGGTAATGGCTGACAATCTTTAATGGTCACTGAATTCAGGGCGCGGAAATCACAACAAAAACGAACACCACCCCCACCGGGCTTATCAACCAGCAAAATTGGACTACTCCACGGACTATTGCTTGGCTCAATTAGTCCTCTGTCGGCCATCTCATGGATCTCCTTATCAGCAAGTTGTCGTTTAGAAAGGGGGACTCTATATGGAGGTCTTTTTATTGGTCGGGCATTTCCTGTATCTATGGTATGTTCAACTAAATGGGTCAAGCCAAGATCACTTTTGTCCTTAGAGAAAACAGGGGAGTACTTAATTAACAGGTTTTTCAATCGTTCAGCTCGCTCGAGGGACAAAGACTTCATAGCGTACTCAAAAACACTCTTTAAATGCTCGGGCAAATCAGTGCAAGTCGTATTCTCGACGGAACTAACCGTTTTCGTCGGCACCGAGTCTGGTATGGTTACACTTTCAAATGTCGCGGCAATGGTATTTCGGTACACGGTACATGGATCGGTGCTTAAATTCACCACTCTTAAGGGTATCGCCCCATTTCTCGTGTCTACTAAGGATTTTGCTACGAGTAAACTCCTTTTCTCACTAAATTTCGGATTAGGCTCAACTAAACCAATATCGCTATTTACATAACCCATAAGTTTTCCTGGAATTATCATTTCCGACGAAGGCGGAATTTCAATATTTTCACATACAGCGATTCTACAACAAGAAAGAGAATTCTTGTCGCCATCTTTTACTCTACAGCTTATGTTCTCTCCCTTTATTCGGAGTCGACACTTTTTGAGATTGACGTCACAATCATACGTATTCAGAAAATCAATACCTAATATTCCGTCATTTTGAATATCGGCTATTAATACATTGTGGGAAAAGGATTTTCCGCCAATTTCGATATCTACTAGAGCTTTTCCAAGAAATGGCGCACTTTCACCGGTCGCAGTAAGCAGCGTCATATTGACAGGCTCTAATCGGGATCGATTGCAATTTGGAATTGATTCCCAGATCTCACGGCGTACAATAGTACAACTGGAACCAGTATCTATCAACATGGAAATCGAACTACCAAGTACTGTCGTATCTACATATAAACCATTGTCTCTCGATAAAACGCACGTATCTTTTACGTTCGGATTGGACCGTTTTCCTGAGATCGATCGTCGGTCCGCGCGGTCGATCTGTTGTCGTTTCCCTGGTTCTTGTTGTTGGTTCGACGGTTATAAGAACGATGACCGTAATTACCCTTACGCTCTTTTTGCTTTCTGGATTCTAACTCGCGTTTTAACTCGTTCACTTGTCTCGTAAGGTCGTCAATTTTTGAATTTGAACTATCGCTTTCTTCGGTCACGCTACGCACTTGGTAACGTCCGCGACTGGTATCAGCTTTTCGGTGAGCATCTAGGCGCACGGCTATGCTCTCTGCCTCACTGACGGTCTTCGGGCCTACTTCTCTCAACCGAAGCCTAATGTCCTTATCAGTCATTGCGTCAATAAAATGGTCTAGCGCGAGCATTTCTAAAACCGCTGAAGAAGCACTTGGGTATGCTTTTCGGGTCAATTTTCGGATAGCCTGTGCTAATTCTGGAATACTTTCGTTTTTACCCAAAACTTTGCCTTGAAGCATAGAACGATATATCTCGGCTCTCTGGGTAGAGCCATACCGGTTCTGTAAGGAATACACGATAGCCTTAAAATCGCGCCGTTCGAACGGGTCTAACTCACACAATAAGGTACGGCATGGGCCTATAAGGCTACTCGCTAGAAACAAGGATTTTGTTTCATAGTCCCACCCATTTAGGTCGGAAACAATATTAAACTGGGTAAGATATTCGTCCAAATCTTCGCTACCGTCGTAGGTCTGCGGTTTTAACTTATTATGTCCCGATCTATCGGCACGGCCATCGGAAACACTTGCGTGTATTCGGCTGTATTGGTTAAAACGTAGGTCGCTAGACTCACGGTCATGGCTACGCACACGTATTTCGTTTCTGGGGCGGATATCGTCCACGTCAGGGGTACTACAGGAACGCTGCCCCCTTCTTAATGTATATCGCGGTGAACTCAAATCATCTTGGTTGCCACTTTGTCTGGGATCCCTATCATGGTTCAAGGAAGGTCTCACAGACTGGTCAATTTGTCCTTGCAAAGAAAACAACTTATTTTCAAAGTTACTTAAAGATCTCTGAACTTGGTTTTCTAAAGCCTTAAAATTTGACTTAATTTTAGACTCCAAAGTGCTAATACATTTCTGTATGGTATTAGCACTGCATGCTCCATCACCAGCACTAGGGTTATGCTCGTTCGTGTCGGAATGGTCACTACCCTCGGAGCGCGAATCTGACATTTCACCCTCTTCGGAAACGGGCGTATCTACATTCGTGGGTTGATCCCGGAATGTAACCACATTGGAATCGTCCATTCTTGGTAACCACTGGGATAGACTTATGCACAGGAAATAAACTTGTCTTAAAGCACGATTAAAATATGATTATGAAATCACTGCAAATTACAAAAATAATTCGAATAATTGATTTAAACAAGTCATTACAGATCCCACCTCTGCCACCAAATTTTGTAACGTGCTACCCTGTCGTTCTCTAATTTCCTTCGTCGATCATTTGTCGAGCGAACTAATTTAAGAGAGAAACGGGTTACAAAATAAATCTTACGGGTTCGTCCTGTGCAAAATATCAGTGCATGAAATCGGACTAGTCAAATATAGACCCTGATTGGTACGCGAAAGAGGATGAAATGAAGACTTACGAGTAAATGTACCTTTTATATATTCAAAACGAATGAATTTAATAATCGCTGTATATGTACAAAATATTTCACGCAAATAGACACTTAAAAATGTTTGATTCGTCGCGGATCTCATAGGGTAGTAGCCGGGGCTCGCGACTCAGACTGGCTGGTAAGGCAAGGTCGGAATCGGAGCTGTAGTTAAGAAACTCGGTTAAACCTAACAATCCTAGTACTGGAGATGGAGGGTGTCGAGGGCATTCACCGGACTTGGAACTTAGGAAAGATCCTGGAATCCAGGTTGGATCCGGAATCGTTTTAGACAACTACCTCTTCTTTCAAAGGCTGCATATTTGGAACTCGGAATTGGCTCTCGGGTCGGATTGGGATTCGGAAATTCGGATCTGCTCCAAGAATTGTGAACTTGACCGGCGTGGAGTCTGGAAGCGACACCCCCGACTCGGAGTAAAACGCTGGTTTATATAGTGTGGAGGGTTACTGACGTCATTAAATAGTTATGACGTCATTTAAAGCAAGTGCTTCCGAGATTCTTCGGAAGTACGGAACTATCCGAAGAACCCCGCAACCATTTCGGACAAAAACTTAAGGATGCAGTCGGAGTGTTCCAAATGAACGATTTCCGTAAACAGTACTGGGAAAAGAGAGCTGAGAAATTTTTCTTTCCACAACGTTTTTGGATAATATAAATTAAGAAAATATCGACGCGATATATGATAAATTGGACTTGTATGTAATAAGGTGGACAAATTGAGAAGATGATGACAAAGTTCGTCTCTAACAATGCTTTAACGAACTTAGTGATTGTGTCAACGCATCGGTGAGGACGATGCTCGGTAGGGGCTTGAAAGGCAGGGTCGTTACAGTCCCTTAAATCTTGTATAGTAGTATTTTTAAAATAGAAACACATTTTCGTGTTTATTTTTGCCTAATGTGTGTGATTTTACATGAAAGATAAAAACTTTAACTTTTGCTTGTATTTTCTGAATACGTACACCTAGGACCATCGTTTTTCATGCATACTCTAATCAATGATAAACTTTCGCTTATGACAAAAACCTGTGACCCTCCGACCAGGTACTTTGATCTACTTTTTAAAACAGTTGTTCTTTGTGATGAGTGCTAGTGTAATGCGAAACATTTGTTGTGATACCTCCGAGGTCAAGGTCACATTTGAAGGTCAAAAAACAAATTTGACCTTGTCGGGAGCATAACTTTTACATTTATTGATGGATTTGAAAATAATTTGGCGGCGACAGCTGTTCTTCTTGATGTGTGCTAGTGTCATACAAAACGTTTGTTGTGCGTCGTCCAAGGTCAAAGTCACATTTTAAGGTCAAACGACAATATTGACCTTGTCTGGGGCATAACTTCTACATTTATGGATGGTGTTGAAAATGACTTGACACAGTTGTTCTTCCTGGTGATTGCCAGTGTCATGCAAAACGTTTGTTGTTATACCTTCAAGGTGAAGATCACAGTTGAAGGTCAAACAATAAAATTGACATTGTCCGGAGCATACCCTCTACATTTATAGAAGGATATGAAAATAACTTGGCACAGTTGTTCTTCGTGATGAGTGCTAGTGTCATGCGTCACGTTTGTTGTAATTCGCTTAAGGTCATGGTCACAGCTGAAGGTGAAACGACACAATTGACCCTGTCCGCAGCATAACTTCTACATTTATGGATGGATTTGAAAATAATGTTGCACGGTTGTTCTTCTTGGTGAGTGCTAGGGTCATATGATACGTGCAAGGTCAAGATCACTAATGAATGTGAAACGACCTTGTCCAGAGCATAACTTCAATATTTATGGATAGATTTGAAAATAACTTGGCACAGTTGTTCTACTTGGTGAGTGCTATTGTCATGCAAAACGTTTGTTGTGATGCGTGCAAGGTCAAGGCCAAAGATTTAAAAAAAAAAAGCTGTGCACTACATTCTCTGTACAAATCAGCGGGCTCAACATGTTTTCCCTGGACAGCCTATTTCTCGTTTTGGTTTATTAGGTCACCTGACCGAAGAACATGGTGACCCATTTCGATCGTGTTTCGTCCGTCGTTATGCGTCGCGTGTTAACTTTTTACATTTTCGACTTCTTCTAAATAACCCTTGGACGGAGTTCAACCAAACTTGACGTGAACTCTCCGCATTGAAAGGCGCTCCAGACTTGTACAAGTCATTGAGTTATCTCCCTTGGGAGCCCCGTAAGTGGCCAAAAATAGGCAAAAAGAGGTACATAAAAAACAAAACAACAACAAAAAAATCTTGTCATGAGCTAGCTGTTAGATTAGATTCACATTTGGTATTTAGAGTCAATAGGGCAAGGACTATAAAGTTTGTATTAGAGAAAAAAAAAAAAAAAAAAAAACTGTCTATAAATGGCCGTGCTAGGGGGCAGGGATGGGCATAAGCTTACAAGATGACAACTTTAAAAATCTTTTTCTACCAAACCAAAAAACCTACAGCTCATATATTTGGTATGTAGCATCATCTAGTAGACCTCTAACAAGATTGTATAAATCATGGCCCCAGGGTCAGAATTGGCCCGTTCCCAGACGTCACAAGTTTAACACAGGCTTATATAGTGAATACTTAAAAATCTTCTTCTCCCAAAATGAGAGCGCCTAGAACTTTTATATTTGGTATGTAGCATCATCTGTTGGACCTCTATCAAAATTGTATAAATTATGGCTCTGTGGTCAGAATTAGCCCGTTCCCAGACATCACATGTTTAACATAGGCTTGTATAGTGAAAACTTAAAAAAAAAATCTCCCAAACAGAAAGAGCTTTGATATTTTGTTTGTAGCATCATCTGGTGGACTTTATATGTTTTTGTTCTCTTTTGACTCGGGCCAACGATAAGGCCATGTGGGCCTCTTGCTCTGTATTTAAAACAACTTTCAACATCATGACATGAGTAGGTGTATTGTCATTTGGCGTGTAAAATTTCGTAACTACAGCTTTATTCAAGCTGTAGTTACGACATTCTGCTCGCCCAAAGACGATATGTATGTATATTAACGCATATGTATGTATTTACATGTACGTATGAGTGTATTATGCATGTTCCGACCTTTTGTATAGTGTTTGCATGAGGAATACGTAGAAGTTAAGAATAGAGGTTTTAAAAAGCAACCGATTGAAAAAATGTTTCGATGATCCGATTTCTCAGAAAGACTTCAAGAGACATTTAACCTCATTAACTGACCAACCGCTGGCCCCGCCCACTTACTCCGTAGGTCACGCCCATCGACCCAACAGCATTAATTTTGCAAAATTCATGGACAGTAGCATGTTACAAAAGGGTAGAATAGTTGGTTGGCGACTTAAACGTCGTAACTACAGCTTGAAAAAGCTGTACTTTCGACTTTTTAGTCGCCAGACCGACCAAAAAAGTTAATAGCGGCCAATGTTGGATATAAAATTCAATTCTAGTCTACATAAACGGTTTCATTGGTCGGCTGGTTATTTGATTGACAGCCGCGATTGGTCAATTGACGTATTCATACATTGTGTGATTAGGTTTTTCGGTTCAGCTCCAGCCGCCGCGATATAACTGAATTTTTTTGAAAGCGGCATATAACCCCATCAAACAAACAAACAAACAAACAAACAAACAAACCAAGTTTAAATCATCAAGACAACAGAAATGCTTCACACAAATGTCGGGCAATATTTGAGTTCAAAATACACCTCCGGTCTTGATTGGTCTCTCGATTGTTTTAAAGACGGCCTCTGTCCACCATTTTCACAATCAATAGAAGTTTTGTTGATCTTCAATTTTCTGAGTTCGGCTGCAGTTGTCACTGTGTATCGAACTATGAACAATCCAGATACCACGTGTATAGATGAATGCATGCCCATATATGGATGTTTTTCGTGCATGCTCCGATGGTTTTGCAATAGCGTCTCTAAGTTATTGACTAGAAGGCTGGAAAACGATACGTCTCGAAAGAGGTGAGAAATATTGACTATTTCAAAGAAGTATTTAAAACGTAATTTCGTTTAACCGTTTCCTGTTTTTCAAAATGTTAGACCTGTCCAAATTCCAAGGTTTTGCAGACGAAAATTAATAGGGGATATAATTTGCAAAATAACCATACCGTAGGGTGGATAATATTGTGGAATAGGAAGAAATTGCTTTTTACAAGCAACTTCTTCTTTTTCAACAATGTTTTCTCAACAATAAAAACAGAGAGACGTAAACACCAGGGATTGAACAGGAAATAATTAACACATAGGCACAAAATTATGCTTTCAGACGCCATGAAAAAATGCGATCATGGAAAACGGTGTGCAATGGATAAATTGACTGCAACAAACAATTTATATTTTTTCTTACAGGTACCCTATTTGTCACTTATTTTCGAATTAAGCGCCATTTGGAATATCGTCTGCTACTTTTTTCATTTTAGCATGCATAGTCTAAAATTATGTCGGCTGGGATTGGGTAGAAAAATAATAGTTATCGACAATTGGATGAAAAAGAACTAAATCCCATTGTTCGCATAAATACGTATATTAAAAAAAATATAACATACTATAACTACTCGAGAAAAAGTATGAAAAAAGTGATAATTAGCCTGACGAAAGTTTGCACGTGTATGGCTGAATTTCGGGTATTTGTGTCCCTGGAAATGGCACATTTATTTTCGTTTCCAATGCATAAATTGTTTAGAATTCTGATTTTCAGGTATTTTATTTATATACATTTTCAAAATTCTACCCAATAAACTGACGGATCATTAGAACTGCCTACTGACTCTGCTGGCTATTCCTAACTACTCCGACAGAAATTTCAACTCGATATCAACAGCGTTATTTTGCACAATTTATAGCCAGAAACATATTGCAAAAAATAAAATGGTTGGTTGGCGAACTAAGCGTCGTAACTACAGCTTGAATAAGCTGTAGTTACGACGTTTAGATCGCCGAAACAACAAAAATGTTTCACCAAAAGTGGAACGAAGAAACACCTCCGACCGAAAAGAATGATTTGATTGATGAATTGATTCTTTTACGCCGATCTTGTGTTTCACTGAGCGAATAATATAAGTTATATTTTCACGAGCCGTTCTGCTAGTAGTGCAATCTTCGCTTTTATACAAATGTCAATTGATGTCTCGCTCTCCTTATAGCCCAGACCTTGTCCCCTGTGACTTTTGTTTGTTTACAGAACTGAAAATACTGCTTGCTGGAAAGAAATAAAAGACCGGCTTTGATATCTATTGTTACACAGTACCTAAAACATACGTCTACGCCATGATTCACAGCGGGAATACAAAAGCTCCCACGAAGATGGCAAAAGTGCGTAGACGTAGGTGGAGAATATTTTGAAAAGAGTGGAAAGTTTGTTTTTTAAATGTTGGTTTTCGACAACGAGTAAAAAGTCCGGCGGATATTTTCTGACCGTCCCTCGTATACTTTTCGTCAGGAAGATGACGCGAGACTACGAGAGACCGATGGTTGGTTCACTATACTTCCTCGTGTTAGCACCATCGTCATCGTAATCTAGCTATATCTCGATCGTACTCTCGTTCATCACCACTGCGGCATCACCATCGTGCTCTCGATCCTCTTTTGAAAAATTAGCAAGTTATCTTTTTGTGGCCTAGCGGTATTCCGTAATTTTCCAAATCGTAGACCTATGTGGGATAGCAGCTGGAGGCTAGGAAAGGACGTAATGGTAGTACTGGTGCGAGAAATACCAGGAATCCATCGTTAGGTGCTCCAACCGCCGCGATATAACTGAAAGATTGTTGAAAGCGGCGTAAAACCCCATTCAAACAAACAAACAAACTTACTTACTCTATACCTTCCTGACGAGTTGAATAATATTCACTGTTTCATTTCACAGCCACGATGGGTATTCCGAAAACGACGTTGATCATTAGTATGGCATGTGTCCTCTCTCTATTCATCATAAGTACGAAAGGAAACAATTGGAGTAAGTTAACTCTTTCGTAAACAATGCTTACATTTTTACGTTCATGTTTATATAACTTAATCTTAAGTTTCGTCTATCAAACACGAGCGATCTGATTGGTTGAAAAATTATTCACTCCTCCACAAACAAAGTTTTGAGCGCGCAGCAATTTTGTATGCTTCCGCACAAATTAGTTCCATACAAAAAAAAAAAAAAAGAATCAAATTTTGTAAAGTTTTTGCTTTTTCGCTCGATGCTATTAAATTATAAGAAATGGGAATATATTTTGTTTTCATGGAGGCATGTACCGAAAAAACTTATCAAACTGTTTAAATACGCGAAGCGGATTCATATATAAGAGTGATTAGGTTTTTCGGTTCATGCCTCCATGAAAACAAAAATATTCTCTTAATTTCTAAAATACATGTATTTTACCGCTGGGAAAAAGGAAGGGAGACTGAATGAATCTTCACATTTGTCCGACTTTCTCATCATGTTTTTAATTCATTGCCGAAATATTAATCTTGAATGGCATTTACTCGATCAGATCTCAGTCCAAATACATGTATTTGTTTTACGGAAGTTCCTTTTCGTTTGGCTAGATAGTAAACAAAAAGCTCTGGGTCTGAAAAAAAATCATAAAATACGCGCAAAAATGATTTAGTTATCCCCCTCGATGGCAGGCCTATCAATTGCTCTTTTGTAAATGGCCATACTTTCTAAGACGCAGATAAATGTTGTAAATAATTATGAGAAGAAGAAGAAAATCCTGCTTTCTTTTTTCGATGAAGGTAAACCCTTTTGATTTCTTTTTCATATAATTGCTCACAGATCCCCTTTAAATGGGTATATTAGTCCATGTATTGATTTTTTGTTTACTTAAACATTGTGCGTTGTAAATCGCCGTTCAACGTATTAAACTAAAATGAGCGCAAAAAAAAAAAAAAGAAAAAAAGAGATAATTCAAATGTCAAATGTTGAAGATTTTGCCCGACGACATCAACGTTATTGAACACAACGAAATCACCGACAATAATACGCTGACTACAACAACATTGGCTTCAACGACCTCAACACAATAAAAAAGAAAACGTCATTAACAGTGGATTCTTCAACGTCAATGACAATGTGTGTGGCGACGTCAATGCCATTTTGTGGGACGACGTCAAAGACAATGAGTAAGACGACGTCAACGATAATATCTTCGACGATATCAACAACATATCATCAACAAAACCACGACGACGATTACGCCATTGACTACGACGACGTCATTTCCAATGTCTACGACGTCAACGATAATGACTATGACGAAGTTAAAAGCCAAGGCTATGACATTATAATTTATTTTTAGTTTCGTCTATAAAAACCGAGCGATCTGATTGGTCGAAAAGTTTAAGTCATACCTCCATTCTCTTCATCTCTTAAATCATCAACATAACCACGACGACGATTACGGAATTGACTACGACGACGTCATTTCCAATGTCTACGACGTCAACGAAGTTAAAAGCCAAGGCTATGACATTAAAAATACAATGACTTCGACGTCGTCAACGCCTATGTCTTTGACGACGTCAACAATGAACATGGTCTAAGACATTGTCGTTGACGTCTTCATTGTCATTGTCGACATCGTTGTCATAGTCATTGTCGTTGATGTCATCTAATTCTTTGTTGTTAACGTCGTCACAATCATTTTAGTGAACTCGAATGTCTTCGACGACGTCAACAAAAACGATAATGTTGTCGTCAATGACAATCACTTTTTAAGAAATGAAGAGAATATTTATTATTTTCATGGAGGTATGAATACAGGAAGGCCTTTACTGGTAATATGACGAGAATTTAGTTTCAAACTTTGTAGTATATTAAATTCGTTATAATACGTTTATGGACGAACAGTCATTGCACTATGGGATGCGTTTCGGGGGACATGATTTCTCCAGCCGGAAATAAAACGTCGTATAAACCCCGGCAAGAAACCATTATAGGGATGAGTGTATTTTTCACTGCGTTTATTGGAGTATAAAGTGCAATTGCCTTAGCACATGGCAAATAACGCCCGTAGGGCGTTATGTTTAAGCCATGTGCTAAGGCAATTGCACTTTATACTCCAATAAACGCAGTGAAAAATACACTCATCCCTATAATTGCAATACGTCTATTTTCAAATCCAAAACGGATAGAGAGATGAAAATAAAAACAAATAAACGAACTGTGGGCGGAGTTACTTTTCTTTGACAGGCGTATGGATACATTGACACAGTTTATCGCTCGAGTCGTTGTAACGGCGGACATTTTATTTCGTCGCTTGGGTTTTTTGAAATGGAAATTCGAACATTCGTTGAATTTATTTGGAATTATTATGAGGAAATACTAACTTTAAACTCTGTAAATTATGATATCTGGGTCGATAACAGTTAGAATTATGAATAGATGCTTTGTAATAGACAAGAAATATAAACCTACCAAATGGACACGATGCATGCTGATGTGGCGAAGCCGATTCGACATCTCGGATTTACGGCTAATAAATGTGAGTTTTTCGAAATCTTCATGTTTAAAACGAACATTATAATTGTTATAAGGACACTATTTGTTTATCTATTTATTGAAAATCCATGGAAGTATAAAGGAATTCGAGGAAATCGAAATTCAAAAGGTGATGACTATAAATAGTAACAAAACAAGTTTGGTATTTCTTGGAAGTGAATTCCCAATATCGGAAATCCCTGACCTTGTTTGTTTCTATTTTTGTCGAAAATAGTTCTGCCTTTTATCGAGGTATAAAGTTCAATTGATTTGATCACGTGATACGATTTTGGCCAATGAAAATACTCTATTTTGAAGTATTGCAATTATATAACTAATAATATGACAATATTCAACAACAATGATCTCGGAGACATCAACTACGAGACGCTGTCCCGGGTTATACAAACATAATTTGTCAGAAGCCGCCGTCAAAGTGCAGTCGGTAGCGCATCAGTCTCCCAATCTTCATTCATGGGATGTCACGGTTTCGATCCCCGGCGGCAGCACATATCCTTTCCGACATTTGAGGCTAAGAAAGGGTGTAGTGGTAGTAATGGTGTGAGAAATACCTGGAATCCATGGTAACGTGCTCTAGTCGTCGCGATATGACTGAAATACTGTTAACAGTGGCATTAAACCCTATTCAATCAATTGATTTAATTAAGAAATAAAGATACTTTCTTTGTTCTCAATGAGTTATGAGCTTAAATTTGAATAAGCGAAAACTGATTCATACATTGGCGTTATTAAATCTTTAGGATCATCCGCAATGAAAACAAAACTAAACAAAACAACAACAAAAATCACCCCATTTCTTAAAGTCTAGCCACAATACGAATCAAAGCTAATAATTTATAAGTTTTGGGTAAAAATTATTTTGTTGATCTACTTTGTACGCAAGCATTCAAAATAAGTGGGTATCAAAAATTTAAAAGTTTATAAAAATTAGCAAATGAAAACTCCAGAATCTTGATAGACGAAACTAAAATCAGGTTATTAGATTATAATCAAAAACACGTACCTTTGTTTGTAAAAAATGTTTAAGATATAAAGAGAATATTTATTGTTTATATGGGAGTATGAACCTAAAACCTAATCACACGCTTCGCTTTGTAAATTCATACATAAGTGTGATTAGGTTTTTCGGTTCATACCTCCATGAAAACAAAAAATATCATCTTCATTTCTTATAATTTAATGGCATCAAGCAAAAAAAAAAAAAAAAGAAATATTTTTACAAATTTTGATACAATTTTATTGAACTGTTTTGAGCGCAAGCATACAAAATAGCTGCGTGCTCAAAACTTTGTTCATGGAAGTATGACTAATTATTTCGACCAATCTGATCTCCCGCTTTTAGACGAAACTAAACATTAAATTATACTACTTTATTATATACCTATAAAAGATATGGAGTAAAATCTGGCTGTCAAATACAACTCGACAGAAAAAAAATCAATATTCGGCGTGTAGCAAAAACAGTATTCGTCGAGTACCTTTAAACACTGACTTCTTTTTTGTGTATTGACGTTCCGTTTTTTTTTTTCCGGAAAGTTAGTTATTTCTTAGCCATTTAAATGTCATTTCCTAAAAGGTATATAATAAAAGGAATATTACAACAGTGTGTTTTTCTATTTGTTGTTATCGTGTTCTCGAATCTTGTGTAGGTATTTTTTATTGGATGAGACCGAAGGTCTCATCCAATAAAAAAATACCTACGCACGATCCTCGAACACGTTAACAACGCATAGAAAAGGACACTGTGGTAATATTCCCTATTTATTCCAGGGTGCGTTTCTGACTGTACAAATACAGCGGATGGCAACTACCAATCCTGCGAAAGCTGCAGCGTCTTCGTTACATGTGCTGATGGAATTACATTCGCTAATAGATCCTGTCCCTTCGACTTCGTGTGGGATGATAAGATAAAACAATGCGAAAATGCATCGGACACATGTAGTTAAAATCATAAGTCTCACATACAAACTATGGACATTCGAATTAAAGATATTTCGATGGTTGTTGTGTTCAACGTAAATTTGTCGAAAAGTTTATCCCTAATGGTATCACTGTCCTAGCATGAATTTCAAACCAAATGAACGCTCTTTCAGATGAATCCAGGTTTAAATCTCAACGAAACTTGTGAAAAGAGCTATCTAAACACTACAAAAATTGACTCATTTAACACTTTTTAATCAGTAAAGAAAAAAAAAAAAAAACACACACACAGAAAAAAAAACAAAACAAAAAAACACACACACACACACACACACACAAAAAAAAAAAAAAACAAAAAAAACAAAAAAAAAAAAAACAGCAGTGTAGCCCTTCCTGCATCAGGTTTTCAGGCAGCTTCAACGAAATGATATCAAATAGATCAACAACTGACTAGATAATGAAACAACAAACAACAAGAATTAGGTCAATCGAACTTAATCTTAACTAAAAATGATAAAAAGCAAAAATCATAACGTCAATTGACCAATAGCGGTTATCAATCAAATAACCAGTCGACCAATGAAACCATGGCATTCATTCTGACCAGAAATCAGTTTTGAGCTTCAAACATTTGCCGCCATTTTTGATATCCTTTTTTTGTGGTTTAGCGACTTAAACGTCGTAATTACAGTTTATTTAAGATGTAATTACCCTGTTTAGGTCGCAAACCAACTATTCTAACTTTTTGTTACACGTTTCTTGCCATAAAGTTTGCAAAATAATGCCGTTAAAAATCGAAGCGGAAATTTCTGTCGGTATCAGCGGTCAAGGCGAACAGAGTAAGTGGGCGGGGCCAGCAATTGGTCAATTTTGCGAGGAACTAGTCATTCCACCTCAATGTAAGATATATAATATCACAATAATGTTCCTCAGGGAACTGTTTAAATATTAAACATAATCACTCTGATTTCCATTTTTTCGGCAAAAAATGCCTTTATCTGAGATGAAACAAAATGGCTACAATAAGTGCTCATAAAGTTATGTTCTAGATATAAGATTTATTTTCTTTTTCTTGATAAAGGCATTTTTAGCCGAAATATTTGAAAATTAGAGTGATAATGTATAGTATAAGATATACAGTCACTCTACCTTCTTCCTCTTTTGGCACAGTTTTTCTTTTCAATCGTATCTAAGTCAATGCTAGATGACTAACAAGAGACTTAAAAAATTGTCATATTCGAATTGACCAATCGCTGGCCCCGCCATCTTACTTCTTTGGCCCCGCCCATCGACCCGGACAGGAAGTCTTGTTTCGGTTTTTAATGGCGTTATTCTTCAAAAATTCATGACTAGAAGCATAAAGCAAAAAGTAAAAATGGTTGGTTGGCAACTTAAAACTCGGTACTTCAGCTTGAATAGGCTGTAATAGCGACCTTTAAGTTGGCAATCAAAAATAGAGTTTAAGAAAATGGCGACCAATATCGGAGTTGAAAATTCATATCAAATCTTAATGTATGATTTCATTGTCGACTGGTTATTTGATTGACAACTACTATTGGTCAATTGATCAAAGACGATTTGCTTTTTATTGGTAGAAACGTTTAGGGTATTGTTTTATTTGTACACAGCCGCCGTCATAGCGCAGTTGGTAGCGCGTCGGACTGTCAATCTAGAGGTCCCGGGTTCGATCCCCGACGGCGGCACTCATCCTTTCCGACTATTTGTCTCTCACCAATGGGTCGATAATCGTAGACCTATGTGGGATAGCAGCTGGAGGCTAGGAAGGGATGTAATAGTAGTACTGGTGTGAGAATTACCAGGATTCCATTGTTAAGTGCTCCAGCCGCTGCGATATAACTGAAATATTGCTGAAAGCGGCGTAAAACTCCATTCAAAACAAACAAATTTATTTGTAAACATCTTGCCGTTTAATTATCGTCTCTACCGTAGCACATGCCAATATGAGCGACGCTCCTAGAAGACGGTTGGATAGTGCATTGATAAGCGGACGGAACTGCTTCGAGCTATGCCTGGTTCTTTAACGTGCTCGATGGACAGCACCGTCACATGGGTTCTTGAAGTAACGTCTCATCCGAAAGCAAATAGTTTGCTGGTTGATGTAGTCAGCACAGGGCTCGAATCCGTGATATTGAGGTTTAAAGTTGAGTCCTCTTCCAACTGAGCTAATCGGGCTCAGATATCCTTTGAATTACCTACTTTGTAAAGCCATCCTGACAACTTGAAATGACCAGCCACATTGACTAATTCTGCCATCCCTTTGGGAATAGTGGCCCACTACTTATAATATTGATATACAGTCGTTGGTTTCAAAATTGTAAGGTTAGTAAGTAAAAGCAAAGGCTTCCATTCAAATTGAATTATACCAAAATTCACTTCAATTCGAATAAGAAGAAAGATATATTTATTTAGAACAAAAGAACGGGACGAAGTTATATTCAATTAGGATGAGATGAAAGTTGTATTCATTTACAGTAAGATGAATGGTATATTCCATTAGAATATGAAGGATGGTATATTGAAAAAGAATACGACGGATGGTATATTGAATTACTATAAGACGGGTGGTGTATTCCATTAGAATATGAAAGAAGGTATATTGAATTATAATAACACGAATTGTGTATTCCATGAAAATAAAACGAAAATCATATCAAATAGGAATAAGACTATCCGTTCGTTCAAAGAGATTTAGACGAATGATATGTTTATTAAAATATGACGGATGATAACTTTTAAAGTCAACAACAACAACAAAAAAAAATCATAATTCGACTTCTTAGGCTATAATCAAAATGATATTCTAACAAATGAAATTGTGTCAGTTGGTTCCAAAATGTCCCAAAAACGGCTGGAATATAGCAGGAGTTAAGATATTTTAGTTGCCAAACTATGACTTATGAATTCATACGAAAATGTCAGCTTTATTTTCGCAAATTAAATTGCCCCGGACTTCGAAGACTTATGAATATGTCCCGCTGCTCCCCGATATTTGGACCCTAAAACCCTAATTTAACAAGCCGAGCTTGACTTGCGGACCTGTCCTAATCTTAGAGATCAGCGTCGTTGGTACAGGTTCACCATTCTATCTCGTAAAGAGTAGGCATGCGCGGGAAGAGTACTCGATACATTCATGTCAAGTGGATTGAATGGAAGGATATGACATTCCTCGCTACAGACAAAGAGCATACATAATTAAGAGCTAATATATACAATGTCATTCAATCTTTTAATTTCAAACCTTATTTAGATTCAATCAAACGTAATAACGTAAGGTCCTCTATCTCAAATCTTACATTATCTATTAACAGACTTGAAATTGAAACTGAAACATACACCAGACCGAAAACTGTAAGATCAAACAGAAGGTACAAACTTTATACTTTGCTAGAAGACGAATACCATTTCATTTTAGAATGCTCTTTTAACAATGATTTGAGAAAAGTCTATATCAAAAATATTATTGGCGAAGGCCTAATATGCAGAAATTTAAAGAATTACTTACATGCAATCAAAAAAGACGATGGAATCTCTCGGTATCAATATCTTTAAAAGTTTTAAATTAAGGAAAATCTCTATTTACCAGTAACCCATTCTTAACTCATCGACTTGTTCTAAATACAACCCCATATATAATAAGGGATATTATAAATAAAACTAATTTCCTGTTAATCATTATTATTATATTTACTAGAGGTTTTTCAACCTATAATTAATTTACATCAGTTATTCACTCAAGCCAATCAACAATATCAGACATGAAATAAGAACTTTCAAATAGAGCACATTTTAAAAGTCATTTGCCTTAAATTTCGCCGTTCTTTTATAAGAATGGCAAAAATAAGGATAAGCTTCAACTCTTGCTTCGATTTATAAGAGCGTAACTACCATTACGCATGATACGCTCGTGCGTAATGAGAAGACTATCCTCTAAAAGAATATTGTTGATGGGTGATCATGACATAGTAGCTGCATTGTATTTAAACTGTGGTTGCGATCATTTTTGATCATTCACAATCTTCGTCTTTTTCATTAAATTAAAAATTCTATAAAAAAAATGCAATAGTTACATCTGCATCTTTTTATCTATTTTTTCAGTTGGTAGCGCGTCGGACTATCAATCTAGAGGTCCCGGGTTCGATTCCCGACGGCGGCACTCATCCTTTCCGACTAATTGTCTCTCACCAATGGGTCGATAATCGTAGACCTATGTGGGATAGCAGCTGGAGGCTAGGAAAGGATGTAATGGTAGTACTGGTGTGAGAAATACCAGGATTCCATTGTTAGGTGCTCCAGTCGCCGCGATATAACCGAAAGATTGTTGAAAGCGGCGTAAAACCCCATTCAAACAAACAAAACAAATTATCTTTTTTTTCCTCAGACGAATCAATATAGGTTGGCGAGTTATTGCATGAGAGTGGGATAAGAAATCATTCATTCCGCACTCACTATTTCTCTCCTGTATTTCTAAAGAACGACCGCTTTTATGCTTATTTTGTGAACTATCTTGTATCTGATTGATTGATTGAATGGGGTTTAACGCCGCTTTTAACAGTATTTCTGTCATATCGCCGCGGCTGGAGCACCTAACAATGGATTCCTGGTATTTCTCACACCAGTACTACCACTACATCCTTTCCTAGCCTCAAGCTGCTATCCCACTTAGGTTTACGATTATCCACCCATTGGTGAGAGACAAATGTCTGAAAGAATATGTCCCGCCGCCGGGGATCGAACCCATGACGTCCCATGATTGAAGATTAGGGAGTCTGATGCGCTACCGACTGCGCTATGACGGAGGCATTTTGTATTTGAACAACTTTGGTTATTATGTACAGTTTGTCTTTTGTTTTTTCAATAAAATGTAAAAAAAAAAAAAAAAGAACATTGTCGCACCATGAGCGACATTTTCATTTGGTTAACTCTTTAATTTGCACCTTGAGCATAAAAACAAATCCTTGTGTATAAAAAGGAGCACGCAAACTCCTTTTAAATTACGTTGCGTTTTAAACGTCCTTAACGGACATTAAATTGTATTGTAGTGTTAGGAAAAGCCCGCCAGTCAACGCGCTTCGTTCGAAAATAACATCAAAGTAATGAAAGTACTGTAAGCTAGCAAAGCATAGTTTTGCTAGGTAATCTTCTCCGGTTACGATGATAAATAAACGAGGTTAGAGTAACCTAGTTTTAACCCATTACAATATGACAAAATAATAGACTTGTTCAAATCGAAAGAAGTTGCGGACGATAATTTCAAGCAAATTGAATTTAGAAAATATTTCCCTTGTTTGGAAGAAAAAATTGTGGACAATGAAGAAATTGCTTGTTACGATGTCCACAATGTTTTCCAAGTTTTTTTCATGATAACGGTAATGGGTTAAAGAACATGCTCTTGAAAGAGTTCTCTACAATTTGAGTTTGCAATATTTAAGAAATACACAAGAACTGCTTTTTAAGTGGTTAAGCCTCAAGAGGCAGTTTGCACTCGTTGAACTCTGGGAAGACCTCAAAATTTTCTCTATTTACTTCAGCTATCAAAGCTGACGCCTTGCTAGCTAAAAAGGTTCTCAAAAATGTACCCTGCTTTTTACATAAATATTTGTCTGAAGCGGATTTTAAAAAAGGGGAAGCGCGAGTTAATGTTATAATTTCTTGAACGCAGCCCTGGCTAACCTGGACCCCGCCCAATTACATGTACTCCACTGGCCACTCCCATTGATTCCGACTTGAAGTTCTCCTTCGATATTAAACGGAGTGATTTGCACCAACAATCGCCAGTAGGTTGTAACAAAAATGTAAAAATAGTTGATTGGCGACATAAACGTCTTAATTACAGCTGGAATAAGTTGTAGTAACGATGTCCCCCTCCAAAAACAAATTTAGATCAATGACGGAGATCAAAGTTCACCTAAGGTCTAAATGGGTGATTTGATTGGTCGATCATTGTTTGGACTGACAGCAATGATCTTTCAATTGAATAACCATTCGTCCAACGAAATCAATCATTCAGACCAGAAATGAGTTTTTAACTCCAGCATTGGCCGCCATTTTTGTTAACCTTTTTTGTTGGTTTGCCGACTTAAGCGTCGTAAGTACATTTCATTCAAGCTGTAGTTACGACGTTCAGGTCGCCAACAAACTTTTCTCTTTCGTTGTTGCATGCTACTAGCCATAAATTTTGCAAAATAACACCTTTAAAAATCGTCACAAGCAATTTCTCCTTTTTCTACAATATTTCTCAATTATAAAATCACGGGGACGTAATAACCAGGGATTTAGCAGGAAAGGCTAAAACTAGCGAAGCCGGTTGCAATCTCTCTCTTGGTTTATGTCATACTTTGAATTACGCTTTTACCGAATCACTACACTCGAAGATGCTATCAATGAAGTTATCTTGTTGATTTTGCAAATATCCTAGTTCAACATCAAACGTGTTGCAAATAACTAATTTTGATACTTAAAATCATCAGAGGATATATGCAGACTCCTAAATCCACCGATAGCTGGACAATGCTTTTTATATTTGTGCAGTTTAATATAAGTACTCAAATTAAACGCAGATGTTTATTTTCTTTACCCTCGTAACATGAAATATCATTCTAGAATATTACTTATTTACCGACTTATTCAAAGTCCGGTCCCAACGTGAATTTTCTGCCAATCCGACCATCGACCAAAATCTTGCCCCGCTCACTAACTCCCTAGGCCACGCCCATTAGCTCCAACGGGAAGCCCTCTTCGATTTTTAACGGTGTTTTTTTTTAATTTATTGCCAGAAGGTAATATGGTGGGTTGGTGACCTTAAGGAATCAACCTACCAATCAAATCATTTATTCAGCTCTGACCTGAGCGTTCAACTCCGATATTTTACGCCATTTTTGTTAACCTTTTTGTTCGTTTGGAGACTTCAACGTCGTAACAACAGCTTATTCAAGCTGTGGTTATGCCGTTTGTGCCGCAAACTTTACTTTTTGTTACATGCTTTTGGCCATAAATTTGTCAAAATAATGCTTTTAAAAATCGAAGCGGACCATCCTGTCGGAGTTAATCGATGGGGCCTAGGGAGTCAGTGGGCGGGACCAGCGAATGGAAAAAAATTCCCGGTGAAGTATACTTCAGCAGGAATAAAAAGTCAATTTTAAATACACGAATCCTGCAAAATCTTAACATTTGCAGCGTTTCAGCATCTGACCATGATGTGCCCGGGGCGAGCTTTTGTGATAAGCCATCGTCTTGTATCCGTCCGTCCATCTATCTGTCCGTCCGTTCACATTTACAAAATATCATCCCCTTCTAAACATATGAATTTAAACCAAACTTCACAGAAATAATCTTAGGTCATGCACTTTCAAAATACTTCAGAGAATTGAAATTCATGAAGAGCTCTAGTTTCCCTGGCAAACGAGTGAAAAATCTTACAAAACCATTTTCTTCCATACCATAAAGCCAAGAGCTTTGATATGTGATAAACATCATCGCCTATTCCCTAACTACCAAAATACTTGTCCATTTCGATAGGATCCCTAATTTTATATAGAAATAAAGATGGAAATCGTTGAAATTCTCCTTGTACAAAACCTATTTACCCTTTATCGATTTACCTTACTCTAAAAACCAGCTTTTAACTGTGCAATATCTTGAGTTTGTTATTCGCAACAAGCAATTTCTTCTATCTCAACACTATTTTCTACCCAACTCAGTGGTTATATTCCAAATTCAATCCATTTTCAATTTTTGACCCTTAAAACCTTTGAATTTGGACTGGTACAGACTTTTCAAAACAGGAAAGGGTTAACTTGCCTTTATGCGAGTGGAAATGCAAGTTGGTCCTCTTCAGGCGGCATATTATCGCCGTCGGATTATATACGCACGTGCAAATCTGGGACATTCCGTGCAAAGGATGCAATCATTTCAAATAAACTCCACTTTATTTCTCCAATTTTGTGATTGATACCCGATGATGGTTTCAGTGAAAACATCCCGCTCGTCTTCATTGGATTTTTTATGAGGTTGAAATTATGCGATTATCTGATAATTTATCTATACATTTTGAAATTAACTTACTTCAGAACAAGGAACGTTGTATTTACGCATTCACTATGAAGTTAGTTTGTAGATGTTTATTTTTTTTTAGCTAACTTAATGCAAAATTTGACAATAAAACAACATTTAATCTTTATAAGAAAATACTTTAACATTGCAAGGCTGACAAACAGATATCAAACATTTTGTAAAAAGTACCTTTCATAATTTAAGTTGTCAACCACATGAGAAAAGTGAGTTTCAAGTGAAAAGTGATTGTATGCACTGAACCAAGCAAATCACATTGTCAGTGGCGTTCCGAAAGCTCGTAACTACGACTTTTACAAGCTGTAGTTTTGGAATTTTTGTAGCCCGCTCAAGAAATGAGTAATGTTAGTATTCGAATGTTTGTCGTATTAAAACAAACAAACAATACGAACATAAACAAAATGTAAATTCATCATATATATGAGAAAAATTATATCCAAACAGTATAAGAAAATATAATAATCATTCAATTGATAAGTTTTGTACAAATGACCAATCGCCGGCCCCGCCCACTGACTCTTTAAGCTACGCATGTTAACTCCGACAGAAATTTCCAGATATTTAACGGCATTATTTTGCAATCTAATAGGCAATAGCGTGCAGCAAAAAAAGTAAAATGGTTGGTTGGCGACCTAAAAGTTGTAATTACAGCTTGAATAAGCTGTAGTTAAGACGTTTAAGTCCCCAACCCAACGAAAAAGGTTAACAGAAATGGCGGCCAAAGTTGGCGTTGAAAGCTTAGGTCCGGACTAAATAAATGATTTGATTGATCGGTTAATTTCTTGATTGACATTCGCGATTGGGCAATTAAATAAAAGAGATTATGCCTCACAAACGCAGGGCTGGTTATTTGAAATATTGTTGAAATTTCAAAGTAAACAGAGCCGTATTAATGTCACACTTTAATTACTAGTTGAAATAATTCGTTAGTCAATCCTTTTAATGGTTGATGGATTGATTTGAGATAAACATTGATTGAAATGTTCATTAACACATTACCAGAAAAAAAATAAAATTACGAAATGTTCAATAAGTGAAGAGGCTGGTGACATTTTTTCATTTGATGAAATTTTAAAAAAAGCTTCGTTTTTTAAGGGAAAAAAAGCATTATGACAAATTACGGAACCCCTTAAGTGACATTCCAGACTCCTTTTTAATATGCAAATGATCTTCGTAATTACGAAAAACTTATGAGGTTATTTCGTAATTACGAATTAATTGATAAGATGGGATTTAACGCCGCTTTTCAAAGTATTTCAGTTATATCGCGGCGGCTGGAGCACCTAACAATGGGTTCCTGGTATTTCTCACACCAGTACTACCACTGCATCCTTTCCTAGCCTCCAACTGCTATCCTACTAAGTTTTAACATTATCTACCCATTGGTGAGAAATATCATTTCGTTATTACAAAATAATTTGGATCATTTGCATATTGAAAAATTATAAAAAAATTAAAAGAAAATAAAAAAATTCTGAAATGTCACTTTAGGGAATGAAAAAATAAAGGCTTTTAACAAACAATTTCTTCATACCCCCTAAGCCTTTACTAGAATAGCGTAAAATAAATTGGTGTGGGTGATGGTTAAATATCCACTCTCCGACAATTTCACATACGAGCAGGTGTGTCGGAGACGCCGATCAGCCTCGATTGCAACATCGTGAATGCAGAAAATTCTCTTGTCGTAGAACGAAAATTTGAGATAGTAGTTTTCGTGAAAATCTGTTCAATAGCCGCTTTACATTGACCAATTGCGTCAGTTAGTAAAATTTTCTGTCGACCAATCAATTATTTCATTTAGACTGGAACTTATATTTGAACTCCGACATTTGCTGCTATTCATGTTGGACATTTCTGTTGATTTGGGGCAACTAAAACGTCGTAACTACAGCTCATTCGAGCTGTATTTACGACGTTTTAGTTGCCAAGCAACCATCCTATATTTTTGTGACATGCTACTGGCCATAATTTTGCTAAATAACGGCGTATAAAATCGAAGGGGGACTTCCTGTCGAGGTCAATGGGCGGGTCCAACGGAGTACGTGGGCAGGGCTAGTTATTGTTCTTTTTTTAGAACTACACCCCACAGGCTCGTACTACTCAGTGAATTTCATTTACTTTTTACACCTTCAAATGGTTGTTTAACTTTTGGCTATTTTTCAAATATGATGACTAGTCCATTTTCAAAGGGGTAGCAAGTTACTTTTTATAAAGTAAGGGCATTTCAAAAAGAAACCATGCCATATGTCACAACAAGCAATTTCTTCTTTTTCCACCATGTTTTCTTAAGTACATGTAAAATATCGCAAGGAAAGTTTAAAAATGATCACAGCAGCTCAAACAGCTTAAAGCTGGTACAGACTATGCGTAGGATTGTTTGATCGTTTTTCGGCACATATTATGACGTAGGAAATGGCAAACAACCCCTATAACCATATATGGAAGTTTGCGACGATAATAAACTGAAGATAAATTGATGCAACACCAGTTTCATTTTGTATCCCGATTTAGCACCGCGTATCTAATAAGGTAAGAAATTATTCATTCATATCTAATGGGTGGTGGATCAGAAATTCGCTTTAGCTTTGAAGCATACCATAGAAATTAGAGTGTTTTAGAATGATTATTTAAATGAAATGTCTTTTATTTTATTTTATGATTGAATAAATTACATATACCCCTTTATTATTCTATTATTCTTTATTATTTGAATGATGGTCAAACAATGTAAGAATTGAAAAATCAACAGAATATTTTGTTGTTTTCAATCAGGTAGGTAGAGCGTCGGATTCTCAATCATGAGGTACAGGATCCGATCCCCGGTCGCGGCGATTACCCTATCCGATATTTTTCTCCCAACAATGGGTGATTATTTGTAAACCTTAGCATGTTATGCTGAACCCGGAATATTCCGGTTTGGGCAGGAGGTATAGACAAAGATCAGACTGCACACAAGGGCAGCCTGATCTTAGTCTTCACCTCATGTCTATCCATTTGAAACCAGAATACTTGATAGAATAAATTTTCAGAAGAAGTATTGACGATCAAACAGTTAGTACTTCCAGTGTTTTCAGCACTTTGATTTTCATGTTATTCTGATTAAGAGTTTGTTCAGTATGACATTTGTTAAAGAGTTTGGTGAAATTGAGAAAAAAAAGAGACTAGCCACTCAAAGAAATCACTATTTGAATATTTTAGGTCTTTTTGGTGTCTGTGTGTGTGTGTCTTAATATGTAAGTGTTACTTGGACTTAAAAGCGTCTTGAATTAAGAAAATACCGCGGACTTGAATGGCTTAAAATGTCTTATGAATAAGCAGCGATACTCAAATTCTGAATTAAAGGGTAACTATTCGCCCTTTAAACAGACAAACAAACAACAATCAAACAAATAACAAAACTAAACAGCGATATCTTATAAGAAAACCTTATATTTAGCATCAATTATTATAAAAATAGATGAATCGATATAATCGACAATATTTTGTCTTTTCAGAGTTACAATGGCCATTTCAAGACATCTTCAAGTAATATTTTCTGTCAGCCTCTTGATTGCGAATATAAATGGGAATGAAATAGGTAAGCTTATATTTTGCCAGAAATCCTAGACTGGTGCAATTGAACGGAATTGAGAACGACATTATCTGTTTTCATGAAGGGGGAGTATGGTCGGGGGTCGGGGGTAGGAAATAAAACTGAGAGTTGCAACAACAGATAGAGTGTTTGGTATTCACTATTAAACATGAACATAGGATGTAGGCCCTTGACTGATCAAATGAGAATGATTCCTGTACAGGAGATCAATTCAATTAAATTCTGTGAAAATGAGTCTTATCTTTAAACCACAGTGTGCTTGGGTGATACATTTAGGTTCTTGCGTTTGACTTCATGTAAAACACGTTACTAAAAGGAATAATGGATTATCTGAATTGGATTGTGTTTTAGATTTAAACAACTTTGCCACAATTAATAGATATTAGAGCATAACATTCTTCTCCGTGTTGCAAAACAAGCTCTGGAAAGTAGTTTCAACTGCCTTAGCAAATGCAGAGGACTGGATTTATTGGGTAGAAAGTAACACCTTGTTGTGTAAGTCTAGTTGATTTTTCTCATCAGAAGGTACTTTCAGTACTTTGATTATATAAATTTATTGAACTTTAAATGCGAGCTGAAATTTGAAATGAATCGACATTTGTGAACTTGACATTAAAGATAAATAAATAAATTAAACAAATTAATAAACTCAACCCAGAAAAAAAAAGAGTGTAAGTATTATCCTGGAAAAAAACTAATTGAGATTTTGTCGATCGACATATTTGAAAACGGATGCTGTGATGAAAATATTTTTCTCTCCTTCACAAAATGCGTAGGTATCTCTAGAAAAAAATAAACCTCGATCCGCTTGTACTTCAAAGTGTAGTATATTTCAAACACATTACATGCAACGCGGGAATGACAGCATTTCGGTTCAAAAAATGGTTCGACTAAGTTTTACGAAAGCAGGGTGGTACAGGCACAATTTTTGTACAAGAGACATTATATTTTTCAACCTTTAACTGTCAAACAGAAAAGAAATTACAGTAAAGAGCTCTTGAGAAAACCATGACATAATTTGACGTTTCCTTCCATCTTGTCTTCACGTCAAATCAGCCCATCGAGGATATGACATTCATATGTTTTTTACCATTTTCTCGACGATTAATTCCTTAACCTCGTAACAAAATACTCTGTATCTATTGTCTCGAAATCAAACAACAAAATCGGATTTCAATCAAGAATCAACATTCTTGTTTCACTTTCACGGCAGGTTATCAACAAGTGCGCATGCGTAGTAAACCCAAAGGTGTTGATAATAACCTGCATTCATTAGGTTATATGGGGCTGTTAGGTCTGACCCGGTAGAATTGAAATCACTAATTACTTCACAAAATCAACGGTGCATAAATTTATAATACTATATATGACAGCTTATTGCATTTTCTGCTAAAAAGTACCTAATTAAGTTCATATAACCTTTAAAATTTCCTAAGGACCCTTTTTATCTGTACGTCACCGCACGTCCCCATATAACCAATAGGGCGTGTTTCCAGTATCCAGTATATTAATACTCAATTACATTGTTGATCCTTTTTGTTCATCGCACACGGCCGACATGGGATATATATTGTTTGTCCAGATTATTTCTGGGAAATACATTTTATTTGAAGTCACACCCTGTCTTTTTCAAATTTATGATCTTTTAATCACAACTGACGATCTAATTGTTTGTATGTATCGTGGCTATTTACGCATACAACGTAGTTCGTTCGTTAAAAATAAAGTTTGAAATAAATTATTATATTTTTTTTTAAACAGAAACCCTTCAAAATGATAACATTTTTTAAAGAATATCAAAAAAGTTATAATTTGGCCTGATAACACGGATTGACCCTGTTTTAGAAAAGAGACTGCCAGGCTCGTAATTAGTTTCGGGCCATCGGAGGAATACAACAGAGAGCAAAATCGTACGTCAACAATGCGTAGCTAGTCCTACAGCAACAGCCTAACGCAAAAAAGTAAAAAAAAAAAAATCGTGAAAACCTTCTGAAATTGACACATCTGAATTCAAAAAAATCCCGAAAAAGGTCCCCAGCGAAAGCATATCATAAAAACCAGTTGATATATAATTTTAAATATCTTGGACTTGTTGTGAGGAAAATAAGGAGGAAATTGAGAAATTCCTTGTTACGAGCAATTTCTACAGTTTTCAACATTTTTTTTTCATTTTCTGTTCTTGAGAAGGGCGGGGTCGTACGAAAGCGGGAATTTGTGAGAATTTGTTATTATAAGTAATTTGTGACCACAAGAACAACTTGAAACAAAAGAATGACAAAGCGCTTACTAATTAAAAAACAAACAACAACAACACACACAAACAAACAACAACAAAAAAAAACCCCCAAAACAAAAAAAAACAAAACTACACACTAGCACCACCAACACTACCAACAACAAAAAGCTTAGCAAAAACCATAACAACTGAAACACGTTGTGCAAGGGCCGGTTACAAAAATGAAACACTCGCTAGTGCTTTGTCACCCTGATCGCAGGAAGACCTACCTGCTGGATAACTATACATAACTGCGGGATTTCAAATTGAAAGCCGCTGTTGACGCAACTGCGAGAGGAAGCAGAGAAATGTTCTAAAAATTAGAGTCTTACCACAGGGTCGACTAAATGGGTGGAATGTTACACACTTCAATTCCGGCTATAGAGACCTACATGTCTGAGATGCTTTACGGGATTTATTTGCGGCACATGTAAATGGTCGGACGCATGTCTAGTGTAAAATAATGGATGTTGGTTAACAAATTGCAATCGTTCGTGATCAACTCAAGCGACGTCAATAAAGCTTGGATGGGTTTTGTTCTCAAACCGACAGTCTTTTGTGTGTATGTGTAAATAACGCAGGCGAATCCTCGCTGCTCCACGCTAAATGGATGATTTAAATCGACCAATCGGTTTCTTCCGTGATTGTCCAACGGTGATTCGTGGATTGAAAGAATTAACATAACGCCTCGAAAAGAGAATAAAAATAATTATAACAATAGTGATAATAATAATGATATAAATAATAATAATAAGAGGAAGAACAACAACAAAAACACCCCGTCCCACACAAAAACTGGCAACTGCTAGAAAATATCGGTGGCGACCAAAAAGCCAAAACTACGGCTTGAATAAATCTCTATCAATACTTTTTATGACGCTAACTGATGATGAATAACTACCTTGATTTTTCTGGAATTACAAGAGCAAGCAACACAGCAAATACATGTTTATGTTGGAATACACTTAAAAAGTCGAAGTATCCCGCGTGTGAAATGGTTTGGCGTGTTGTAAAATTTATGAGGTTTCCATTTTTAGAAAAAAATGCCAAAAGTAACAAGGATCGAGTATAGTCATTCTACACAATCCGTTCGGTCTGACTTGGATCGATACTTAATGAATTTGGGAGATCCTTTTTTCGAATGATAAACCACATATACTCGTAACTATTGACTGATTGAATGGGATTAAGTGCCTCTTTTAACAGTATTCCAATCACATCCCGGAGGCTAGAGCACCTAACAATGGATTCCTGGTATTTCTCACACCAGCAGTACCACTACATTCTTTCCTAGACTCAAGCTGCTATCCAACTTTTGTTTGTTTGTTTGAATGGGGTTTTACGCCGCTTTCAATAATCTTTCAGTTATATCGCGGCGGCTGGAGCACCTAACAATGGAATCCTGGTATTTCTCACACCAGTACTACCATTTCATCCTTTCCTAGCCTCCAGCTCCTATCCCACGTAGGTCTTCGTTTATCGACCCATTAGTGGGAGACAAATAGTCAGAAAGGATAAGTGCCGCCGTCGGGGATCGAACCCGGGACCTCTAGATTGACAGTCCGACGCGCTACCATCTGCGCTATGACGGCGGCTGCTATCCAACTTAGGTTTACGATTATCCACCCATCGGTTAGATACTCATAGTTATGCACGTGCTTTTTTTATTGATTTATTTACTAGATCAGCGCACGTGAATATGTATTTTAAATTGACCAAGCCACTTGACCAAGAGTGAGACATGGCTAACAAGGCATTTTATTCCTTAGATTTAACCCTTGTTATGCTGATTATGTATTGGCAGGAGGTAAGATTGATTGATTGAATAGTGTTTAACGCCACTTTTAACAGTATTTCAGTCATATCGTCGCGGCTGGAGCTCCTAACAATGTATTCCTGGTATTTCTCACACCAGTACTACAAATACATCCTGTCCGACCCTCCAGCTCCTATCCCACTTAGGTTAACGATTACCCACCCATTGGTGAGAGACAAATGTAGGAAAGGATATGTGTCGCCGTCGGGGATCGAACCCATGACATCCCATGATTGAAGATTAGGATTCTGATGCACTACCTACTGCGCTATGACGGCGACAGCAGGAGGTAAGACAAAGAGTGCGGGCTGATCTTGATATACACCTCCTGGTTATACCCTTTAACCGATTCTCAGTGACGCTTTTAGACGCCCAAAAAAAAAAAAAGCTTTGGAAAATAGTGTGGAAAATGAAGAAATTGCTTGTCAGAAGCAATATCTTCAATTTTACAACGTTTTCTTCCCAGAAAGTTGACAAATCTAAACTTTCATAAACTTTAGATTGTCGTCTGCAAATTTTGGCAAGTCTGAAACTTTTGCCGTCTGGTACTGGGTAAAGCAATTGTTGGTTAAATAATATTTTGTTAAAAGAAACAGGGACCCTAAAAAAGTCCGTCCATTACTGCAAGTACTTGGATTTCCGTTCAATTCTGTGAATTATTATAACAAGGGTTAATTTGATTACTCGCAAGACATTTTCGACAAATTAACATGGGTGAAGAAAACACTGCGTAATTTCCAAAATTAACACGACACATTCAGAATGATTAATGATTGTCTGATAGACATTTACTTCTTTTGCGGCGAAAATCCCTTCCGACATTTTTCTCTCACCAATGGGTGGATAATCGTAAGCCAATGTTGGATCAGCAGCTGGAGTCTCGGAAAGGAGGTAGTGGTAATACTTTTGTGAAAATACATGGTTAGGTTCTCCAGCCGACTCGATATCACTAAAAAAACATTCAATCAATAAGTAAGAAACTTTAAATGTTGTATTTATTTGTTACTGCGCATGCTCTGTATATGGTCGAACTCAACTCCACATTTTAGCCTAGACCCGATGTAGCTTATCCCTAATGGTATCATTGTCCTTGCACGAATTGCAAGACAAATGAAGGCTCTTTAAGATGAACTTAGATTCGAGTCCCAACGAAATTCGCAAAAAAGACCCTTATACTGCCAAAACTGACCCTTTTTATTTCTAATTAGTGAAAATAGGAAAGGTGTGTAACAATATTCCAAGAATTATCAAATATACTTATCAGTCTATAGTAAATGTTTAAAGAGTCAACACGCTTAGTGTTCTGTTCTTTACTTATTCACATTTAGTGAACACTCGTTCTGAGTACATCTTCCAATATTCAAAGCCCATTACAACAGTTGCTATCTGCTATCTGCAGAACGCATACGGAGGATGCCGATCAGATCGCGAGGATCAGACTGATCTGAACTTTAACGGGACACAGACGTTTCATTGTGTAACGGGACACAGACGTTTAATTGTTTAACGGGACACAGACGTTTAATTATTTAACAGGACACAGACGTTTCATTGTGTAACGGGACACAGACGTTTAATTGTGTAACGGGACACAGACGTTTAATTGTTTATCGGGACACAGACGTTTAATTGTTTAACAGGACACAGACGTTTAATTGTGTAATGGGACACAGACGTTTAATTGTGTAACGGGACACAGACGTTTAATTGTTTAACGGGACACAGACGTTTAATTGTTTAACGGGACACAGACGTTTAATTGTTTAACAGGACACAGACGTTTAATTGTTTAAGATGTCGTGTACATTTCCTTGTTGACGGGCATTCTAATTATCACCAGCATAATACTGGTGTCCAGATTTTTTTTCTGTATCCACCGATATCATTCGACTCATCGCGGATTTCAACCAAAGAATCAATCGACCTAATCAAGTTGTCCATTTAGACCGGAAGCGAACTTTGAACTCCCATATTGGGCGACATTTCGTGAAGCATTTTAGTTTGTTTGGCAACTTAAATGTCGTAACTACAGCTTAAATAAGTTGATATACGACGTTTAGGCCGCAAACCAACCATTTAACCTTTTTGTTGCATATTACTGACTAAATATGTCGCAAGATAACGCAGTTTAATTTCGAAGTGGAGCTTCTTGTCGGAGTAAATGGTCGTGGCCAGCGAATTTTGGTGACGTAGCCAGAGTTCCGCCATTTTCTGAGTACGTAGCATGAAATCACTCGAGCACGCAGGAGCCAAATTAATTTCATGACTAAATGATAATAATAATAATAATGATAATGAAATGAAATAATTCTTCTTCGATTTCTCTATTTATGTAGTTTTATTATCAATATTAAGCGTTTTATCTTCTTTGATTTAGGACTCTCTTGCAAGACGCCTGAAGGGATAGAGTACGAAGATGGCGCCAAATTTCAAAAGGACTGCAACGAGTGTCAGTGTGAAAATAGTGTAATAATCTGTACCGAACAAGCTTGTCTACCAGGTAAGCGTAGCCAGATTCTTAGGTGATCGATTCAGAGTCATTATGGTCCCCTTTCTGTTTCATCATTATTCATTTAATAGACCTTTGAGAACGGTTGATATAAAAAAAAGTCTTCTTTGGCTTGCAAAGCGTTATCTTTGATAGCTTAAGTTATCAGACAAAATTTTGAGGTCGTCTCAAATTTCAAGAGAAAAAGCTTTGGAAAACATTGTGGACAATGAAGAAATTGCTTGTAACAAGCAATTTCTTCATTGTCCACAATGTTTTCTCCCCTCCAAGGATTTTTTTTCTAAATTCACTTCTTTCAATTTGAAAAAGTCGAAGATTTAGTCATGTTGTTATGTGTTAACAAGTTTATTCATCATTATAACCTTTGACAAAGAAGATTACTTAACAAAATTTGATTTGCTAGCTTACAGTACTTTCATTTTTAGCTCTACTGGCCGAAGGCCACTAGAGCTATAGCGATGGCTTTTTTCCCGTCCGGCGTCCGTGTGTCCGTCCTTCCGTCCGTCCGTCGTCCGTCCGTTAAACTTTTCCTTGTTTACGCGATAAAGTCCACAGTTTTCATCGGATTCTCTTCAAACTTTCACAGAATGATTGTACCATCATAAGGATCGTTCCTTTCGAAATCTGGTATGATCCTTCAAGAAACATGGGAAAAGGGGCCTTATAAAAACTTAATTAAACAATATTCGTTTACGCGATAAAGTCCACAGTTTTCATCGGAGTCTCTTCAAACTTTCACAGAATGATTGTACCATCATAAGGATCGTTCCTTTCGAAAATGGGTATGATCCGTCAAGAAACACGGATAAAGGAGCCTTATGAAAATTAAATTAAAAATTCAATTGAAAATCCCTGTTTACGCGATAGAGTCCACAGTTTTCATTGGATTCTCTTCAAACTTTCTCAGAATGATTGTACCAACATAAGGATCGTTCCTTTCGAAAATAGGTATGATCCGTCAAGAAACACGGGAAAAGGGGCCTTATGAAAATTTAATTAAAAAATCCTCGTTTACGCGATAGAGTCCACAGTTCTCATCAGATTCTCTCCAAACTTTCACAGAATGATTGTACCAACATAAGGATCGTTCCTTTCGACAATGGGTATGATCCGTCAAGAAACACGGGAAAAGCGGCCTTATGAAAATTCATTGAAAATTCCATTAAAAATCCTCGTTTACGCGATAGAGTCCACAGTTTTCATTGGATTCTCTTCAAACTTTCTCAGAATGATTGTACCAACATAAGGATTGTTCCTTTCGAAAATGGGTATGATCCGTCAAGAAACATGGGAAAAGGGGCCTTATGAAAATTTAAATTAAAATTCCTCGTATACGAGATAGAGTCCACAATTTTCATCGGATTCTCTTTGAAAATTCCATTAAAAATCCTCGTTTACGCGATAGAGTCCACAGTTTTCATTGGATTCTCTTCAAACTTTCACAGAATGATTGTACCATCATAAGGATCGTTCCTTTCGAAATCTGGTATGATCCTTCAAGAAACATGGGAAAAGGGGCCTTATGAAAATTTAATTAAAATTCCATTAAAAATCTTCGTTTACGCGATAGAGTCCACAGTTTTCATTGGATTATCTTCAAACATTCACAGAATGATTGTACCATCATAAGGATCGTTCCTTTCGAAATTGGGTATGATCCGTCAAGAAACATGGGTAAAGGGGCCTTATGAAAATTCAATTAAAAACTCCATTAAAAATCCTCGTTTACACGATAGAGTCCACAGTTCTCATCAGATTCTCTTCAAACTTTCACAGAATGATTGTACCAACATAAGGATCGTTCCTTTCGAAAATGGGCATGATCCGTCAAGAAACACGGGAAAAGCGGCCTTATGAAAATTCATTAAAAATTCCATTAAAAATCCTCGTTTACGCGATAAAGTCAACAGTTTTCATTGGATTTTCTTCAAACTTTCTCAGAATGATTGTACCATCATAAGAATAGTTCCTTTCGAAAATGGGTATGATCCGTCAAGAAACATGGGAAAAGGGGCCTTATGAAAATTTAAATTAAAAATCCTCGTTTATGAGATAGAGTCCACAGTTTTCATCGGATTCTCTACAAACTTTAACAGAATGATTGTACCATCATAAGGATCGTTCCTTTCGAAATCTGGTATGATCCTTCAAGAAACATGGGAAAAGGGGCCTTATGAAAATTTTATTAATATTCCATTAAAAATCCTCGTTTACGCGATAGAGTCCACAGTTTTCATTGGATTCTCTTCAAACTTTCTCAGAATGATTGTACCATCATAAGGAGTGTTCCTTTCGAAATTGGGTATGATCCGTCAAGAAACTTTGGAAAAGGGGCCTTATGAAAATTCAATTAAAAACTCCATTAAAAATCCTCGTTTACACGATAGAGTCCACAGTTTTCATCGGATTCTCTTCAAACTTTCTCAGAATGATTGTACAATCATAAGGATTGTTCCTTTCGAAAGTAGGTTTGATCCATCAAGTTTCATGGGAAAAGGGGCCCTATGAAAATTTAATAAAAAAAATCTTAGTTAACACGTAATGGCCCTAGTTTTCACCTGATTGACTTCAAACTTTCACATAATGATTGTACCATCATAAGGATTGTTCCTTTCAAATTGGGTCTGATCCATTGAGAAACATAGGAAAAGGGGCCTTAGGAAAATTCAATTAAAAAAATCTTAATTAATGCTTGTAAGTCCACAGATGAGATGGGGTTGTCTTTATACTCAAACAGAATAATTTTACTTTTGTAAGAAGAGTTCCCTTTGGAATTGGTTCAGATCCATCAAGTAACATGGGAAAAGGGGCTATATGAAAATTCAATTAATAAAACCCTGTTAACAAAATGAAGCCCACAGCTTTGATCAGATTTTGTTGAAACTTTCACAGAATGATTGGAAGGTCATAACTATCATTCTTTTCATAACAGGGTTTGAACTGTCAAGAAGCACAGGAAAAGGGGCCTTATGAAAATTTCATTTATAAATCCTTGTTACCAAGTCCAGAGCTTTCATCGGATTTTCTTCAAACATTCACAGAATAATTGTAAAATGATAATGATTGTTGATGTTTGCATTAGACCTGATCCGTCAAGTATCACAGGAAAAGGAGCATTATGAAATTTAATTTTAAAATCATTGTACCACAATAAAGTCAACAGTTTTCATCAGATTCTGTTAAAACTTTCACAGAATGATTATTCCATCATGAGGATTCTTTCTTTTCAAATTAGGCGTGACCTGTCTAGTATCATGGGAAAAGGGGCCTTTAGAGAATTTCATCTATAACCCTTGTAACCAAGTCCAGAGCTTTCATTGGATTTTATTCAAACCTTCACAGAATCAATACAATAATCACGATTGTTGATGCTGACATGAGACCTGATCCTTCAAGTATCACAGGAAGGAGCCTTATGAAAATTTTATTTCAAAAAAATGACACCAAGATAAAGTCTGCAGTTTTCATCAGATTCTGTTCAAACTTTCACAGAATGTTTGTACCATCATAAGGATTGTTTCTTTCCAAATTGGGCCTGATCTGTCTAGTATCATAGGAAAAGGGGCTGTATGAATATTATTACCAAATCCTCATAAACACAACTATGCCCTCAGTCTTTATCAGAATCTCTTCAAACTTTAATAGAATGATTGTACCATCATTTGGATTGTTCCTTTGTAAATTATGTCTGATTGGTTAAGTGACACAAGAAAAGGGACCTTATAAAAATTATATTACAAAACATCATTATTACAATAAAGTCCTCAGTCTTTATCATTTTCTTCAAACTATCATTTGGATTGTTCCTTTGGACATTGGGTCTGATTTGTTAAGTTTCACGGAAAAAGGGGCCTTATGAAATTTTTGTTAAATTCTTGACACAATTCAGTCCACTGTTTTCATTGATTCTCTTTAACTTTTAAAGAATGATTCTACCTTCATTAGAATTGTTCCTTTTAAAATTTGGTTTGTTCTGTAAAGTATCATGAGAAAAGGGGCCCTATGAATATTTCACTATAAACTCATTAACACAATAAATTCCACAGATTAAACAGATTGATTGTACCATCATTCCAATTGTTGATTTTGACAGTGGATCTGACTATAGCAAGGGTCACATAAAAAGGGGCCTTGTGAAAAACTCTCTTAAATATTCTGGTTAACACAAAGATTTCACCGGATTCACTTCAAAATTTCACAGAATGATTGTACAAATACTTAAATGGTTCTTTTCAGAACTGGGTACAATCCATCAAGTATCATGTAAAAAGGGGCCATATGATTTTTTTTTAAATATTCTAGTAAACATAATGAATTCCCAATATTTCATCGGATTCACTTTTAACTTTAACAGAATGATAAAACCAACTGTAAAATATCACGGGAAAAGGGGCCTTGTGAGAACTTGAATTTAATATCTTTGTTAATACAATAAAGTCAACAGATTTATTGGATTCTCTTCAAAGATGCATTGAATAATCGTGGCATTCAAAACACAGGAAAAGGGGCCTTACAGATTATCATTCAAAACATTCTTGTGTATGTGATGAAGATCACAATCATTATCAAATTTTCTTTTAAATTTCACAGGTCAATTGTCGGGTTGTAAGGAAAGTTCCTTTTTGATTGAAATTGATCCATCAGAAAACACATGAAAAGGGGCCTTATTGATTTTCATTCAAAACAATCCTGTTTATGTGATAAAGTCCTCAATTATTGGCAGATTCTGATGAAATATTCACAGAATGATTGTAGGGTCATAAGGTAACTTTCTTTTGGAAATGGAGTGGATCCGTCATGAAACATGGGAAAAGGGGCCTTGAGGATTGTTGCTTAAAATGAAAAAGGGGATAAAGCCCTTTTTTTCTTTAAGCATTCTTCTTTGAGCAATTAACTTCCTTAAATATCAGATTTCTTTAACGGAAAACTTGATAACCAGTAGAGCGTCTCAGGCCCTCATGGGCCTCTTGTTTTTATATTTTATACATAGAGATTAGATTAAATTTGCGATCTAAAAGTGTAACTCAGGTCCTTAACTTACATTACGCTTTAAATATACGCTTCACTGCATAACGGCATTATTTTAACCAAGTTTTAGGTTACATCGAAGTGCACTCCTTGATTACAGCTGTAGTCGTATATTCGTATGGTGACGTCATATTTACTATAAGATAAAGGGCCATCTAGCGCTTGATATATGGACGCCTATTGAATCAGATACGGGTTTTTCTTTCTTGTTCAATTTTGTCCAAAGTAAACAACATGTGTAATAAACATACGTAATCCTGTTTGTGCCGTCCACTTTTCGACCTTCGAGGAACTCGAAAAATAGAAATCGGGCGTTCTAACTTCCATTTTTCTAGAAAGAAATGCTAACCCGAAAAGTCGAAAAGTGGAATTGTTGGACCTGACAACTTTCATAAAACTTTCTTCTTTTCAATCTCACGTTTGACTAGAAAAGTGGAAATTAGGGACTTCTTACTTCAACTTTTCGCAATCAACGGCAATAATTCAATCTTTAGTTTCATCTATCAAAAACGAGCGTTCTGATTGGTCGAAAAATATTATTCAAAACTCCATGAACAAAATTTTGTTCACGCAGTGATTTTGTATGCTTCCTCGCAAAATAGTCCCATACAAAAGGTATAAAAATTTGTAAAACTTTTGTTTTTTTTCGCTCGATGCTATTAAATCATAAGAAATGAAGAGAATATTTTTTGTTTTGATGGAGGTATGAACCGAAAAAACAAATCACAATGTTTGAATACGCGAAGCGTATTCAAACATTGTGTGATTAGGTTTTTCGGTTCATACCTCCGTGAAAACAAAAATTATTATCTTCATCTCTTAATTATTTTGCAAAAAGTATAGCCATTACCAAGTACCAAAAAGGTAGAACGGTTGGTTGGCGACCTTAATATCGTAAAGCTTGAATAAGCTGTAGTTACGACGTTTAAAGTCGCCAGACAAACGAAAATGCTTCATATAAATTTCTACCAAAGCTTAAGTTCAGTTTATTTCAAGTCTAAATGAATCATTTCGTTGGTCGACTGATTTTTTATTGATTGGTTAATTTTCGCAGGATTAATACACTTTGGGATTAAATTGGTCACGTGATTAATAGATATGGAAAAGCTAATTTCGTGAACATGTGATCTGAATGGCTTATCAACTGAGTTACTGAGGGGAGAATGATCGCGTTAGGATAAATCGATTTTAAAAATCATTATTTTTAAATATGATATTTCATATGTTTGTATTGCGCATAAGCAAAGATACAAAAAAGGCCTTATGCAGTTATTGAATATTTGTCTCGTCTAACAAATGTCCTGCATTCTAATTTGTTTGAAAATAGTTTTTTATCCAAAAGAAAGACAGAAAATAATGAATATTGTCTATAAAATGATATTTATACTCTCAATAGTTTCATAGAAAATCCGTTTAACACTGGTAAAATATTCATTTTCAGTACATTTTTATTAGATTAGAAGAAACGAATACGTTTCGCAGATTTATACAGTGTTATTAGTTTTTTTTTCATACCTCACTGAAAACAAAAATATTTTTTTCATTTCTTTACCCATATCCACACAATCTTGCTTTTTGAAGCTCCTAGAAAACAATAACAACCCCAAACAACAACAACAACAACAATAACAAAACAAAACAAAAAAAAAACACACACCCCAAAAAAAACATCCCGAAAATATTGTAGAAAATAAAGAAATAGCTTTTTACATTTTTTCATAATCAACAATGTTTTCTACAGGAAAAAAAAATATTTTCTAAATCCATCAATTAAAATGTTCGTATGCAGCGTTCTTATATATTGACCGATCTTAGAAAATACCGTGTGGTGTTGGGTTTTACATAATTTTTAACGTGTTAACATGGATAACACCGAATATAATATTGCCGTATCCCCCCCCCCCCCAAAAAAAAAAAAAAAAAAAAAAAAAAACTTGAAAGTTTTGTAATTAATTAAGAGGTGAAGAGGACTTTTTTCCCCAGATTTATGAAACGAATATGAATCTGTATAAATACGCGTAAAAACTAATCACACTGTATGGATACGCAAAGCGGATTCATACATACGTGTGACTAGTTTTCTTGTTTCATATTTCCAAAAAAAAATCTCTTCATTTCTCATAATTTGATGACATCAAGTGATAAAAGGATATATTAAACAAGTTTCGATACATTTTTTCCTGAACTGATTTGTGCGCAAGCATTCAAAATAACTGCCTACTCAAAATTTTGTTCATTGAAATATGCTTTTTTCTGCATCATGCAAACTATTTTTCTTTTGGTGGATGAATTTAACAATTAGATTACATGTTTATATTTCAGACTGTGTTTTCAATTGTACCAATGTGCCTAACGGTGACTACCAATCCTGCAAGACTTGTAACGCTTACGTCACCTGTAGTAACGGAGTGACGAACGATGACCGACCCTGTCCTGCTGACCTGGTTTGGAATGATAATGGGAAAATATGCGACTACACGTCGGGAACCTGTGGTATGTTTTAGGTCGAAGATTTCGCTACTGTTCTTCCCAGGACATCAGAACAGCCGCGCAAGAGCAAAAGTAGTTCATGAATCATAAGAAGTATCATTATTTTTGTTATCTCTCATTTACTGTATGGGGCTCTTTTATGATTTAGAAGCATTATGAGCGGTTTAGACAAGTGATATTATAATGCTTTGCAGTAGGACAGTGGTCGTAAAATGGACCCTCCCTTCTTACTCTTTTTCAATTCCGCGAATCCCCGCGAATCAACAATGATTTCATTTTGATAATAAGTTAAGCTATCAAATCTTACGTTTTGCTAGCTAAATATTATAGCTAACTAAATAAATAAATCTATGTGCTTCGTAGAAATCAAGGAACGGATGGTACTTTAAAGCATTGATTTCACGTATCTTTAGGGGCTTGGCTATTATTGGGCTCCAAACGATTTACAGGGTTATCACGAAAATTGCCCTTTAGTTAAATCCCTTGACTTGACTGTGTAGTTCCGGTTTAGATTTACTAAAAAGATTTTATAAGAGGTGAGACTAAATTTTTATGTTTTGAGCAGAATCAGTATTTCATACAGAGAGGTATTGAATACTCTTGTAATACTTTTAAAACATGACATTATTGTGATGTTATGTATTTACTTTGACGCATTTTAATAGTCTTCTCTTCCGAGAAAAACAATTTCAATCTTAACCAGTTTTCATATCTTATTTCTTATTCTCGACACAAACTAAACAAATGTAGCCTTTATAATAAACTATTGTTTCTAATTCATTGGCTTGAAAAGATTTATTAAAACAAGCAAACAAAACAAACAGCAACAAATGAGAACAAACTATTGTGATAAAAGACTCCCAAGGTCCCGCCAATTTCAATCCGACAGAAAGTTCCGCTTCGATTTTTAACGGCGTTATTTTGCAAGAATATGGTAAATAGTATGTTACAAAAAAGTATAATCGTTTGTTGGCGAATAAGCTGTAGCTACGACGTGTAAGTCACAAAGCCATCAAAAAAAGTTAACATAAACGGGGGGACAATATCGGAGTTGAAAGCTCAGGACCGGCCTGAATATATGTTTTGATTAAGTATTTTAATCATTTCCTGTACAAACACGGGATTTTGCAATGTAATTTTATAGTTGAGAAAAAGATTGTTGAAAAAGAAGAAATTGCTTTTTCCACAATATTTTATATAGGATGGTTTCATTTCAAATTGCATCCAATTTTCATAGTTGTCTGCAACCTTTTTCAAATTAGACCTAGTCTAAAATTTCAAAAAAATGAGAAAGGGTTATAAAGGACTATGAACGCAAGAGATGGGAAATGCATTTTAAAATTTATCTGTTAAGAAAATCTTACAATCCCCTTTTTTATCCCCCGCCGTTTCGGCGAAGGGGACATAGTAATGGTCTCCGTTCTTCATTCCGTCATTCTGTCCTTCCGTCCTTCCATCCTTCCGTCATTCCGTCACAAAGCTGGTCCGGAGCATATCTTCTAAAGTTTAAATGCTATCAACTTGAAACTTCATAGGTGGATAGATCACATTGAGGAGAAGTGCAGTGTACAAGAACCACAACTCTTGCTTGCATAATTTTGGAGTTATTTCCCTTTGTTATCTTAAAGACTTAAATTTTGTCCGGGGCATATCTCTGAAAGTATAAGAGCTATCAACTTGAAACTTCACAGGTCGATAGATTTCGTTGGGGAGAAGAGCAATGCACAAGAACCACAACTCTTGCTTGCATAATTTCGGAGTTATTGCTCTTTTTTTGTTTTTAAGACTTAGATTTTGTCGAAAATAATCTTTGAAAGTATAATAGATATTATCGAACTCATTTACAAGAAATGCAGTGCACAAGAAGCCTAAATCTAACTGGCTTCACTTTACTATCAAGCTTCTACGGCGGGGGATGGCCATGTCCAACAATGCTCTTGTTGATACTTGAAAACAATCTCTTTTTTACATTATTTTTAAATATCAACAATTTAATGAATAAATTATATCAATGTATTCTATATTTGATATCAAATTATTTGCAATAGTTCTAAAAGTACGGTTTGATTTTGCAGCACCTCTTGGTTACGGCTCTTCTTAATGCGAATGATTGATATATATGTTCACATTTTGCTCGCGTTTTCTAGAGTAAAACCCACAAACTAGACTAATACTTAAATCAAAATTCAAAAGCTAGATTGAAGAGGCATTTCGTCGGTGGTAGACATAAACCGGTTCTTAGATATAGCTAACAAAGAGCTGTAGTTACAGGTTTCGGTCGTCCATAGACCAGTTTATAGTAAGCATACGGTGGGCCAATAAGTCACACTTTACTTTGCACTATTTTTAGTTCTAAGTAATGTAAGTTTTATTATCATTTTCATAAAAATAGCATGAAATAAGGCAAAGCTCTGTCCGAGATATGCCGCCGTCATAGCGCAGTCGGTAGCGCGCCAGACTCCTAATTTTCAATCATGGGTGTCATGGGTTCGATCCCCGGCGGCGGCAAATATTCTTTCCGATAATTGTCTCTCACCAATGGGTGGATAATCGTAAACCTAAGTGGGATAGCAGCTGGAGGCTAGGAAAGGATGTTGTGGTAGTACTGGTGTGAGAAATACCAGGAACCCATTGTTAGTTGCTCCAGCCGCCGCGATATGACTGAAATACTGTTAAAAGCGACGTTAAACCCCATTCAATCAATCAATCAATCTGTCCGAGATCGATAGATACCCACAATCAGTTAAAAATATTCATTTTCTGAAAGCAGTAGTCTAAAATCAAGCAAATATACTAACAAATAAACAAACTACTCAATGGACTATAAAGATTTCTTAATATGTTGAAATAAACTTATCTGCATTTTAAAAGCTAGGATTATCACATTAACGGGTCAGCCACATCTATTTGTGTGATATACCTTTGATTGTAAGGTTGTAAAGCTTCAATTTTTATGAGACGAAATACATTGAATTTTAAAGGCATTTTTGTATGTTCCTATAAATTGGAACTACCAAAGTTCAAGGGAAGTAACTGGTCAAGCGGAGTAACTCCGTATATCGGTAGGGGTCCCGACGAATTTTGTGGATCGATACTGAATTACTTGACCCATTTCCACACAATCCCTCCTTTTTACGCCCCTCATGATAAAGATTTGGAAAACATTGTGAAGCAAGAAGAAATTGCTGATTCAAGCAATTTCTCCAATGTCCACAATGTTTTCCGTCCCAAAGGACAAAGGATTTTAGAATTTCATCAACCTGAAATTGTCGTCTGCATCTTCTTTCAATTTGGACCAGTCTAAAATTTTCTCATATGTAAAAATGATGTTGGAATGGAATTAACGAAATAGGCGAGTTTTGAACGAAATAAGCGAGTTTTTGATGGACTAAACGCATGTTGAAGAAAATAAGCGAGTTTTGAACGAAATAAACAAGTTTTTGACGGCTTTAGCAAATTTTTAATGGAAAAATGGCCAGTTTTGGACGAAAAGAAGAATAATTAAATACATGTACCTCTCTTTATATAAATGTGATTTTTGTTCTAAAAGTTGATTTGATAGTTTACTCGAACAATTCAAATACGCAAAATCCGGGTCAGCCAATAAAATCGCCGAATATATTGAGAGATGCATTTGAAGTTTGAAATGTTTGGAACGACTTGATTGAGCGATTTGTTGAACGAGCGACATTGGTTTAAATTTAATTAATATCATATGACCCATTCCCTTAATAAAATTTTGGACTGGTCCAAATTGAAAGAAGCTACAGACTACAATTTGAAATAGATGGAATTTTTTCATCTCATTTGATGGAAAACTTTGTGGATAATGAAGAAATTGCTTGACAAAAGCAATGTCTTCTTTTTCCACAATGTTTCCAAGCCCCTTTTTTAGCTCGAGGAGCGTAAAAAGAAGGGATTAAGTGGGGATGGGTTAGCTGTATATGATTGTAGATGACCCTTTAAAGGACCAATCGCTGGCCCCGCCCACTTACTACATTGATCCTGACATGGAAGTTCCACTTCGATTTTAGAAGGCGTTATATTTCAAATTTTACAGCCAGTAGCATGTAACAAAGAATTAAGATGGTTGGTTGGCGACCTATACGTCGTAACTATATCTTGAATAAGCTATAGTTACGACGTTAAAGTCGCCAAAACAACAATTATTTTTTTTTAAAAATGGCGGCTAATGTTAAGAGTTCAAGTCTCAAATCCGGGCTGAATGAATGATTTAATTGGTCGATCGATTTCTTGATTGGCTGTCACGATTGGTCAATAAATTTGATATTTCAAGATCAATCTTTGAGAATCTTTTTTTCTAATTACAGAAACCTGTGGAGAGAATGAGGCGTTTTATTATGGCCAGTGTCGATGCAAACTAGGCTATAAATTAGAGAGAGGAAAATGTGTTTACGGTATTAGTATTTTTGTCATTTTTTATCCCCTATACCAATTGACAGATCGCTAACGATTCCCACGGGACTCCGGTAGGAAGTTCACTTAATAAATTAAACAGCTTTATTTTGCACAATTTGTAAACCAGTATATTTATTTTTTTTACAAAAAAGGGTAAAATGTTTGGTAAAAAGCTGTGGGTTCGACGTTTGACTGGCCAAACAAACAGCATTGATTATTTTTTTAATGTCGGCCTATGTTGGAGGAAATGAAGTATTTGATTGGTCAATTGATTTATAGAGGCACCTGTATAAATAGCTCAACGAACTCATAGAAATCATTTCAAGATCATTTTTTTTTAAATTTTAGACAGGTCCAAATTGAAAGAGATTGCAGACGACAATAAAAATTTGATGCAATTTAAAATTAGATCGTTCTATTAGATAGAAGATATTTAGGAAAGGAGAAATTGCTTGTTTAAAGCAAATTACCAGTTTTCCACAATGTTTTCTTAGTATAAAATCATAGCGACGTAAAATCCCTGGTTTGTGCAGGAAAGTGTTAAATCGTCACTCTTTCACCTTGATGTATACGATAGTGAATTAAATTTTGGCATGATCCTTTCGTGTTCTGTTTGACAATACATAAGAAAAATCCATTGGCTTGAAAATATATCCTGAAATAAGTAGATCGCAACTACCAATTGAAAGTTCGAAAGACCAATCAGATCCATTATTTAGACCGGAAGTGAAATTTGAATTCTGGCATGCTCAAAACGGTGTTTACAACTCAATCAAAACGCTTGGACCTTGATAGACGAAACTAAAATTAACCCTTGCCATGCTGAACCCGGAATATTCCTGTTTTGGCAGTAGGTATAGACTAAAATCAGCCTGCACGTATGTGAAGTCCGATCTTAGTCTAAACCACCTACTTGACTTTTTGATTTCAGAGTTATTCATAAAATTGATAAACAAAAAATAATAACCCACAATATTAGGCCTTCCAGAGGTTTTAGCCCTGTGATTTTAATGCAATTCTGAACACGGATTTTATTCAGCATGATAAAGGTTAAATTATTTGTTATGAAAATTATCATGCGCAATAATTCGAAAGCGTTCATAGACTGGTGAACCGGTCTCATCCACTCTTCCCTCCGAAATTTGTTATTAACCAACAAAGCGTCAGCTTTTTGAGGTCTTCTCAATGTTCAACGAGTGTTAAATGCCACTGGAGGCTTAACCATTAAATCCATTGCATGCCTACGCCATAAAAGTAGTTCTTCTATATTTCAGGAATAATGCAAACTGTATTCAAATTGTAAAGAAATCTTTCAAAGGCATGCTATTTTACCCATTCCAGCCTATTTTTCAAGAAAAAAGCTTTTGAAAACATTGTAGACAATGAAGAAATCGCTTGTTAAAAGCGATTTCTTCATTGTCCGCAATGTTTTTTTCCCAACAAGGAAAAGATTTTCTAAATTCAACCAACTTGAAATTGTCGCCTGCATCATCTTTTAGTTTTAACTAGTCTAAGACTTCATCATGTTGTATTGTTGTTCATCATAACCTTTGGAAAAGAAGATAAATTAACAAATCTATGCTTTTCTAGCTTACAGTACTTTCAGTACTTCGATATTATGTAAGGGAAGACTAGCTAGCCAATTGCGTTTCATGCTGTACAGCCTAGTTTATTAATCAAGATTAGAAAAGATTTATTAACATTTATACAAAACTGGTGAAATAGTTATCTAAAAGAGCTTGACCGGTGACGAAAATTACCATTGATTTTATATCTCAAAAAGTCATGATAAAAAAGAGGTATTTAAAACACTTTCACTCGCAAAGAAATTCCCGGTATGGTGTTTTTTTATGGTGGTGAATTTGTTTACACCGAGAAGAAAGGCAATTTGCATCCATAGGAATCAAGTCGTGAAATGGTGGTTTAAGGTAAACATTGTAAACAACGCAGAAATCGATGACCAACTTTCTCCGACTTATGTTATGAATCAATAAGGTAACCCGTAAAAGAATCACGCTAAATTATTTTTTCTTTCTTTTAGACTGTACTCGCATCTCTCCGTTTAATCCTGGACGAGCAGGGAATTCTTTTATCAGATACCCAGAAGCAGAGGTTATATGTCGTTTCAAGAAAGATTTCTTCGCGTACACATTGGAGGGATGCCTGAACGATTGCAGAAGATTCAGTCTTTGTAGAAGTGCCGTATATTACAGCTCCGGACGTTGTTACCACAGTCCGTGTGACCCTCTGCGTGATTTAGAGTTCAAAACGCAGCCTGCGTTAATACAGAATCCAAATGCTACACTATATGTTAGGAACTGTGTACTATAAGTTCGTCAGAAAATATCCTTATAAGTTATCTTCAAATTTCTAACATACTGTATCAAAAGGGGCGTGAAACACGGGTACAAATGATTGGCGTTTTTGATCACAGAGGTAGTTGTCAATTTTTACTTTGCAGTTGATTACATTGGAACGGAATTATAATAATAAAAAAAAAAATACTCTAATTTTTCAAACAATTGGTACCTTTAACTTTTCTTTTTTTTAGGGGGGGGCGGAAATATTTAGTGTCACATTTAACTTTTTAAGAGATGGAGAGTTTTTTTTTTCATGAAATAATGAAACGAAAAAAACTAAGTGTGATTAGCTTTTTCGGTTCACACCTACATGAAAACAAATTAATTCTCTTAATGTCTTTATAATTTAATGACACCAAGTGAAAAAAAAAAAATAAATGTTTTATAAATTTTGGTACATTTTTTATGGAACTACTTGTGCGCAATCATACAAAGTTGCTACGAGCTCAAACCTTTGGTCATGGAGGTATAAATATTATCTCGGTCGATCAGAACGGCAGCTTTTGATACACGAAACTAAAAATCAAATTTTGCATTGATGATTATCATTAGCAGTTGGCAAGAAGAATCTAGCAATTAATATTAGATGCTTAGTAACCATCAGCAGTCTCATGTGAGTTGTTAACACATCTCATTGCCAATTTCGGGAATTTTCGTTTCGCTTTAAAACATAAAAAATTCAGGAAATAGGAGTGGACCATCAACGCTGTATACTCTGAATTTTTAAGACCCATTCACAATTAATGTGAAAGATATTTTTCAAACAAATTTGATAAAAAATTATGTTTTGTAACAACTGCAACGCATCTAGGACCATATTATGACGTGAAGTCGTTTAGTCCTTAACATCATGTTTCGACAGAGATACAACATCTTGTATTTGCTTTGAGCTGCGGAGAAAAATCTTTCTGACAGAAAATTAAAAAAGTGTACTCGCTTATGAAAATATGTTGTTAATTTTATTCCAATCGAATGGTATCTTTCTCCCAAATATCACGTGTAATGCTTTTTAAGACAGAGAAAAATCATTGCCAAAATTATAGGCCTGTATCGCTATGGGCGTGAAAGAAATGTTTTACAGAAGTACTGTTCGGTATTGTATCGAGGGTAATTGCGATACTGTTCTAAGTGACTATACATTATATAGACACTTAGAACAGAATCGCAATAAACCCTTCATATCAATGAATACAATTTGGACGACGTTATGAAAGACCAAAATAATGTCATCCGCAAATGACAATCTGTGACGTTTCACAAAGATATCCGATTCGGTGACCCTTTTTTTTCTTTGTACATTTGGATTAACCCTCTCCCGTTTTTTTTTTTTTTAGAATTTTAAGCTTGTCCAAATTTAAAAGTTTTGCAGATGAAAATTTAAAGTGTTTTCTCTTTGAAAAAAAAAAAAAAAACAAAAACAAAAAAAAAAACACACACAAAAAAAAAAAAAAAAACATTCGGTAGGGTAAAACTATTATGAATAAGATGATGCACTGCACTTTGCTTGACAAGCATTTGGCGTAGCTGAAAAAGAAAACTAATAACAAAAAATGAAAACGCAGACTAATATTCCATTACTGATGTTCCAATTAACATACAATTGGAACTACTTCACTATCATTAATTCAATGTTTTCAACAGCTTTACTTCTATTTTTGCTCTAATTTAGCTTCGGTCAATATGTGGTAAATGGTAAAGGTCATTTCGACTTGTCTTTTCAGTTCATCTGTAAAATTGAACAGTATTAACACCTTCAGTTACACTTGTAATCTTTTTTTATTCGCCTAATTGCGTTAGCTATTACATTGTATTATCATCGCTATGTTTGCGGTCCATCACAGCGTTTCCGATATACTTCTAAACACGCAGCATCCAGCCACGGAACTACTTTTTTAAAGACGCAGTTGATTTTTTGAGAAATAGAATAATATGAATTATCTGATGGGGCTTGTTTTGTGTATGGGTGTTTTAATACTTTTATACTTTAAAACCTACGCTGTTCCCTTAATCCATTCCCACATAATGACCCTTTTTAAACGCCCCTGAATATGGAAGCTTTTGAAATAATTGAGGAAAATGAAGGAATTGCCCACAATATTTTTAATCCAAAAGACACATATTTTGAAAGATTTCATGATCTAAGAATTGTCGTGTGCAACTTCTTTAAATTTGGACCAGTCTGAAATTTAAAACAAAAAAACAAAACAAAAATAAAACACACAACAACAACAACAACAACAACAAGTCTTTTTGTCAAAAGTGACATATTCCATCCATTATGCCAGGCACCTCTATTTCAACTCATTCCCACCGACCCCATTAACTCTATTAATTTCCACTTGGAAAAAACAAGAAAAAACTCAAGGAAATATTGTAGAAAGTGCAATTTGGGCATTATTCACTATTTTTTCTACTAAAAAAGACCATTTTTTAAAATTTCATTAACCGGAAATGTCACCTGCAACTTCTATGAATTTGGACAAGTTGAAAAAGTCATGGAACAGAATGAAATTTACCGAACAGGTCCAGCCAGTTTACTTTTGTTTTTCATATTCCGAATGGATTGATTTCAACAGTCAATGAAATAATCAATCGACCAATCAAATCATTAATTTAGACCGGAAGTGAACTTTGAATGCTGATATCGGGCGAGAATTATGTAAAAGCATTTCTTTGGTTTGGCGACTTTCCTACGACAGACCACACAAATACCCCATGGTGCTATATATGTCGTGCCCATTCTTGAGAATGCCCATTCTTAAGAATGGGCAAGTGGTAAAATCAAGGCTTTGCCCATTCTTAAGAATGGGCAAAACGTCGATTTTAATACGAAAACAGGCCTATTCGTTGGTTATACTGTAAGAAATATTAATTTTAGAACATTTAATTTGGATGTGAACCGTAATTTATACCATAATAAAACGTTATTATAAAAAAAAACAACTCCGATACGGCTTCACTATAGCCGTTCGACATAACTTCCGGTGAACCAATAATCTTTTTAAAACGTCGTCCCATGGTAAAATAAAATATCATGATCATATTGTTTTAGTAAGATCAATAAGATCTAAAATTACCTAATGTTATTCTGGAAGCTACACCGATCTTCCATCTTAGAAAACACAAAGACGGAACGCAGTCAACCCTTAAGAATTGGCGATGTCACTATGAATGTTTCTACCGTATTCTGTTAGCGTGTAAACCCGTTTTTTGATTAAAAATAAGGCATATGTGACATGAGTAAGTGTGTGGTGTTATTCAGCGAATTGTAACCCTGACAATAAGAGGTTTTACGCCTCAGGGAAAACGGTAGCACAGTCGTGTCCGCCGGTGATCTTGTGCGTCCGGTGATCTTGCACACTATGGAAGTTATTTTAGATGCGCAAGATCACCGGACAGCATCGTAAAGGAAAACGCCTTTAACCCAATCCCACAGAATGGCGCTTTTTGAGACTACTAAAAAACAGTTGGTAAACATTGTGTAAAATAAAGAAATTGCTTTTAACAAGCAATTTCTTCATTTTCCACAATGTTTTATAACCAGGAATATGAAATATCTAAAAGTTCATTGAGTTTAAATCATCATCTGCAACTTCTTTCAATTTTTGGACCATTGTAAAATTTTCTTGTGTGGGAATGGGTTAACCAATTACCAGACAAATGTTAGATAATGTAAAAACTGTGGGAATTAAGCTGCAGAAAATTTTGCAAAGTCTACTCAAACCAAATAACGTAGAAAATATTTGGCAAAAGGCAAAATTGCTTGTTACAAGCCATTTTCTCCTTTTGCTTCAAATTTTCCCTAATCATATTTCTTCAGGGCGGTAGGTGAAATTATGTGGTAATCGGTTACAAACTAGAGTAACATGTGATGCTAAATCACTTGTGTCATCTATTCTACTAAAGTAACCATCCCTTTATAAAGGGGCCATTTTGGTGACTACACAAACATTTAAGCATGTTTCATAAATATAATGGACAAAAATGGTGATTAGATGAGTAGTTACAATTACATTGCCTCTAAGATAGAACAATACTTCATACATGTATACATCTAACCATGGATTCCTAGAATTTCTCAAAAGCACACAATAACTACATCCTTTCCGAGCCTTCACAAATGTCGGAAAGCACATTTGCCGCAAACCCAGGACCGAACCTGGAACACCCTAACTGATTTTGATTCTGACATGCTATCGAAAGCAATATTGCCGTGGCAAAAGATTTCAATATAAACTGAATTATTTTTGCCATATCTGGCAAATAAATCTGGGCACTGAATTCTTTGAAATAGTTCTACAGAAGCATTTAAAAATTTTCATTTTCTACAATAGTCAAGTTAAGGTATATAAAAATTCATTCAAATGAAAAGGTATTTACAAAATTTTCAAAATATCAATTCTATGCCATGGACATAAAAGCCACATGACAAAGATTTAGACCAGTGCAAATTAAAAAAGAGTTGCTTCATTTTACACAATGTTTTCTCAATTGTCTTTCTTGAGGGGTGACAGAAAGTGTCATTGTGTGGGAATGGGTTAAAGACAGGATTTTCATCTGATCAAATTTGTTTTAAGGAATCTGATTCAGGGTCACACAAGGATCCCTCCTGCAAACTTTGGTTGAAATCTATCCTCTGGTTTCTGAGAGATTTTTTAAAGCTTTCAACATACAATGTTTCCATTGATTTAACCCTTTCCTGTTTGTGAAATTTTGGACTGGTCCAATTTGAAAGAGGTTGCAGACGGGATTTTACATTCCTGTGATTTTATACTCGAGAAAACATTGTGGAAAAAGAAGAAATCGCTTGTAACAAGCAATTTCTACTTTTTCCACAATATTTTCTACCACATAGGATGGTTTCATTTCAAATGGTATCCTGTTTTCATTGTTGTCTGCAACCTCTTTCAATTTTGACTAGTCTGACATTCAAATAAGTGGGAAAGGGTTAAATTGTTGTCTGCAACTCCTTTCCAACTCCTTTTGATCAGTCTTAAATTTTTCCATCTTGTAATGGGTAAATGGAGATCATCCCCATGACAATACAAACATTTTCAGCATGCTTTAGAAAGATTTACCCGAAACTGCTACTGTAGAGCGGTAGCCTTGACATGGTCATCATTACAATTTCCCCCTTGATATTGAACGGAATATAAACATATAAAATTGAAATCATCAACAATACTATTTAAAAAAAATCCAGCATATTTGAGTAGGGTTGCTCGAAAATTGTGACCCGTAGAGCGTATACACTGAATTGACAATGGATGACGAACAACATACAACCAGAGGACAATCCGGACATTAAACAATCAAAAAATCCCACCATGAGCACCTTGTTGTATGGTGAGCTAATAAAACCAAACTCAGTTTAAAACTTAGTCAGTAACACACTTTGATCCAAAGGTCAAGAGTTTGAACCACAGATCAGCTATATTCGTTTTCAACATGTGTCATTGCATGTGTGATTAATTTGTCTCTCACCAATGGCCAAATGAAAAGTACTATATGGTAGCTCCTTGAATGTTGATGTTCTGGTATGGAAAACAGGAAGCCATGGTTAGGTGCATCAGTTTCCCTGATATAACTGAGATACAGTTGAAAAAAGCATTGAACTACAAACAAATAAAAAAGAAAGAAAGCAATTAAATATTTGGCAAGTGAATATAAAATAGCCTATTTTTACAGGCCAAATGCAAATGTATCAAATCCATGTGGAATAAAAATTCATATTTAACTCATTACCAGATGCCAAGATTTAAGACTTGTCCAAATTGAAATGAGTTGCAGACAAAAATTTAAAATCTGAGAAATTTTAGATTTCTTTTAAAACTTCTGGGTAGAAAACATTATGTAAGATGAAGAAATTGCTTGTAACAAGCAATTCTTCATTTGCACAATGTTTTCCCAATTCTTTTTCTTGAGGCGCATCCAAAAGTGTTATTGTGTAGGAATAGGTTAAATGAAAAAAAAAGAGCAGAAATAAGCCTCATAGCTAGTCTGTTTAGTTAACAATAGACCAAGGGTTTTGCATGTCTCAGTAGTGGCTGGCTATAAATCTGAGAGAAAACGAGGGTTGCAGGTTCCAATCTCTATGACTGCACTGCTTGTCACATAGGTATCTATGTTTTGGGGCAAGATATTCAAAGCCCAAGCCTACATTTACTGAAATGGAGGAAGCTCATAATTACTCTAATAATTCTTTCCTGTTTTTCCAAAAGTAAAGTCTTGTCAAAATTCAAAGAAGTTGCAGGAGACAATATAAAAAGGGTGCAATTTTAAAGCTACCAATCTACTTAGTAGAAAATATTGCCGGAAAAGAAGAAATTGCTTGTTACAAAGAATTTCTTCTTTGCCCATAATGTTCTCTATGTTTAAAATTACAATGCCTTAAAACCAGAGTAAGTGATGATATAACTGGAGATCTTTAAAGTGTGGCATTAATTACCATACAAACAAACGAACAACTGACTTCAATATAGCTGTTCTCTTCAAAGTAGTTAAATGAGTTAACTTCTAATTTGACATACAAGTGAAAATAAAGGTACATGTACATGTAATCTTAAAATTGAATGGCAAAAATAACTATTACAACAAGATGCTTTCAATGATATACTTTATCAATTGGTATGTTGTTGCTATCTCACCCCTTCCTGTTCCAACTCGAGATTTCACCTTGCTGTGATTTTATACTTGAGAAAAGATTGTGGAAAGGGAAGAAATTGCTTGTAACAAGCAATTTCTTCTTTTTCCATAATATTTTCTACTACATAGAATTTCATTTTAAACTGCATCCAACAACATTGTTGTCTGCATTATGTAGGTGCATAATTAACCCATTATCAGACGACAAAGTTTTAGAGTGGCCCAAATTGAAAGGGGTTGCAGACAACATTTTAAAGTTCACAAAATTTGGACTTTTTCAACTAACTGGGTAGAAAACATGGTGCAAAATGAAGAAATCTTCATTTCATACCATGTTTTCCCAATTGTCTCTCTTGAGCGTCAGAGGCGTCATTGTGTGGTAATGGGTTAAGGCCATTGAATGTTACTGATTTACTGTTCTAACCAGCATATGGCCGCCGTCATAGCGCAGTCAATAGCGCGTCAGACTCCTAATTTTCAATCATGGGATGTCATGGGTTGGATCCCCGGCGGTAGCACATATTCTTTCAGACATTTGTATCTAGCCAATGGGTGGATAATCATAAGCCTAAGTGGGATAGCAGCTGGAGGCTAGGAAAGGATGTAGTGGTAGTACTGGTGTGAGAAATACCAGGAATCCATTGTTAGGTGCTCCATCCGTCACAATATGACTGAAATACTGTTAAAAGCGGCGTTAAACCCCATTCAATTAATCAATCTAACCAGCATATATCCCAATATAACTCATGTAGGCAAAAACAAATGAAAGATAACAAAATTTAAATTTTATAGAGTGATGATTTCAGATTCCCCCCATCAAATCAAAGCTCAAGGCCTTACGGTTTGGGAGAAGATTTCTTTCTTTATTCCATTGTAAGAATCAGGAATCATACAGAAAGGGCTTATTTTCAGATAACAGTAGTTCTTTGAAGTATTTTGGTAGATATTCAATAGGCATTGATACATACCAAATACATACCAAATATCAAAGCCTTAGGCCTTGTGATTTGGGAGAAGAGGATTTTTTCTTCCAGTTGCATGGCAACCATTGTTCTTCATTTATATCAATTCTTTGAAGTATGTTGAAAGAACATGACCTTTGGCTCGTTCTGTGAAGTTTGGTTGAACACTGATGGTTAGTTTGGCCTATATATATTGATAAAAAAAGTTAACATTTATAGTATTGTAGTAGGGTTCCATAAGGCTACAATTTGCATGCAAAATGTTGAAAACTTGGGACTTGTTTTCAAGGCAGACAATTTTTGAAGATTCCCTTTTGAATCTTTTTGTGAAGTCAAGGGAACTTAAACACACGGTTTATATTGTACTCTGAGTAATATATTAGGAACTTATGAAGAAAGCTTCTGAATAAAAAATGTACAGGCTCTTAGGACTTCTGCTTTAGGAGATGTTAAAGAATTCATTCTTTACCAATTCCATCACAATTACACCTTTTGATGCCCCTCAAGAAAAAAGCCTTGGAAAACATTGAGGATAATGATGAAATTAATTGTGACAGGCAGTTTCTTCAATAGCCACAATGTTTTTTACCCTAAAAGATGAAGATTTTCTAAACTGCACCAATTTTAAATTATCATCAGTGACTTCTTTCAAATTGGGCCAGTCTAAAATTTTGTCTTCTTGTAATGGGTTAATCACTCCATGATTGGAATGGACAATATAGGGCTTATGTTCAAAAACTTCGAGGCCAAGTTTCTGCATGCAAAATTTGAAAGATTTAGGCCATGATTTTTTAAAGATTTTCTTAACTCTATGAAAACATTAGGAACTCTCAACAAAAGGCTCATGTTCATCTACAAGTGATAATTTGAGAGAGTTAGGCACAATAACATTTAGATGATTCTGCATGAATAAACTGAAAACTCATAATTTATGTCATTTGTTAAGGACAGAGAAGTTATCCTGTCTAACTATTTCATGAAAAACATGAGCTCACTACATAGGGGTTATGTTGATCCAAGACCAAAAATCAGAAATTTTTATTGAGTATCGTAAGGTGATTCTAAAAGCTCTAGGTCTCATGGTTTAATTGAAAGAAGATGTTCAAAGATTTCTTTCTTTAATTTTAGGAAACATCTAGGAAAACACAACAAAGGGCTTAAGTACATTACAGAAATATATTAAAGCTTTTTTGTAGGCTACCATGGATTGTTTCTGTATACAAAATTTGCAAGGGATGAGATGAATTTTCAAAACTTCTTGGTAAAATATGGCAACCCACTATTTATGGCTTCCTTTGCTTTCATAGTAATAATTTAAAGAACTTTGGTAGTGAATCATATTTAGATGATAAAAGCAACCATTTAAAGCCATTGGCCTTACATGTTGATCTCGTGACAAAGATTTGAAGTATTTTGGTACAGTATCATAATACAATTTTGGTACAGTATCATAATACAATGTCATATGCAAATTATGAAAGCTTCAGTCCTAATGGTTTGGGAGCAGAAGATTTAATTGATTCCAATAATTTGGTGTATGATGAAAGAGCATGATCTTAGGATCATTTCTGTGAAATTTGCTTAAAATCTGATGGTTAGTTTAGGAGTAGAAGATTTCTTTGAAAATGTGAGCAGACTGACAGACAGACAGATGGCAGACAGCGATTGACCAAAATACCTCACCTTGAGTACTTCCTGTTAAGGTGAGCTAAAATCAAAATATGTCAATGAGATGGACATTCATTCAGCATAGATCAACCAAACTCAATCAACTGAATACAGTTTAGAAGCATGAAAATTCTTTGTAGTAATTAAAACTAGAATTGTTGCAAAGCAGACTAGTACTATGTCAGACCTTGGACCCAATTAATTGGGCACTCCTTGTGTTATGCACAACATGCATAAAAGTTTCAAGGTCCTAGGTCAAATGGCTTATGAGTTAGAGCACAGAAACGTTTTTGAATCAAAGTTCAATTGTGACCTTGACTTTTGATCTATGTAACACAAAAATGTTAGGGCACCTCCTTGGACAATATGTATATAAAGTTTCATGGTGACCTTGAGCTTTGACCTACCTGAACCAAAACATAAGGGTACTTCCTTGGATCATTTACAACAATTGTATTGTATGAAGGTTGAAGGTCAATTCTTGATTGGGCTAGAGCACAGAAACGAAAATGTCTATGGACGGACAGACAGATATTGTGAAACCAATTTACCCCTCTCTACTTCGTAGGTTGGGGGTATAATAAATTAGAAAGTCATTCAGAGATGCCATATGTAGCCCGCCAAAAATTTACCTTGAGCTGTGACCTTAACCTTTGAAGTTTCTGAAAATTTCATCCAAATAGTATAGCTACTCTTCATGTTGCAAAAATGTAGGTATTTATATTATATCCAGCCAAAAATGTATGAGATATACTCAGGACAAGCTCAATTTCGAATATTTTACCTTGAGTCATGATCTTTACCTCCGAGGTATCTGAAAATCTTTTTTCAAATGGCACATCTACCACATGATGGAGCATTAGTTTTTGTAAAATCAATACACAAAACATAGGCCTTTAAAAGCCCCCTTGTTTTTTCATGGTCATAATAAGGGATCTGCATGGTAAGGGATCACCCAGGAATCTTTTTTTGTATATAAAAGCCAAGTTTTCAGAATATGAGAAAGCTCTTCCAAGAACTATTGTTGTAGAATTTGGTTGAAACCTGACCAAAGGTTCTGATAAAAGGATTTTTCACTATACATAATTATTTTATGGGGATTGGACTTGCCAATAGAAAAAAAGAAAAATCATTTCAGAGTCAGAAAAAGGGTAACCCAAGGATAATCCCTGTGAAATCCATCAAATATTTTCTGTGGAAAATTTATAAGAAACTATTTTATTGGGTCAAAATATTTTCTGTGGAAAATTTATAAGTATATATTTTATTGGGTCATGACAGAGTCAAATCCCCTTCAGCCAGAGTTAGAATTGGCTAAAATAATTTTTTTTTTGTATTGAAATACTTATTTTGGATTGTGCTATTGCAAGAATTAGTAGGCAAGGTTGATGGTAGGCTAATAGAAGACTGATTATATAATGCCTGAGGGATATCAAAACTATGTAACTACAGCAGGGTATTCAAGCTGCAGTAACAATCTTCAAGTAACTTATCAACAATGCATATAATTTTGATCCAGGCATCTCCATTTAATAAGCTTTATTAATCTTTTACTTAATTATTGCACAGATTTTTTTCATAAAATTTATCAGAATTAGAAAGCAATACAATAGTAACTCTAGTTACTACAGTAATGCAATGAATCTTTATTAAAAATAAAGCTGTTTCAGTGCAATACTGTAGTAACTCACACATTTACATATAACTCATTATACACAGCTTTTTTTCAATTTCTTTTCTTTTATATTTTCTTTTAATGAAAAAAAGGAAAATATGTCCAGAATTTTTCCTATAGTAATTAAAGATGACAAAATGAGAATGTTGGTCCTCTCTCCTGTAAAAATTCCGAAAAACAGTTACTACATTTTTGCAAAGAACCCTTGATATTTAATTACAATATTTAGAGTAAAGGGTCATTAAGATGACCATACAAATATCTTAAAAAGGTGGAAAGATGTAAAGGCAAACAAAATGTGTTTGTGAAACACAATGTCCCTGCCGTACATGAGAGGGTTTATTTGCAATTGATCTTGGTATGTGACCTTGACCTTATCACTTGACCTTGACCTTGAAATGAGAAGTTGCGTATTATGGAGATGTATCTTGAATAGGCAGGTAGTAATCGGCAGTGTTAAGTTTTTTGGTTAAGTTTTGCAGACAGACAGACAGGCAGACTCAATGACAGACAGACGGACAACAGTAAAAAAATATGCCCGCTATCTTTCAATACGGGGGCATAAAATTATAAAATGAGCTACAAAGCTGTTATAGATACTAAGTCCCCTTCTTACTTGATGGAAAATAACTATTTTGTTGGCATTATGATTCTTTCTACAAATTTGATTTATTAACTCATGACCAGACAATTTTGCTTATATAGGAAATATGATCACAGAAAACTTTGAGGGGAAAGGAGACATTGTATGTCTCCCTTTCCCCAGATGTTTACTACTTTATTTTGCAGTTACTTTCCAATATTAGTCCGATTTGAAATGTCAGCTGTAAGTTTTTTCAATTAGAACCAACCTAAAATTCGTTGTGTGATAATAGGTTTGAGTTGCTAGGATATTTTCACCTAGCCCATTCCCACACCATTCCACTTTTTGATGCCTGTCATTTAAAAAGCTTTGATAAACATTGTGGACAACAAAGAAATTGCTTGATACAAGCCATTTTCTTCATTATCTACAAAAGTTTTACCCAAAAGACAAACATTATCATAATTTAAGTCATGGTGAAATTGTTGTCTGCAACTTCTTTTACCTTGGATCTGTTGAACATTTTGTTAACCTGTATGAATGGCCCAGTTTCTCTTAATATTGGGTGTAATATGCTATTATATTTGAAAGTGGGACTTCCCCATAGCTTAAAAAAAGATAGGAATTCCCCTACAGCATAAAACACATAGACTAAGCCAAGATTTTTGACTTGTAAGCCATAATAAGGCAATTGTCATTAACACTTTCCTGTTAAATCCCTGGTTTATAGGTCCCTATGGTTTCATACTAGCAAAATCATTGTGGGAACAGAAGAAATTGCTTGTAACGAGCAATTTCTTCTTTTCCACAATAATTTCTACCCTGTAATGTTGGTTACTTTTCAAAATGCACTCTCTTTTAATCATTGTCTGCATCTTCTTTCAAATTGAACAATTTTAAATTTTGACAAACAGGAAGGGTAAAGGCCCCTTTTTATGATATTCAAAGCATGTAAGAGAATGTGCAAAACTTGTATAGCTGTAATTATAGGAAATTGTCATCAAGGTTTATTTGTTGAATGATGTTTAAGGCCACTTTCAACAGTATTTCTGATACATATATATCATATGATTGATATACAACAATATACAACTTAGGTACATTACAGCTCATATGACCATAAGTGAGAGCCATATGATGCATGTTGTGATGAGCTGTCAGAGAGAATGTTGGCTGAGACGGGGTTCAAACTCACAGTCCCAGGATTGAGAGAACGTTGCATGAACAACTGAGCTAAATCAGCTGAGCAAAATGTTCACTCAGGCATCTTTTCATGTGACATTTAACAGAATGTCACTCTTTTCAATAGGAATATTCCTCATTACTATATAACCATTTCCAGCAAGTTTGAGAAAGATTGAGCCACAATTAAGCACCTGTTGCATTATAAAGAGGAAACAGGCATTAAGAACACTTTTCCTGTGAAATAGGACAGAATGTCATCAAAGTCCAAAGGGATCTTCCTAATAACCATTCAGAAATTTCTGCTAGTTTGGGAAAACCCACCAAAAATTGTGAAATCTAAAGTGGTATTGCTGAATTTATGCCCCACATTAAAGGATCACAAAAACTCACCATGAACATATTGTGACCAGGTGAGCTAAATGACTGATTGCTTTTGATCACCCCTTTAATGGATACAGGATATTGATTGTTTGCATGAACAGTGATGTCAATGACATAGCATTTCATTGGGTGATATGAACTTGAAATTAAAATCTGAAAAACAATAGACTTTGTGTTGACAACATTGATAAATGAGTGATCAAGTCAACTCAGCAAATGTTAGCTGTAGCAATAAACTCTGTGTGGAGAGCATATTAACTGACCATCTTTGTTGAGTCTGAAAGTATTAATTCTTATTAGACTGCAAAGAATTTGTATGTTCTTAATTTTCTTTTATGTAACACTTTCCTGTGCAATCCCTGCTTTATAAGTCCTTAAGATTTTATACTTGAGAAAACATTTTGGAAAAAAAAAGAGAAATTGCTTGCAACAAGTAATATCTTCTTTTCCCAGTATAGTTTCTACCTTGTGGGTTAATTACTTTTCAAAATTTGCACTCTAATTTCATTGTTGTCTACAACTTCTTTGAATTTTTTACAAAGTAAGTCTTAAACTTTGTAAAGAGTAAAGAAAGGTTTTGTTTGAATTAGGTTTAATGCCACTCTGAATATTCTTTCACAGTAAAGTTCACTTATTTATTGCGTACCACTAGTGCTAGGTTTGAGCCCTGAAATGTCTTGCCCAAGGAAAAACCCACATGACCTGTGGTACAGCTGGGATTCAAAGCCATAATCCTTGACTCCTGCTGATTACAATTTGTCTGCAGACATTACCATTTAGCCATGCAAGACCCCTTTGAAAAATTGTTCTTCTTCACCAAGGTTTGATGGTCCAAACTCATGGGTGTGGAATTCACATGCCCATTCGTCTGACATCACAGGTTTATCTACTTGGGAAAAAGTACATTGTTCAAGGCAACTTGCTGAAGGACTAGTAAATACCAGGGCATATCTTGGAATGGTACAAAACAGATCTTAACCCATTCCCATACAGTCACACTTTTTGATGCTCCTCAAGCAAAACAATTGGAAAACATTGTGGAAAATGAAGAAATTGCTTGCAACAAGCAATTTCTTCATTTTCAACAATGTTTTCTACCCAGTAAGTTAAAAAAAAATCTAAAATTACATAAACTTTATATTGTCTTATGTAACTCCTTTCAATTCAGACCAGTCTAAAAATTTGCCATCTGGAAATTGGTGAAAGAAAAATTGTTATATATTGGGAAATTATGATGATTCTATATTGAAGGGTGTAAAACATTGATGTAAGTGAAGAAAATAGCATTTGCTTCATTAACAAAAACTTTTTCTCTAAATCTATCTCTTCACCTTTTAGGAGACAAGTTTGTTTAAATTCTGGAAAAGTAAAATGTCTCACTTGCCCATAGTAGAGCAAATCTGTATTTCCACACAACTGTACAATCTATAATGATGGGTTAAAGCATGTAGTTTTAATTCCTTGTTGCATAGATTTAAATCCATTTCATTTGGATTGATTGTATCTCACTTAATGTCCATTGCAACAGTTATTCAGTTATTATACAGAAACTGGTCACCTAACCATGGCTTCTTGTCATTCTTCTCAATAGTGAAACCGGAACAATCAATATGGGCTACCAAATGCTCATCTACTTAGGGAACTACTTATAATCATATAAATATTTTACATTGGAGAGAGATACAGAAAGGACAGTGTCAAAATGACTTTTGTCAAATTAATGTCAGAAAGAGTAAAAGCTTAGCTGGGGATAGAACTCGCAACTTGTAAATTTAGCAAAAAGTGTGTAACAAACTGAGCTAACTGGATTGTTTTGTTTGTTTGAAGGGGGTTTTATGCCGCTTTCAACAATCTTTCAGTTATATCGCGGCAGCTGAAGCACCTAACAAAGGAATCCTGGTATTTCTCACACCAGTGCTACCATTACATCCCTTCCTAGCATCCAGCTGCTATCCAACATAGGTCTACGATTATCGACTCATTGGTGAGAGACAAATAGTTGGAATAGATGAGTGCCTCCGTCTGGGATTGAACCCGGGACCTCTAGATTGAATGTCCGATGCGATACCAACTGCGCTATGATGGCGGCTCGCTAACTGGATTGTACAATGCATTTCAATTGGCATGTGCTCTTGAACCTTTTCCCACTCAACTCCACATTTTGATGCGTTAAATAAAGACTATTGAAAACACTGTAACACATTGCCATGCATATTGCCTATTACAATATAACTTTTGGGAACTGCGGCTAAAGCGCAGTTAGTAGTATAAGCCATTCCCAGTTGCGAGGTCGTGAATTCAATCCCGGCTGGGACAAAAATCCTTTCAGACATTTGCCTCCCACAAATGGGTAGATAATTGTAAACCTAAGTCTAATGAGCAGCTGGGGGCACAGAAAGGATGTTGTTTTTGCACTAGTGTGAGAATTACCAGGAATCTAGGGGTAGGTGCTCAAGCCTCCATGATATGACTGAAGTACTATTAAAATTGGCTTAAAATAAAATGGAAGGGAAGTCAGTTCAATAAATATGTGTTTTTATTGTTTATCTTCGGTCCAACTTCAAAATTGGATGTCATATGTTCGATCCCCGGCGGCTGCACAATATTCTTCACATATTTGTCTCTCACCAATGGATGGATAATCGTAAACCTAAGTGGGATAGCAGTTGGAGGCCAGGTAAGGATGTAGTGGTAGTACTTGGGTGAGAAATAACAGGAATCCATTGTAAGGTGCTCCAGCCGTTGCGATATGACTGAAATACTTTTACAAGTGTCGTTAAACCTCATTCAATCAATCAATAATCGGTCAAGACAAAACTTAAGCGACGGTGTGACTTAATGAAATGCAGTTTTAATGGGTCTTATTTTTTCATGATTTTAACATTCTGAAAGTTTTTCACACAATCAAACCTTTTCTATTCTGATCTATACCATTCAAAAGACTATTCAAACTCATTCATCTTGTCAATATAATAATTTGCCATAACTTGCAGAACCCGGGTCCATGATTTGACTCGGGTGGACCTACACACACATTATACTCTACCTCCCAGGCATTAACCCTTTCTTGTTTTTCAAAATTTTAGACCTGTCCAAATTCAAAGGTTTTGCAGACAAAAATTTAAAGTGGATTTAATCTAAAAAATAACCATTCAGAAGGGTAGAATGTATTGTGGAAAAAGAAGAAATTGCTTGTGAAGCAATTTTTGTCTTTTTCTACAATGTTTTCTCAAGTATAAAATCACAGGGATGTAAAAACCATGGACTGTACAGGAAAGAGTTAATTGACAATTCCATATTTACCTTAACTGCAGAACCCTGATCTTTATTTGGACCAGGGTGGAGCCACATAGACATTATACCCTACCACCCGGGCTATGGCTTAATCAAATGCTATTTAAATCCCTATGATGCAATAGGATAATATCACTACATTAACCCATTCAACCTCAATCCCTCCTTTTTACGCCCATCAATAAAACAGTTTTAGAAATCATTGTGGAAAATGAAGAAATTGCTTGTTACAAGCAATTTCTTCATTATCCACAATGTTTTCTACCCCAAAAGACGAAAAAAAAAAAAATAAAATTCCACCAACTTGAAATTGTTGTCTGCAGCTTCTTTCAATTTGGACCAGTCAAAAATTGTGTTGTGTGGGAATGGGTTAAAAAGTAAAAGGCAACAGTTCTAAAATTAGGCCTATAACCATTCCTTGCAAAAAAGCCTTCAACACTTTCCTGGTCTTCTCAAAATTTAAGACTTTTCCAAATCCAAAGAAGTTGCAGATGACAATTAAAAGAGAGTGCAATTCAAAAAACCAATCATCCTACAAGGTAGAAAGTATTGTAGAAAAAGGAGAAATGGCTTGTTACAATTTCTTCTTTTCCCCCAATGTTTTGTCAGGTATAAAATCGCAGTAACGTAAAAACCTGGGATTGTACACTAAAGGGTTAAAGTATAAAACAACGAGTACAAATCTAGCGATAGATACAATACGCCCACCAAACATAAAAGGTACGAAATAGTTCAGGTACGAAATAGTTCAGGTACGACCTGATGGATCATGAGTACATTGCGTTATCTATCAAAAGGTGATAAATCTTGACTATTTAAAGTATTTAGAGTCCAGTTTGGAACAGAAAAAAGTAAAAGTTAAAATATCAAACTTGTTTATTTATCTCGGGATGCGAGCTGCTCCGAATGTGGTAGAGAAGTGTTCTGTAGAAGTGAAAGCTCTTCGCTTTGTGTATGTCAACCCCCACGGTTAAATATACCATTTATTCATTGATTGGTTAATCCGGCTATTGATTGAAGACTGGTTGGTCGATTCATTAATATATTGATCGATATTGATCGATAAAAACGCGTTCGATAACAGATACAAACCGTATTGACCATTCTTAAGAATGGACAACCATTCTTAAGAATGGGCAAAATGTGTCTGCCCGTTCTTAAGAATGGGCATATTCTCAAGATTGGGCACAACATATATATTGTACTTTCAAATGTGTATATACAAAGCATAAATACTACCGTTCTGGTCTACAATTTTCGAGTCTGCTAAGCATGATTTTGGAGCGCGATTACACTTCTTTTCACAACACCACGGTACCAACAATATATTCGTGTTTCGAACTAAACTTGCTTGTGATGTTTATTTAGGCAATTATTGTTGCCAACCATTTCAGAAATATATTAATATTAAGCATGGGTATATGTGATCCTAAACTCTTTTGAAAGACTTGAATACTTACCAAATCTTAATCCCCGACCACCTCGACAAAGAGTGGTGTACCTTAGTTTATATATAATATGTTTGTTTCCTTATGTTTTTGATAAGAATAAGGAATAAAAGTTGTGTGCATACAACATAGCTCGCCCTTCTTGGTGCTTTCTACAACAGCACAATGATAAGGGCAAATCGCCACAGAGTCAAGGTCATTGTCCGACTCCCCCCCCCCCCCCCGCGCGTGAAAAATGATCACCATAGGAGGAAAAAATGCCAAGGTATATGAAGTGAAAGTTTTGGGTTAACGTTTTTTTCTAAGGGGATGTGGGCCACGGTCAAATGCTCAAAACCTTTTTCTCATATAAAAGTCTACATCCTGAAGAATACAAGTGTAAAATATGAGTCCCCTGGGTTAAAATGACAATGAAAGTAAAGTAAATATAATACAATATCATCTTCATTTGGATGCATGCATAAAACATGAGTACCCTTGAATGAAAAATGACCGAGATAGAAAAAAGTTCAGTTTTTTTTATTAAAACTTTATATAAACAGTAAAAGGTCAAAATCATAGGGTCAAGTACATATTCTCAAATAAAAGCCAATCTCTGATGAATGCATGTGTAAAATATAAGCACCCTAATTGCAAAACGAAATAGAAAAAGCCTTTGGTTAAAGTTTTTATAAAAGGTTAAAGGTCAAGGTAACAAAGTCATAGGGCCAACGTAATTGTCTCAAATGAAAACCCCTTGATGACACCTGCGAAATAGGACCCCTACCACTATTCATAAAAGATAATTGATTGATTGATTGATTGGGGTTTAAGGCCACTTTTAACTGTATTTCATTCATATCGTGACGGCTTGAGCACCTAACAATGGATTCCTGGTATTTCTCACACCAGTACTATCACTACATCCTTTCCTAGCCTCCAGTTGCTATATCACTTAGGTTTACGATTATCCATCCATTGGTGAGTGACAAATGTCGGAAAGGATATGTGCCGCCGCCGGGGATCGAACCCATGACAACCCATGATTGAAGATTAGGAGACTGACGCGCTACCGACTGCGCTATGACAAATACAAACTTTAACGGTGTGGACGACGACGCGGACGCTGATGGTGATACCGAATGTACGACAATACTTCTGCCAAGACATTTTTCCAGCACGAGGTAGAAAATTAACAAAAGAAGTATTGTAGAAAATAGCCAAGAAAACATTGTTACCAATATTACAAGTTTCGAATTTTTGGATATTTTTTTTTGCATTTCATTACGAGGAACAACCTACTACATGTGTTCTGTTTTTGCTGGATATGATTCTTCGTACCTTGCACAAATTTTAGCCTATACTCTGGATTAGCCAACACGATTAAACAACAAACACCTATATTTATCCGGTAACAACAGTTTAATAAATTCAAAACAGTCACATAGAAATGTTCATGCATATAATTATGAAACATACGAAAGTCAAAGCTCGTTTTAGATTGGCCTTCTTAAAAAAAAGATCATCCCATATTACAAGTGGCCGATAAATCGACGCAAGTTTTCTTAATTTCATCCCAAAGTAAGTCATACGCACAGGGCCGGTTATCGGTGATCTGTCCCTGACTGCATGTGGCGAAGACATTACAACCAAGACAGGACTGGTAATCACCATTAGTCATGTTGGTACAATCAGAAACACAACCTGAAACAGCTGGAAAACAGGAGATAGAATTGGAACAACGATGTATAAGGAATATCACTTTTATTTTATACCTACCGAATTTGCTTATAAGATACACATATTTGCATACCGACGGAAAAAAAAGAGAAAAAAATCCGTATGATTCATGTACTGAACGTATAATTTTCCCTGTTAATGACGCCAAGAATAACATTATTATGATTTAAAAAAGGGCTGATTTTCAACAAATTCTGTTTGCTTCTGCTTAATTTTTATTGTCAAAATTCGTATGTATATAATAAATGGAATACGATGATAAAGAACTGTATTCGATTCTCGGTGAGTACGAAAATTCGATATTACACTGGAGCATCGGTTTCGCGAAACATCCAAATTTCCCTGCGCGGTTCGAATCAAACACGAGGTTTTGTATCACAACTTTAACATAATCCTTATATATTTGTAATATGAAAACTTGTATTGGATTTGAGCTTTCGCTGCGTAAGAAAATTTGATATTTCTCGAGACCAAAGGTTTTACTAACAACTCGAATGTAATACAACGTTTTCTAACGCTACTTCATCATTGTATTCCATCTATTATCACCTCGGGAATTTCGACTATATAAGAGACAAAAGACGCTCACCAAAATGTGAAATTCAACTTTTTTTAAAACTCTTTATAACATTTTTACTATGCATCACGTTAATATACCGGAAAATGTCGTCATCAAATCCTCTTGTCCGATACGGATTTTGTCTGACGCAAGCGATTTTGCCTCTGAATGATAATTCCAGACCACTCTAGTGTTTTCGGATACTTTCATGTTCTATATTAAGCCTTTCAGAATCACGGTAAAGTTATAATTTTATTTGACAATGGTTCATGTAATATGATTCTTCTATTACATTTGAGCTCTCTGTCTGCTACCAATACCCCATTCAAAGAACGCAGGAATAACCCTTCAATCCGCAAAGGTAATAATTTTGGATATGAATTGTCAATTGTAAATAGAAGAGTTAACCTTATCTATCTTGATTTTGAACTGATGCGATCGAAATTCAAAGCAACTTGAACATTATTACATATTGTGCATATCACGGCTAAGAAAAAAATATTTATCAAATACCTGCAAATATTTCTATGGAAATTTATAATTTCCACACAGACATATTTGGACACCTTGAAATTACCCGTATCCGATAATGTCAAATACGGTTTCATGTAAGGCAGTCTGATTTGACGTCATTTTTTATTCTGTAGATGACATCATAATGCGCATAACTTTATTAGAATAATCAAGAAGAAGGAAGTTACTTGTAGAAATGAATTTTTCGAATTTGAAAAAGACTAATAAAACATGTAGGTATGTAATAGCAAATGAAATACTCAGTTTCGATAGCAGTCAAACAATTTGTATTTGCTTCTCGCCTGCAGTCTCATGAAATATGAAAAAAAAAAAAAAACAAAAACTGTTGAGCTAATAGCAACTACAAGATTTAGTATCGCTATTGTAGCATAATATTCCCTATATATTCATGCGTTTCATGGGTATCATCAGTATTAGACTACGGTTCTGTATGCCTATCCAAAATAAAACCCGTTGTGACCTGTGGCTTTACCAAGATTCGAACCAACAAGACTCGTCATCTTCATTCTAGAGCTAGCTGCTAAGGGTTGCATTAATTTTTACAGGTATGGCCTCCAAGTGGCGTTTACATCTATAACATTTTTCAAATGACATGCGAATTGTCGCGTGCTGGCAAAATTATTCATTTCAGTCTTTTATTCTCCAGAAATGACAATTTTGATTACATTGTTTTCCAACAAAAACGACTGTCTGATAGATAGGAACATTATGATAGAGTCTGAAAAGACCAATGTTATCTGAACAGACCATTGACGTGATAAATTAACCAACATTTGTATTTTTTTCAGACACTAATTGATAATTTCCGAAAAAGGATTTATTTCAAACTTTTATAAAATAAATTCGTTTGATACATGTAGGAAGTACTCGTCGAATTGAGAACAATATTCGACGTATATATCTATCAAGTATACACTATTATTATTCTTAAATCAAATCTAAAAAATAATTTTGTCAATTTCAAGTAATTTTTTGGGGACAAGAGGATCATTGGCCCTGGGCTGCTCACTTGACAAAAAAGCTCTTTAAAAGGGCTTATCTAAGCAGTCCCAGAAAAGTATCGATTTACGGATTTTTTATTGTTTATGTTCTTTGGAAATCGGAATATTTCTACTATATTTCGTAAAGATATCGACGAGGCTTGTCAGAAAATAGAAGTCATTTAAATAAATTTCTTAATTGTTCATTTACCTGACCCCCTTTCCCAAAATCCAAGTTTCCGTCCTTGTTCATCGAAGAACCGTGATTGAAATTAAAGTAAATGAACTGATGTTGCATTCAAAATAAATAAGGATAAAGAATTCTGGTACAACAGGTGACAGAGAGATTGTCTGTTGGGCGACCAAAACGTCGTAACCAAAGCTTGCATTTAAATCTATTTTTCAAAGGTTAAAGTAGGAGGATTGTTATTCTAGATATCGTTTACAGCAGTTTACAGCTCTTTCTGTTCACACAGGGAGAGAGGGGGGGGGCGCCAGACAGACAGGCATAGATACAGAGAGACAGATACAGAGGGAGACACACAGAGAGAAAGAGAAAGAATGAGAAAGAGAAGGAGAGAGAGAGATAATAAAGAGGGAATCTTCCAAAGACAACGTCTAAAAAACTTATTCAGCTGTTAAGATTCGTTAGTTTCTTAAAGGGGGGTATCGATGTTTCTGAAACCTATATAAGAAAATATTGTCAATCGCCAAAAGATAGGCTAAAACGGACTCTTAATACTTATATTTGAGATAGATATTGTCTTCGCGGTAATCTGATAGGCTTAAAGTGGCATTTTATGGTTGTAGAGGAAAGGTTCAGCGGAATTCCAGGTTATTTTTAGATATCACGGAATTTGGTTGTCGACACCGCATGACTTCATTTGTATATGGCCCAAAGTCAACGGAAGGTAACAAATTGACAAGCGAAACAATCAATGTCCTAAATAATGTCACATCAAATGGTTGGCGCAAAGCTATGGTAAGTGTCTATATTCGTTTTAACGCTTATGACAGTTTTGGATTGAATTGAAGACCGGTTAGCGAACATTACTCCTGGTGACGTATTGGTGACGTATTGATGACGTTGTTTGAGGAAATTCAAACTGAGTACTGGATTCTAACGGTTATACGCACCGCGTGAATGACACAATATTCTTCGCAACCGTCTCGGCTAAATCTAAAAATAGATTAACAGCCTACGTAGGCTATTAGGGAATTCCCCCTTTTTCCAGATAAACGACCTCTGATTTAAGCAAGACCACTTTTCAGAATATTGTATTAGAATGGTATACGAGAGGGGATAAGAATAATCAAAATTTGTGACATGAAAAAACATCGATACCTACCTTTAACAATCAAAACTAATCTTAATTACTTAATTAGTTTTATCTTGAAAACCGTTGTCATTATTTACATCAACTCGAAAAGCTATAAATCAATAATCAGACATCTCACTTGATATCACGTGATTACCAAATAAGGAAACGACGAAGCACAAAAACAAATTAATGCACCGAATATTACCTTACTTTTCAATAATTTAAAGCAAACTAAAACATGTTTAGAAGTCTATTTATATCATCTTTTATATGTATCGTAGTATTGCGTACCGTAGTATTGTGAGTATATGATATGTGTAATTCGAAAACCCGAAATGAAATTATTGTGCCTTCAACTTGAGGTTTGTTAACTAAAACTTTCGGGGCATTTTATTTCTTTTGCCTTACATTTGTTTGTCTATGATAAACCTTCTTGCAGTTTTTTTTTTAAAGGTTTGGGTGGAAATTGGTATTATGTTCTTGAAAGATACAACTGTCATTTTGAAATATTTGTTGTGACATTTTTCTTTTGTCAAACACATACATGAATCTCAAAACGATGGTATTTAAAGTAATTAAGTAAAATATCCAGCTTATACGAGGGTCAGATGATTTCAGAGTGCTTAAAAAGGACTGTACATGAAAAATGTGAAATAAGTCAACTTTCTGTACAAAATGTTTCAACAAGAGTCTATAACTCGTGGCCAAAGTTTTGGTATTAGTTTATTCTGCTTTACTTTAGTTCGATTCGAAGAAAGTTTTCATCTTATAGAATTGCTTTTGAACAACCGCAATCTAGATGTTTCACGTCCCCGAAAGATACTCAGCGGATAAACTCATTGTTACCCGTTTCTGCAGCTGGGTAGAATGGGCTTGACTATTAATTGTCTTACCCGTGAACAAACCCGGTGACGGTGGACCTTCAGGTAACAAGTCGAGCATCTATACTACTTGGCCATCAAAGCAGTCAATTTAGGTATTGATTTGAATCTATTATGTTTAGTAGAAAGTCGGATATTTTTTTGGAGAGTATGGGCTATGCAGTTGTTTTCAATCAACCTTTATGGACATTATTTCTAAGATTTTTTTTTCTATGAAAACTTTGTTTGGCATTACAAAAAAATAATAATAATAATAATCTTGAAATGTTATAAAAATACTATTCAGTCAAATCATAGATATCATATCGTTTATATTTGAGTTTGGTTAGTGATCTCCAACATCAATTGCTCAACTAATGCCCTTAGGGTCCGATTTCAGTTCGGGTGCATCCTGTTTTACACAGAAACCAAGAAGTATCCCTTGAGAAATCTTTGTGAAGCAAACCATTTTTTCTCAAAGTTTCTTATTTGCTACGTGATATTATCTGAAGACCGTCAACATTTTTATATTACCTGAATGACGAGTATAATGTCGAAAGTCGTCTGTCCGTGCGTCCGCCCTTCTGTCCGTTGTGATTTTATCAAAACCCTTTGGCCAATTTGGATGAAACTTCATATGTGAACTCCTAATGATATAAGGCCGACGTATTGTTTCGGTTTTCGTAACGAGGTCTCGTAACGTACAAAGGTAATTTAATGTCATTAATTTCTCCTTTATGTATTTCCAAAATTGCTCATTACTTAATAAACAAGGTGTTCGTCAAAACCCCCATGTGTTGACTACTTTATATTTTAATTCAGTGAAGCCATGTTGCCTAGTCACTTTATGTTTTGCGAATTTTGGACTCTGAAAATAAACGTTTTTCTGTTTCTTCAAGACTATTAAAGTCAGAATGTTTATATAAGAAATGAAGAGAATATTTTTTGTTTTCATGGAGGTATGAACCGAAAAACCTAATCACACTGTATGAATTTTTGATACCCTTTTGCATGGAACTGTTTTGTGCGGAAGCATACACAATATCTGCGTGCTCAAAATTTTGTTCATGGAGGTATGAATTAAATTTTTCGACCAAACAGATCGCTCGTTTTTGATAGACGAAACGAACAATTAATTTATATACATATATCATTGTTTTTTATGTTTTTTTTTTGTCGAACCCGCTTGCGGTGAGCGAGACAAAGTTGCTACTATGACAAGAAAGTGTATGTGCGTTAGTGCGTTAGTTCGTCCGTCTGTCCGAATTTGTCCGGACAATTACTCCTACATTTATGGATGGATTTCAAAATAAATTGGCATAACTATTCTCCATCATGAGTAGATGTGCCATTTAAAAGAATATTTGGGATAGTTCTAATGTCAAGGTCACAGCTCAAGGTCAAATTCTAAAATCGTGTTTGTCCGGACAATTACTCCTACAATTATGGATGGATTTCAAAATAAATTGGCACAATTATTCTCCATCATGAGTAGATGTGCCATTTGAAAGAATTTTCGGATAGTTCTAATGTCAAGGTAAAAGCTCAAGGTCAAACACTAAAATTGTGTTTGTCCGGACAATTTCTCCTACGATTATGGAGGGATTTCAAAATAACTTGGCACAATTATTCTCCATCATGAGTCGATGTGCAATTTGGATTTTTTCTTGATAGTTATATTGTCAAGGTCACAGCTCAAGGTCAAACACTAAAATTGTGTTTGTCCGGACAATTTCTCCTACAATTATGGAGGGATTTCAAAATAACTTGGCACAATTATTCTTCATCATGAGTAATTGTGCCATTTGAAAGAATTTTTTGTATAGTTCTAATGTCAAGGTCAAAGCTCAAGGTCAAACACAAAAGTTGTGCTTGTCTGGAGCATGATATCTACAAAACTGAGAGCAGTTGTCCTGGGACAACTATCTAGTTTTGGCAAACTACAGACATATTTTTCCATTTTTTGGAATTCTTTGTCACGGAATTAAATTTGGATTTTTAATGATAGCTCAAGGAATATGCACCAGCGGGTATTTGTATATTATTTTACAAGCCGAATCGAGAGTGAATAAACCAAGACTGAAGAACTTGCTTCCCAATCAATCTAGAATAAATAGATTTAAACTAAACTTATTTAACATATCTTTTATGCATTTCCAATATTTTTACAAATATGTTGTTTATTAAAAATCTATTTCTAATATTCATTTCATATCTTTACTCATGAAGCCTTGTAACGCTGGAAGGGGGCATAATTCCTGATAACTTGATGGGTTTTTTTTCATTCAAAACTCTAAAATAAAACATTTTCCTGTAGCTGCATGACTAAAGTTAAATGTTCATGATCATATATAACAATTCCTTCGATATTCTGCATTGTATTTTTACCTTATACAATTTATTTCAAATGTAAGCCTTGTCATTGAGAAGGGATACTTCTGATAATAATTTTTCAGATACCCCCTTCCTCTGATCTCAAAAGATCCAGAAAGTCTTTATTGAAATTGTTTATTTAAAGCACCACACAATACTATTTCATATTTCATATAATAACTTTTGTGTATCTCAACTCCGAAGAGAGCCATGTATATAATTGTCTGATACAAGTACTATCATTTTTCAGCCATGAATTTGTAACTTTAATGTTGTATAGACTCAAAAGAGCTGTAACTTCAGGGGAAAAAGTACAGTCTGCTCCATTCTTAGTTCAACCTATTTCAGCCTAATTCCATTAATCCTGAGACAATACTTTTCGGCGAGCGTAATCCTTCTCTACTTTTTTAAAGAACGTGCCCACTCGGGTTTATTTTTGCTACGCCCGAGTACATCCTATTTTATACTGGAACAAAATGGAACTCTTATATAATCTTCTTGGGAGAATCAATAATGCTTTGTTATGCAATCTTTTAAAACATATGACACAATTAGGTGACCATTCATAAAATTTTCTAAAGGAATGCAACTAGAGTCCCATATTCAATGTCGGAGAAACAAAAAAGATCAAATTCAAAAATATCCTTGGGGTAATGTATGGGGTCTACAGGTTTCATATTTTGCATGGGGCATCCTCTTCAAAATTCTCTAATCCCCCCCCCCCACACACACACTTACGTCCATTTTTGGCTTTGCCTAGGCGCACTCCACATAGAAAATAAACAAAGAAGTGTATTTTTCTAGCAGAGAGCTTCGGATGAATGATTTAGGGTCATTATGATTGTCTTAAAACCCCCTTGAAAACATACAAAATATCTTCTATTTTTATAAATTACCATCATACATGCTTTTTTAAATAATTAAATATAAGATGTATGATAGCCAAATGTCTTCGTCGGCGATTACACAATTTAGGATAAAAATAATGAACTTGAAACACACACACATATATATAATTTGATATATGAATTGATGCAACAAACACTATTCGGATTGTTACTGAACGGAGGTAGACACACTGGAAATATAGTGACCCACTTTGTCAACGATATTCTTGTGGTGCGTATAGCTCTAGCGATAAAAACATGATTGTAAGATTACAACATAGTGAAAATACGGTATAAATGAAAAAAAAATAAGAAAAACCACACTTACATATCCTGTTTGCTTCTATAAATGCGACCAAAAGTCCGGTGCAACATATCGTCCTAAAGATGCGTATCAACCTAGAAACACCCATAGTGTATGGAGAATATGAATATAATTTATATGAATTAAGGCAAATAGTTTTATAAAAATGCGAGATAAACAATAAATGTCAGAACATGCAATGAGTATTACCGCCATGTCGATATTCCACAACAATAAATCTTTCTCGTAAATTGCAAATGGCTTTGAAAAGCATGGAACAACTGTTAATGTAAAATCGATTAACTCTTTCATTTTAGACCAGATACAGAGGATGAGACAACAATTGTCATTTGTAAGAGTTGATAACCCCAACTGTAGCCGCGGCGATATGGGAGAGGGCGTTATGGTGAAGAAGGAGGAGATTTGTCTGTGCTAATCTGGGACGCATTTGCTTGAGCTTTTCTCTGAGATTTTTCAGAATTACTACAGAATAGTACTTGGAAGTTTGACTTTTTGGCATGAAATGAGTAAGTTTCATTCCTCGTGAATCCCAAAAGCCAAAGGAGACAGATTAAACTTTTTAGGAGATTGGGATCTAGCTCGTTTCAAATGCTTTGACTGAGCCCTTGTCTCAGGTTCGGAATAATGAACCTACATCTCAGCTCCAGTGATAATGCGATTCAGAAACTTATCTCCTTCTCGAGTTAAATGACTTAGATGTTCTTTTACATTCGTTACTCTGGTTGCCGTTTGTTCTGCGACAGCTGTCTAGGCACCCCCTGGCACTTACCTTGCTCATGGCTAGGTGTTCGTGTGTAATCGTGTGTCGATGCCTTACCGATGCTAAACTTGTGGCTACCTCCTCGAAAGTTACTCGACGATTTTTGTTGACAAAAGTTTTAAACTTTGCCACCATTGTCGGGAAATGATGCCACCATTGCCGGGCGGTGGCACATATCCTTTCCGACAGCTGTCTCTCACCAATGGGTGGATAATCGTTAACCTAAGTCGGATAGCAGCTGAAGGCTAGGAAAGGATATAGTAGTAGTACTGGTGTGAGAAATACCAGGAATCCACTGTTAGGTGCTTCAGCCTCCGCGATATGACTGAAATACTATTAAAAGTGGCGTTAAACCCAATTCAATGAATCAATCAACCATCGTTGGGGTCACTGTCTCAGCTGGCCACACAGTCCTAGGCCAGTCATATTCACTTGTTCTGCCTTCAGGAAAGTAAGAACCCAGTTATAGAAGGTTGATCGTGATACATATTTATCAGAAAGTGTTTTTTATATCCTTTGAAATATGTGGTAGGGCTTTTCCCCTTATTCAACCAGAAATTTAATTACAGAGCGCTGTTCCTCTAAAAAAAAAGAGTCCATGATAGACGAAACACCTATCATATATTAGAGCGCAAAAAAACGTGTAAACACAACTATTATTGAAATTAAACTGACCACTTTTTTTGCGATTGAATGTATTTTTCACCAATATATAATGTGTATATATAGCTGCACGTGGAAAGAGAGGAGCCTGAAAAAGTCCGGATATTTTCTTACCGTTGCCCGTAGGTTTACGATTATCGACCCATTGGTGCGAGACAAATAATCTATTTGAATTTTTGGGGGAATTAAAGACATCTCTGCGTTTTGCTCTTTTATCGACGATAGTTAGTTAGTTCACAGGGTGGTCCAACATTTAGTTAAACTATTGAAAACATTAATTTAATGTTATTTTTTTGTCCGACGGTTATTTTTCCAAATATTTCAGCAGGTTTACAATCCAGTTTAGATCAATCATATGGTTATTGCACAAAGAGGGCTCTAGTGTTTAACACTGAAGAATAAAAGTGTAATATTCTCGTAAATGGGGTACTATAAGGGAAAATAAAAGTTGGACATACTAGAATGAACATTTTGAAATTATTGAATTGTTTTAAATTGTTAACTATTTACTGTTAATTATCTCGAATATTTAATCATACGGGTTCTTTTATCCACAATCGTAAACATCAGGTATGTAACGGTCGATCTCAGAGCACTCAATGGATTTTGAACTAGGTTCTGTGAGTTTAAATTCTGAACTTCTGCTTGATTGCAATTATCTGATGACTATTTTAATATCATTTTAGGCCAAGAAATCCATCTCTATGGATTCTCTTGCCTAGTGCGATCGTAAGCTATTCTTGGAAATATTTTTTCAAACAAAAATGTTTCTTTAAGTTTAGTCAGATAAAAAAGTAGTCCCTTTATATCAAACTTTAGATACTAGCAATATAATATTGAAATTTAGATACTAGAAAGCTAATATAATAATAAACACATTTATTCTAAAAAGCCCATAATATAGTAAACGCCAATATCCCTAAAAAATTAAAAATCGGCCATCTTGGCAGATTTTCAGAAACAATAGGTATTTGGTTTTAGCTGTCGTCACATTCAATGATAGACAATCAACTTTCATGATTAGTTGAACTAGAAGTATGAAGTCCGAAGTCTAAATGGTAAGTTTACACTTATGTCAATCCAATAGGCACTCGAAAAATCGTACAGATGTCTTAATGCACACGACTGTCAATCTAGAGGTCCCCGGTTCGATCCCCGACGGCGGCACTCATCCTTTCCGACTATTTGTCTATCACCAATGGGTCAATAATCGAAGACCTATGTTGGATAGCAGCTGGAGGCTAGGAAAGGGTGTAATGGTAGTACTGGTGTGAGAAATACCAGGATTCAATTGTTAGGTGCTCCAGCCGCCGCAATATAACTGAAAGATTGTTGAAAGCGGCATAAAGCCCCATTCAAACAAATCTTAATGCACACTCTTTTATGAAAATATTTTTTTCAATAACGGGATTAATATTGTCTCGGGCTTGCTTTTGATATATGGTTTTAGTTACTTTGTAATATCGATTTATACAGTTTAAGACAAGCTGTGACCGGCAAGAGAGTCTATCACTAAGAATTCCGTAGACAAATATTCTTAAACGTTTAATTCCCTGTCATCGAAACACGATATTCATTTCTATGAACATTCCAATGGATATTTTTCAACCTAAAGAAACTATGATTTAGGCCTAAGGTGGATCAAAAGGAACAAGGCATTCATTTTTTGTCTGATTGATCCTCGATCAAAAATCCCCAATTAACATCATTGTTGAAAAACATTCATTTCTAATTAGCAGTTTCAGGGAAGAAGATCCCTAACATTTCTCTTTATAATACATAAAGTGCTGATAAGCCGAACCCAAAAGCAATTTTACTTTCACCCGATAAAGGTTTTGGGAAGAAACCTCTTCCTGTCAAAAGTCATTGCTATATATTGTGTTGATTCAGAGAAAAGCTTTTATATTTCAAATATGAGATCATTTTCTGCCGATTTGACAACTCACCCTACCAATATTTTTCGCCCTATCAAAGTTTAAGAGAAAAACCTAAACGAGGATACCCTTTGGATTATTCCCCGTGAAATTTAGTTTAAACCTGTCTGATAATTATTGAGCCGAAGGTATTCCCTCACACGATGGGATCAGCGCCATTGCAACAGCCCCGCAGGACGTTATCCATTGGAGCTATAAAACATGTTTCGAAATGAAATAACGCTTGATTTTGATCCCAACTGAAGAGATTTTCACATGCCTCTCGTTGACGTCAAACGAAACGTGATCAGAGGTTTTGATGGAGGATGAAATACATTTGGAAAAGATTCCGACACAATTTGATGTGACGATTAGCCAAGAGATACTCGACTGATAAATAGATAAAGGAAATCGACATTCCTTTTATAAAATGCCCTTAACTTTTTTAAATGAATCGCTATAACTAAAATAATCCATCGATGTATGATATTCTGCTAAACATGTAATTCGTTTGTAAAATGACGTCATTACATGTGGCGGTAACAAAATGTGTTGCTCTTGGCTTGTATAATATTACTTGACATGTGTAATGTAAAAATATTCAACTCGTTTACTACACTCCCTGGCCGCAAAACATGGGGGGGGGGTAGTAACCTCAACTGATAATATACTTGTATGCATAAATACCCTTTACGTTAGTTTAGGGTCAAATGTGGAATATGGAACTATAAATAAGTGCAACAATGTAACCAATCCCTTAGGTTGATACGGATTTACCTTTTGTTTTAAAAATATATCTGAATATGGAAGTCACCGTAAATTTTACAAAGTTTTTAGGCCAAGAGTCGTTGAATAATTCTATCTAAATATACACACGTAAATTAATTATCAAATAAAAGATACTTAGACTAGTCCAAGTATAGAGAAACAGTTGAATGGCTTACCTTTAAATGGTGTGAATTGTAATTAGAACTTTCATCTTACGCTATCAGAGTAGAAACAGGAAGATGCGGCTAGAGTAGAATTGAGAGAAACCAGCTTCTTTGTGAATTATGCAATGACCGCGACAAAGCAAAGCATTTGTATATGTAAGGAAATTTTATATTTGCAGAAATCACCAGTATTAAACTACATGACTTTGTGTGATATGGAATTTTTACTTAATACCCAAAATAGTAAAATATCATTAAACCTTGGCAAATATATGAAAGGAACTTAAGAATTGAGGTCTAGTTTGCTTATTACGCCGCCGTCATAGCGCAGTTGGTAGCGCGTCGAACAGTCAATCTAGAGGTCCCGGGTTCGATTCCCGACGGCGGCACTCATCCTTTCCGACTATTTGTCTCTCACCAATAGGTCGATAATCGTAGACCTATGTGGGATAGCAGCTGGAGGCTGGGAAAGGATGTAATGGTAGTACTGGTGTGAGAAATAACAGGAATCCATTGTTAGGTGCTCCAGCCGCCGCGATATAACTGAAAGATTGTTGAAAGCGGCGTAAAACCCCATTCAAACAAACAAACAAAACTAGTTTGCTTATCAATACTCAAATGGTTGATTTAATAGAGGATAATCAACTGGTTATTCCAGATATAAAAAAATATTTCAAGAGGATGCGTTGTTAGGCGTTGAAAAAACGAGTGCGCAGCACGAGTTTTTTTAAACGCTTAACTACGTATCCGAGTGAAATATTTTTTTCATATCTGGAATAACCAGTTGATTATTCTATTTGTTATATACCTTATTATTTTATTTCTTTTTACTAAAATATCGAAACCAATCTATAGAAGGTCTATTCAAAAAGTGCGGATGAATAAATGACTAAAGATTTATTACAGAGAGTGAAACTCAAAAGTGATATCGTCACTCTAGTGCCGATATCGAAATTGATTACACTGAGAAATTCCAAGAATTCACAGCAAGGTATATAATAGAAATTTTTATCATGAAAATTTCAACGGTCGAATCATTGCATATAAATACTTGAAACTTGCTTCCATTTTTTTGAATAGCAATTTAATATTTAATCAACATGCTCAGTAAAAGGTTTATAGGATATTTGATAAGAACTCTGTATCTTGACTTAACTGATTTTTTTCACATCATGACGTTTTCATATTTTTCCATAATATCATTGTGTATGACTAGAGGCTGTAAATTTCACTTCGTTATAATTATTGTCTATTGTATAAAACGTTTAACTAAGAGCCCTGTATCCCAATGAGAATTGTAAACGTATCATTGCTACATAATCTGACACAAATAATGCTTGGGTATCAGAAAAAGTCAATAGCTCTGCAGCATTTATCATCAACACTTTCTTCTACCCCGGTTGTAAACATTCTTTAGTCATACCACGTCCCCATAATCATATGCTACCTTGGAAGTAGAATTGCTCGGATGTCATGCAGTACATGTATGTGACTAATAGTGTTTATAAACCAATCATATGCCTTTAAATATTAACGGGTGTATCTAATTTATTGTCTGTGATGGTATATCAACAACTTCATTTTGCGTTTGAGCATCAATGCAACATTTGGTAAGATATTGTTCCGTGCATTAAGTTTGTGTTGCAGATAAATTTTGATAGATTTTACCTTTTTCTAGAATTCATGATAGAAATAAAAAATCTATTTCAACTTATTTTACGATCATTATTCATTATAATTTGTCTTACTTTGTGATTTTTTCGATGATGTAACTAGTTTCCAGAAAATTTGGTATTAAAAGTTTCTATGAAAAAGATATACAAAAAGTACGCATTTCTAAAGTAAAATAATTGTCTGTGAAAACAGAACCAAATAAACAGGATCTAGGATTGTTTCTAGAACTGACAGGATTATTTGTCTCACTTTAACAACGATACTGTGCTTTTCAACGTGAATTGCAATTAGACGAGAATTTATTTTATCAAATATTATAGAGTAATCTAGGTAATAGTTACTGCATATTGTGACTTGCCTTTCGTTTATTTCACATTTTCGTATATCGAATTACTTATATTAACATATAACCATTTGTTTACTTTTCTTCATAGCCAAAATGAATAATTCTAGATGGTTACACATATTTGGAACAATGTGTTGTATCGGACTTTCGGTCGCTATTACAGTAGGAAACTCGACACGTAAGGTTTTAGTTTTGCCAAGTACCTCATTCAATGGATTAAAGAAATTACATAGAAAATGATAGATAAGTGTCTCAAAATACCAAGTTATCTATGGTCGGAGAACTCACTATGGCGGGGCCTTGTTGAAACTTGACCTTTTCACAAATGAGATTAGATAACGTTAATGTTTTTCTATCTATCATGCAAACATTATTGTAAAGATATAGTTTAATTAAAATGCACATCTATAAAGAATAAAGGATTGTAATTAATAGTCTTTCGAGCACGCGACAATTCGCGTGTGATGCCAATTCGATAACATTATTCTTCATACATTTGCGTGTAGGTTTGATGTCATAAAGATTAAAGCTATTGTAAATGCTACTTGATGACGATAACCATAAAATTATTACCAGTCTCTAGAATGGTTGTAAAGACGAAGAAGGTTATTGATTCGAGTCCCGGCTACGCCGCTTGTCGAATTGTGATTTATTTTGATAGGCGTACTTGTATAGAACCGCAAGCTAATACTGGAGATATCCAGGAAACACATAGACATATACTTTCATTCTTGGCAGTGATATATACAATGTATAATACGGTTTAAGTTCTTTTGAAATTGTATTGTTTCAGTCCAGTTTTTAAGTAGACAAATCTAATGCTTTTATCATTCCCTTTTCGGAATAAGAACGAGAAAATGGTAACGGAGTTTAAAACAATATACAAGCTTTTATAGTCATATTACATATATGTAAATTCATTTTTGAATTATAATTTTATCACAAGATTGAAAGGTTTTATATGAGTATAATATACATAGAGAGTTGTGTCTGAAAACACCAGTGTTGTCTGATCGATTCTGGGAAAAATTCTCATTGAAGGGTTGTGCCAAATTGAAGAAATTAAGATTAGATAACATAGATATTTTCATAAAAAAAACACATTATTATTCTGTCTCTCATGCAATTAAAATAGTAAAGTTAAAATTCAATTGAAGCTTCAATCTATTGGATTAATTGGTTGATTGATTGAATGGGTTTTACGCCACTTTTATCAGTATTTCAGTCATATCGCGTCGGCTGGAGCTCCTGGTATTTCTCACACCAGTACTACCACTACATCCTTTCCTTGCCTCCAGCTGCTATCCCACATATGTTTACGATTATCCCATTGTTGGGAGACAAATGTCGGAAAGGATATGTGCCGCCGCCGGGGATCGAACCCATGACATCCCATTATTGAAGATAAGGAGTCTAGTGCCTTACCGACTGCGCCATGACGACAGCTCAATCTATTGGGGGTTAATAGACCGAATGAATAGCCGCAAATACACGTAAATAATGCTCGCCCTTTCAATTTTCAAACGGAAAGCTTGCAAGAGACTAGTCCTGGTTTGGAGTGCAGGTTTCTTGTTGATATAGAAATCAGGTAACTTGAAAGTTAACCTTACTCAATGAGGGTAAATGAATCCCCTATCAACTGACTAATCGCTAGCCTACCCCACTTACTCCATAAGCCTCGCCCATTGACTCAGAATGGATGTCCTGCTTCGATTTTTAAGCGGCGTTATTTTGAAAAAAAGTATGGCCAGTAGCCTGTAACAAAAAAGTAGAATAGTTGGTTGGCGACCTATACGTCGTAACTACAGTTTGAATAAGCTGTAGTTACGACGTTTAAGTCGCTAAAACAACAAAACGAGGTTAACCAAAATGTAAGCAAATGTCAGAGTCCAAAACTCTTATCTTATCTAAATGAAGGATCTCATTGACTAGTCATTTGATTGACAATCGCGATTGGTCGATTTTCTGTGACTGAAGAGTAATCATAGGTTCAAATCACGGCCGCTCCTCTGGTCAATTGTGTGTGTGTTATATTTCACCGTAATTTCATTGAATCTATTACTAAAAAGGTAAACAAACAATTAGAACTGAAATAATCTAGAGGAAAAGCTCCTCTTTATAAATAATTCATTCTTGGACCATTATCTGCCAAGGGGGTTCCTTAAACCGAAAACCCTTTATTTGGAAAAAGGGTGAACAATCTTTCCTGAGGAAATAGTAGTCACTTCGTTCTTAAAAAAAGTTATAGTTACTCTTTAATTTTCTTTACTAAATTCTGCTTTTAGGAAAATCTGAAATTCATGTATTTCTAATGTGTGACTTGTTAAGAGATTAAGATATTTAAGAAAATAAAAATTTCGGAAGTAAAAGTTTGAGTCTTGAAAGAAAAAATGGTTTATGTTGAATGATTGAATGACTGAAGGTGTCAATTCTCGTATGATATTTTGTTCTGTATAGTTATTGTACATTAACCTTTGTGATTACTAGTATATTTAGGAATATATCTTGTTTCTGTGTAAATTCGATATCAATTTCATGAAGTAAACAACAACAGCTATTTATTAAAGAGAAGAGAGCAACGAGTGAAAATAAAAATGTGGTTGTTCACGAAATGAAATATTTATCGGTCTTACTCGAAAGCAAACGACTGTTTTTATTTCTTTGTTTATCCAACAAAGAAGCAAATTCATTCGCGTCCACAATCTCTTAAAGATTGTCAGAATCCATGAATTGCATGGCAACATGATGACGCCATCAGTGTCTTGGATCCCTCTTCGGTGACGTTCAGTAACTCGATATATACTAAAGCTGGGCTAAATCATTAAAACAGTGAATTTCTAATTTGGTTTTCACTAACTTGTCTAGTGATAGGCCACATAGAAAACTTATTATTGCTATGGAAAAAAAAAAAGACTTTCTGTAGGTCTGTTGGAAGTAAAATGATAATTCTAAAATTCGGATTATTTAGTCCCCCTAAAAAGATATATCATCGATTATCGAGTGGTGTAAGTACTTGACTCGTGATCTGAAGGCACGGGTTCGAGCTCCACCGTTACAGGGGTGTGTTCTTGGGGCAGACACTTAATAACCAGCCCCAGTCTTCACACTTGTAAGATTCGGTAACATTGGGTTTAAGCAACTGCCTCTCTTTCAGGGACGTGAAAAAATCTGGATTGTGAGTGTTTGAGAGCGACTCTATTAGCTTAAATGGTTCGTCTCAATCGAACTAAAATAAATCAGTATAAACTGAAACGATATCAGGCGTATTTTGTTTGTAATGCGTTTGTCAATTTATTACATATATGTAAAAGCATTTATTTAACCCAGACAAAGTCGCACCAGACAGACATCTGTTTCGGATGCAAGTAGGGTTTGATGCAGTCATTTTTCCGTTAAGATAACGTAACGCCGAGAAAGAATTTATTATGATCTTTTTAAAATGTTGACTTTAAACTTTTTTCACGAGATTCTTTAATATTTTGGTAGTCAATATTCATGAAAATGCAATGACGTAGTAACTATACAAAACGTTTTATTATATTCGATTTGAGTTCGTCAAATATATCTTTCCTTATGAGATGAAAATCAAATCCAACAAAGAGTTTTTCACAAATACGATATAATATTCCATATTCTTTCATCATTTAACAAGTTGTATTTTCTGCATTTCAGCTTTTACATGCTGTGTTTCTGATTGAATCTTCTGCATTTCAGCTATTGTTTGCCTTATTTCTGATTGTATTTTCTGTATTTCAGCTATTACTTGCTGTATATCTAACTGTACCAACTTGATTGATGGTAATTACCAGTCCTGTCGTGGTTGTAATGTCTACGCCGTGTGCAGTCAGGGACTGATCACCGATAATCATCCCTGTGAGCGGGGCCTACAGTGGGATGACACCAAGAAAACTTGCAGCAATTCATCTGTTACTTGTTCTTCCGGATGATCTCTTTAACGAAGGTCATTCCAGAACAAGCTTTGCCTTTCGTGTGTGTCATAAATTGTATAAATAAAAATAATAGCTGTAATTTGTTGAAACGTTTGTGTAACCTCATGAATATATTCTTTAACAGATAAGTCGCGGTGCCCGATCCTGCGTCTGTACTTAACCTATGCAGATTATCTTCTGTCTCGTGAAATATGAAAATTGTCCTCCGCAGCTCGACGCAAATACACGATTCCTTTTCTCTATCGTAAGACAATATTCCCAATTTACAATATAACCTACAGTCCGGTAGTGAAATAAACCCGTTGAATATTATTTAATATAACACGGATGATTGCAAATGAATTCAAAAGACTATGGTAACCCCTTTTCGTTACCATCAAAATGATGTCATAACGGAAGTAATGACATCACTTTGCAAATTGCGTTATGTGTTTCGCGGAATATCACGTAGATAAATACTATTGAATTCTAGTAATCTGTTGCAAAAATTAAGATCAAATACAAATAGAATATCGAACCAGTGTTCATAAAATCCCGAATTTATTGATCTCGTCATCAAAAACAGATAAAACAAGTGCATTTCGTATTTCTATGCAATAGACAAGTCCACCACCGGAATATTTATTTGAATGGGGTTTTACGCCGCTTTCAACAATCTTTCAGTAATATCGCGGCGGCTGGAGCACCTAACAATGGAATCCTGGTATTTCTCACACCAGGACTACCATTACATCCTTTCCTAGCCTCCAGCTGCTATCCCACATAGGTCTACGATTATCGACCAATTGGTGGGAGACAGATAGTCGGAAAGGATGAGTGCCGCCGTCGGGAATCGAACCTGGGACCTCTAGATTGAAAGTCGGACGCGCTACCAACTGCGCTATGACGGCGGCTACAACCGGATTAAAAAAGAAGATATTTTTTCATAGTTTTCCCAAAACAAAATCAGGTTTTGACGTCTCTAAGAGTAGGCTTAGGAAAACATTCAGAGAAAAAAAAAAGAACATTCTGATAATTAACATTTTCTTCTTTCTTTTCAATATATAATGTTCTTTAAAGTTCATTTATTTTGTCGTCTGCAGCAGCTTTAAATTTGGCCTAGTCTAAATGTTTGCTTTTTTGGAAAGGGTTAACCAAATTTGGACATATACAGGTAGACAAGATTGTAACGGTTCTTGTACACCAACGTCTTCTCATTATAATCTTTTAGTGTATAACGTTTGAAAATGCTAGCACTTGTGGTGAAGGTGATATTGTCTGGACAAAAATGAAAAAAGTAAAAACAAGAAAGGGCAATAACTCAAACTCATCCAATGGACGTGGTAGAGTAACGAATTTTGTACATGACACTTCTCGAAATTGCGATCTTTAAGTGTATAAAGTTTAAAGTAGCTAGCCCAGACAAAAATATTACGGATGAACGAGCGGACAGACAGACAGACGGACCGAATCGAGAAAACCTATAGTCCCCCAACTATTCTCCTTTTCCCACAATGTTTTCTCGAGTATGAAATTACAGCAACGTAAAATCCCCGGTTTGTACAGGAAAGGATTAAATAACTTGGTATTCCATGTCCACTCATTCAATATCCTGAACGAATCAAATGTCTGAAAGTACTGAGAAGTTGGAATGCGCTGATAGAGTCATAACTGTGGAATTCGGTTCAAATTATTTATTACTCTCCGAGTAAGCTCTCCTTTAAACTTAAACCAGCATTCCCATTCGTGTACATATGTGCGTGAATAACGCACAAAACCATAAATCCACACACAGAAATAAAAAGCTAGGCTATTGTCTTAACCCATTCCCAGACAGTGGCGCTTTTTAAATGACCCTCATTATAAAAGCTTTGGAAAACATTATGGAAAATGAAGAAATTTCTTGTTACAAGCAATTTCTTCATTATCCACAATGTTTTCTGTCCAAAAAGACCGGTAAAAAGGGACCAAGCTGAAAGCTAGATGACACTTGTTAAAGATTTGATGTGTTATTATTGATTTAAGCCCATAAATAACGACACAATAAAGAGTAATTATTTAGTAAATAAGTAGAAATCGGAAGTAGATATATTTAAATTCTAATTTTCAAAATTTTCTACTTTCGTTTTCATTTATTTGCTTTTTTTTTAATAAAAGCTGTAAATCCCACAATAGTCGCGTTTGCTTGATGCCTACGACCCCCCTTAATCGCTCTAGAATGTTTTAAAGCACTGGGCGGCGTGATTATTGTAAAAATGCATTTGCGACCAGAATCATATTTGTAATCATTGCCCACCTATGGTCACATGACTACCACATGTCACTTGAGAGCACGTGATTACCAAAAACACGGAACGGCGAATCACAAAAAACAAATTAATGCGCTGATTAATACCTTATTTTTCAATAATTTTAATCAAACTAAAGCATGTTTAGAAGTCTCTAAAAGAATTTCTATGTCCTCCTTTACATGTGCCATATTATTGTCTTCGGCTACAACTAACTGATAGTCCGTGGTAAGTTGAGATAAGAAGTAACCCGAGGTGTATTCATATCTAAGAGATCACGTGATATGTGTTATCAAGAAACCCGAAACGAAATTGTCTTGTGTTTGCGGTTTTGTTATACCCCCCACAACGAAGTTATGGGGCCCCCACAACGAAGTTATGGGGGGGTATACTGGAATCAGGTTGTCCGTCCGTCCGTCCGTCTGTCCGTCCGTCCGTCCGTCCGTGGACATAATTTTGTGTCCTCTTCTCCTCCCACATTTTTTGACCAATTTTGCTGAAATTTTATCAGGTTGTTTCCTATCATATGAAGTTGTGCACCTGCAATTTTCATTTTGATCCAGTCGTTAGTTTCAGAGGTATGCCATTTTGAACTTTTTAATGGTGGGGGGAGTAGTCAAAATTTAAAATTGCAAAACTCAGTAACCATAAGGGGAGTTACCAAATTTGGTAAGTAACATCATCTTGTTGACCTTTACAAAATATCGAACGATTTATTTCCTGAGGTCAAATTTGACCCCGCCCCCCGGGGGTCAAAAATTTAATATAGGCTCATATTGACTTTTCGTGGATATAATTTTGTGTCATCATCTCCTCACACAGTTTTCTTTAACATAGGCTCATATTGACCAACCTTTCCTAATCAGTCAACTCTAGCAACAAACACAAAATCAGAAAGAGGTGGAGGGTTGGCAATGTTCATCCACCATGACATGCATGTGATTAAACAGCTTCAAATTCCACCCCTTCATAGAAAAGCCTTTTTAGCGGTGTGGGGGGTATTCTCGTCAGCCCTTGAGGGCGACATCTCTAGTTAAATCTAAGTTGGAATTGCTCTGCATTCCAACTTAAAAGCCTAACGGGGACTTTTCGGTGTCTAATGGGGAAAACGGTTATCGACAAAGTTTATCATGTTAAATATAAGCATATTTATTGTTTATAAGATTTACATAAGAAATTCACAATATGATAAATTTCATTAAAATTTATTATACATTTGGAAAAGTAAGGATGACAGCTAAAATAATGATTTTGATAATTCAGTTGTTTGTATAATGTTATATTGAGTTGCATTAAAGAGATCAATCGTTAATTTTCCGTATTGCAAATACTCAACAATAGATTATCAATATAATTTCTTAGATTAAGAACTTGTTCTATGAATATTCATCTTATATTACGAAATAATGGCAAAAGTGCAGGTTCATCACAAACACAAAATATGTGGGGGGAGGGGGGCAGAACACACCGAAACTGCTGGCACTCCTTAAGTAATTTGGCGCTATCTTCGTACTCTATACCTTAAGACGTCCAGTAAGATAGTCAGAAAACTGAAAAGATGGAAAATACATTTGTCCCTGATGTATCAGTCATAGCTTAGAAGCATATAATTTTTTGGGGGGTGGGGGACTCAAACAGAAACAATGTTATTTGACAAGTTTGCTATTAAGTCATGAAATTAATTAAGGGTAATGCATGACCTAGTGTTCGGTGCGACATGCTCGCGAATTGACCAGTCACAGCTGTCAATCAAAGAATAAACTGACCAATCATTTCATAAATGCAGCCCGGGCCTGAGCTTTCAGCTTCTACAATGGGCGCCGCTTTTGCTCACCTTTTCTATTGGTTTGGCGACTTAAATGTCGTAGCTATAGCTTGAAAAAAAATTTGCAAAATGACGCCGTTTAAAATCGAAGCGGGACTTTCTGTCGGAGTCATTGGGCGTGGCTAACGGACTTGTTGGAGCCAGCGATTGGTCAATTAAGGTAAAGCGTTATAGGTAGTTTATTAACCTTTCCTGTTTCTCTGAATTCTAGACTGGCCTAATTTGAAACATGTTGCAGACGACAATGAAAAGTGAGCGTAATTGGAAACAAAACCATTGTATGTGGTTGAAAATATTGTGATAAAAGAAGAAATTGCTTGTATCAAGCAATTTCTTCTTTTATCACAATATTTTCTTAAGTATAAAATTGCATGGGCGTAAAAAACCAGTGATTATACAGTACAGAGTTAAACAGTCCTATATTTTATCGTATTGATCGTAACAAAAAATATTTGTCAGAGCTTTTTGTTTATTCTTTCAATGGACGAATCAACTTTGGACAACCCAACGACACATTGTCGTTATCAACGAAAACTTGATTGACCTATCAACTAGTTCATTTCGCCCGGAAAAAGCATTTCGAACTCCAACAATAAATGATCATGTTTCTTTGCAAACTATACCTTATCCAGGCTATAGATACGACGTTAAGTCAGACTTCTTATCGTCTGGAAACCTTGGGCTTGAGCCCTCAACGTTAAGGCCACTCTAAGAGATCATAAATTAATACCGGTGTAAAATATAACACTCTGACACATAACACAAATAGACAAGGAACCTTTATAAACAGCTTTGCATGTTATTTTCCTGGTTGCCAAATATGTATTTTGTAATAGAAATATCTGTTCCTGCAAAGTCACTGTGTCATTTTCTTATGTTTGATTACACGATAAAGAGCCGAGCTCGTGTTTGAATATTTAAGAGCTGAAAAAATATTTTTATTTTCATGGAGGTATGAACACAAAAAACTAATCACTCTGTATGAATACGCGAAGTTGATTCATACATGAGTGTGATTAGGTTTTCGGTTCATACCCCCATGAAAAAAATATTCTCTTCATTTCTTATAATTAGATAGCATCCAGTGAAAAAAGAAAAAAAAATACAAATTTTGATTGTTTTTTGTCTGGAACTATTTTCTGCGGAAGCATACAAAGTGGCTGCGTACTCAAAATTTTGTTCATGGAGGTATGAATACTTTTTTTCGACCAATAAGAACGCCCGTTTTTGATAGACGAAACTGAAATTAAACTTATGATGTCATCATACGAATATACGACTACAGCTGCAATGAAATAGTACATTGCTCGTAGAAATACCTTAAAACTTTGTTTGGCTTTTCCCGGAAAAAGGCCGTTGTTCAATATAGAGAAAATCAATTTTTGATATTTATTTTTTCTAAAAAAACATTCTACGTGTAAGGTGAGAACCTGAATGACCCATTTGGATCGCTATTGTTATTTTATCTTCCATCAAAAAAACAACAAATATAACACACGCACATGCACACACACAAACATACACTCACGTACACACTGAAAATATATGATTGCCAAATTTGTTCTCAAAAGTCCATCAAATGCGTGTTGATAATACAGAAAGCGGTCATAATAGCATCTGATCGATCATCTGAAATTCTGGCCACACTTACCTGGCAAACAAGCTTTCATGTTACACATTATTGAACCATGTTTACACTGACACTGGTTGCAGTTCATAGGAAATGTTGCGCCATCTTCGTACTCTATTCCTTCAGGCGTCCGGCAAGGGGATCCTAAAGCTGAAAAGGTAGAATAAAAATTTGTGTAATATCAGGCAAAATTTGAAAACAGTACCATAAATGTTTCGAATTTAATAGGGTCAACAAAACCACCCTATTTGATCATTGTGTTCCTTATTTATAAAATCATTTTGGGTTCTGCATTGTCTAGTGATTTGTGTGACTATCAATTGGATTGAGACAAGTTAAAGAACATGGGTTGAATCTCAGTGGATCTAGTGGTATTTTAGAGTTCCGGCATTGTTATGGTAAATAAAAATGATAATAAAAACAACCTTTGAGCTGTTTCGAAGCGTTTTGTTCATTCAATCTGAACGTGGCTGGTTCCAAGTTGTAAGTATGATTCGAAAAAATAAGAGCAAATCGTGAAGAGAACTTTGTCTTATTTTTTCCCAAATTTTATCAGATAACTCATTTGGTTGAGTATCTTTAAAATCCTACTTATATATGTGACTACAGCAGAATAAAGAAGTTGCTCGTCGAGAATTGTCGCTTTGTTGTTAAGATATAAGCCTTATGGAGCTTTTTCTTCTACATACATGTAAGTTTAAAACCTGCATGACATTTTTTAGTTCGCAATCTAATTTACAGTCCGATTATCAAGAAAACTGAAATGTTTTGCGATATTTAAACTCATACCCGTCTAATGCTTAAGGCTAAAAAGAGGTTTATAATGGACCTTAATTGATCCCCTTGGATTCCGGCCGCACTTACCTCGACCACAAGCTTTCTTGGTGCAGATAATTTTACCCTTGTAGCAAAGACACTGGCTGCAGTTCTTGGGAAATCTGGCGCCATTTTCGTACTCCAACCCTTCAGGCGTCTTGCAAGATGGTCCTAAAAGCAAAACGGTAACTCATGAAAAATGATCAATAACAAAGAAACAAATATTCACATTATTTTAACACACAAAACAGTTAAAAATATTGCGTAATTTGTGATAAAAGTATTATGATTTGTGATACAGCTACGAAATAAATCGGGACTCTGCAAAGCTTTTACTGGTATATTCAAGTTAAAGGTCATCCTAAGTGACAAAGAATAACTTTGGATAATATATGGCTCTTTGCGTCATATCTTAAATCGACATGAACGATTTATCAAGTGTTTTAGTTGAATTGTTGATTTACTAGACACATTTTGTCATGTACCAACCATTAATCTTAATCAACAAGATAAAGCTCATAAGAGGAGTTCTAAGGTGAAGCTTGACGAAATAGCAATTGATATCCGATTGATATCGGTTACATACAGCAGTTACACAAAAGAGTTTTTCAAAAAAGCTTGGAAAGTGAATGGTCTTCAAAGTTATGTTTCGTTGGAAAACCTTGAGCTTGAAACTTCGAGGTTAAGGTTAGTCTAAGAGATCAAACGTTACTACCACAGTAACAAATAACAACCTGATCTATAACGAAATTAGACATGGGGGATTATAGACAACTTGGCACATTATTTATCAGTAGGGACGAAACATATATATTATGTAAATTTAGGAGCTTTACCTTCAAGGTCATAATCTCACTTTTTTGAATCAAAGATTACACGATACAGAGTCGGGCTTTCATTTCCATTGTAGATTTCACTAATGCCAGACATATCTTATTCAATAATCAAAGACAAGTTTTCGTTGTTCATTTTTACAATTTAGGTGCTATTTATTTCACTTTTCATTATTTGATCTTATGAGTCTTTGAAGGATTGACAACCCCCTTTAGTATGAATAAAAGAGATGGTTGGTGTCTTCATATTGAAATGTTAATTGGATAAAGCTTTGAAATTCATGACGTGAGCTAAAGGCCGATAAGCATTTCCATATTGAGTCACATACTATTAATTTTCTATACTCTGCGGGAAAAGAGTATCAGACCATATAAGTACAGCTCCTAAATTTAAAACATGCTTATTAGTTCCCGACATGATTCTTACGTTAGGTACTACTATATTTTTCGTATAAATACTCTAAACTTTGCTAGGCCGAGAAAAGATAAAGAAAAAAAATAATAGAATAAGAAATAACTATTGGGAGGAGTAAAATTGCTTTTATTCTTTTTAAAAGAGCAGGGACTAGGTGAAACTTTAAGACCGCTATCACAATTAACTTTCCATTAAAAAGGCAAAACGAAATATTTTTTCGATATTTGTTCTCAAAAGTATGTCGAATGCGTGTTGGTAATACAGAAAGAGGATCGTGATGGCCCTGAATCGATCACCTGAGGATATGACAACGTTTACCTGATGGACAAGCTTTCTCGATACAGCTTATTACACCATTATAACACTGACACTGGTCGCAATCCGCAGGAAATATGGCACCATCTTCGTACTCAATTCCTTCAGGCGTCTGACAAGGTAACGCTAAAACAGAAAAGGTAGAAAATAAATTTGTGAAATCGAGAGATTTTTCATATAAAAAATAACCAGTTGATTATGCTCTATTGCTCGTCGAGAAATTTCGCTACCTTGTTAAGAAATAACCCTTATGAATTGAAGTTTTTTCTTCATAAAAGGATTCTACAAACAAGTTTAATACCTAAACGACAATTTTGTTCGCAATCTATTTTACCATCCGTTTTTTTTTTTTGTTTTTTTTTTTAAGAAGATTGAAAAGTTTAACCTCATATGTTGAATGCTGAAAGATAAAGATAAGTCTGAAAGATAAAGATTAGTTTAAAATAGATCTTAATTGATCACCATGTATTTCGGCCACACTTACCTGTACCACAAGCTATCGTGGTACAGATTATTAGACCATTGTTACACAGACACTGGTTGCAGTCCTTATAAAATGTTGAGCCATTTTCGGACCCAATCCCATCAGCTGTTCTACAAGAGAGCCCTAAAAGCAAAACGATAACTTGCGAAAAATTATCCTTAACAAGAAAACAAATATCTAACATCTTTTAAGAGAGAGAAAAAGTCGAAAGATATAACGCAACTTTGTGATGAAGGTATTATGATTTTGTGATAAAGCTGCGAAAGAGATCGGAGGAAAACCTTTACATGGTTGTTCAAGGCCAATGTCTCTTTACGTGACCAAGCCTTAACGTTTGATAAAATGTAGCTGTTTGAGTCAAAGATAAAATCGACATGTACGAATTATCAAGTTTATTTTATCTAAATATTCATTAACACTTTGTACTTTGTACCACAGTTAATCTTAATCAACAAGGTCTAGCCCTTACGAGCAGTTGTAAGGTTAAACTTGAAAAAAAACGACCCCCCCCGAACATATTAATGTCCCAAAGAAATTCATTCTTCGAAAAGCTTGGTAATATGATTATCCGAATAATGCGTCGTGTGAAAAGCTTGAGCTTGAATCATGAAAGCTAAGGTCATTCTAAGAGATCAAATGTTACTACCGCTGTAACATATGACAACCTGATCCATAAAACAAATAGACATGGGAGAATTATAAACAACTTGGCTCATTATTTCTTAGTCCGGACCAAATATATGTTTTGTAAATTTAGGAGGTGTACGTACAAGGTCACGGTCTCACTTTTCTATCTAGGATTACACGATAGAGAATGGGCCTCTTTTTCCACTGTAGACTTAACTAGTTCCAGACATATCTCATTTGATTATCAAGACAAGTTTTGTTGTTCATATCTACAAGTTTGGATTTTCGTGGTTTTTATTTCACTTTTCATTATTTAATCTTGTGAGTCTTACAATGGTTGACAAACCCGCTCCCAATACGAATTTTGCTGAACAGAGACTTGTATTGATGGTCATGGACATTTTGGTAGAATTTCGTTAGAGATTTTGTAACAGTATGAATACAATAGATGATTGGTGACTTGTAATGGAAAAGGTTATTGGATAAGGCGTGGGAATGCATCCGTTGAGCCGGAGCGACAATATTATTGACTATTGTAAATTAATCCCTTGAAAACTTAGGGAAAATTAACAAGACAGTTGTAAATTGCTCGTAGATGTATCTTAAAATTTCGTTAGGTTATGTAGAGAAGCGAAACTTTAATTCTTTTCTAAAAAGCATTCTACATGTAAGATCGCCGCTGTGGAACTTTTCGCTCCCTACCATTATTCAACATTCCATATATCGAAAAAATTTCGCAACATTTCTTCTCAAAGTCTATGAAATGCTTGGTGATTAACAGAAAGATGATCATTATAGCCATGAATCAATCATACGAGATTCTGGCCACTCTAAAGTAGCTAACAAGCTATATCGGTACGATTAATCACACCATCGTGACATGAAACAAAATGAGCTCTGAAGCGTTAATTTTTTTCATAAAAGAAGATTCAACAAGCCAGATCGGGACTGACACTGAGATCTCTATCACTATTTAGTCATCCAAATAAAAAAGAGTTAAGGTAAACAAAAATCAAATTTATTCTCAAAATGTGGATAGTTAAAACGGAAAGAAGATCGTAATGACCCTGATCTTATCATCTGAGAATATTGCCACACTCACCCGGCTTACAAGCTTTCTCGGTACAGTTTATCACACCATTATCACACTTACACTGGTTGCAGTCCTTAGGAAATGTAGCACCATCTTCGTACTCTATGCCTTCAGGCGTCCGACAAGGGATCCCTAAAACTGAAAAGGTAGAAAATGCACATTTGTCCGTACAAACACATGAGCTTTTCCGAAGCAATTCGTTTATTGCTTTAATCTCGATACATGTCCGACAAGAAAAAAGCAAACATTAGTCTCAAACTATTGTAGTCAATAACGTTACATCTATTTAGTCCAGATGTCGTAACTCTTGCAAACATGTTGTAAATGTTAACACAAAGAGCCCTTTCATAGTTTGTCACAATTTTTTAAAAGTTAGTGGGAAATTCCTCTTGAAATCCGTTTATCTCGATTGATTACGTTCAAAACGGGTTACCATTTTTAGCTAGCAAAGCGTCAGCTATGTTGGCCTAAGTTAACAGACAAAATTTTGAGGTTGTCTCAAAGTTCAACGAGTGCAAGCTCATCTCCTAGGTATTTTTTTTGCTCAATTTAACACAAAATGATTCTGATCAAAGCAGTTGCAGACGACAGTTTCAAAATATTGAATGTTATTCAATATTTACCTCTTTATATTGAAAATAATGTGGAAAATGACGAAATTGCTTTTAATAAGCAATTTCTTCTTTTACCACAATATTTTTCACAACTTTTTTTCTTATTTGGCTTAAAAAATGAAGAGATCGTGGGGGAATGGATTAACGCTTTTGTTATTTTAACCTATTTGTTGTTATCATGATAACGTTTGAAAAAGAAGATTACTGAATAAAACAATGCTTTGCTAGCTTACAGTACTTTCAGTACTTTGATTTAAACATTCGCGACCGTTTGCATTCTGAATGCAGCTGCTCTCAATTTGTTCATATGGTTCTAAATCAAGAGCAATTCCTTGTAACCGCCAACCTACGTTTGGTATGCATAATATCAAATGTTTCCCTAAATAACTCCCTTTGATAAGTAGATAAATCAGATTTCTTATAGTCCTGAAGGCCAGAATAGATTGTTCATGAAATTTGATCATGATCCACTGAAAATAATTTTCTTTAATTTGGGTAAGCTTATTTAGCACCTCTTTAAAAATGAAGTTAAACGTTAATCAACAATCATTGGATATGAAGGCTTTTTGTAAGGTATGTTATTTTCTTCGATTTCATTTAACATACTTTGACTTTGTGTAAAACTTAGGTCTTATGACTAGGCGGGGCTTATCAGTTCTATATGGAGTATGTAGTGAAATGATAAGAAATATTTGAAACCACTTACAAATGAATTTGCGGAGGTTCAATCAGAAGCGTAATCGATTTTTCACTTTGACTTTTGATCTACTTATGAAAACTGAGATCACTTCTGTTGCTGTTTTTCTCAACTACGATATCAAGGGGAACTGTGAACCATCAGAATGATGAGGATAAAGAAAGGCGACATATCTGTTGCAGTTTTTATTTCCACTTTTGAAAGACAGAAATAGTTGGACGTAGACCTCGAATTAAGCATGAATATGTTGAGAGACGTTGTTACATAGATGTATAATTTTGATAGTTACAAACGGTTCAGCAATTACGACGGGTAAGGTTTGTTAGGACCAGGCAACATTACCAACGAACGAGTAATCAACGATCTTATAGATATCACTTAGCGAAAATTTTCATTTCCTTCATGATTAAGAATATCAACTTCAAATAACGAAACACATTAGGAATATCTGCATCAAATAACGAGATACATTATTGTTATTTATACTTAATAACACTCTTGTGCCAATACCCTTCTGAAAGGTAAACCCGGAGTCGATCAAATAACGTCGAAAGTCTCGTATACCTAGAGTTCTCGGTTGTCTTCGCCATCATATGTTGTTTTTTTTATTTATTTTTGAGTTAAAAATATCATCGGCAAAGTTCGGAATCATTCATAGTATTTTATCTACGTATTAGACTCCCTTCTCGGTAACAGCTAGTCTGCACTTGACAAATCGATATTATTAATTGACTTAAAAACGTATTAAAACGAACTCAAGAAAAGTAATTTCCATTTCTGATAATTATTTTGACGGAAATGTTGCTTAAAGTCAAAGGGACGATGTTTTTCATATACCTGTTGGATAGGGATAAACGTAAAATTACGTTTTAACACCAAAGTATATATCATTTGAATTTAATAATTATGGAAGATAATTTTCGATGATTATGGAGATGGACGTCTTTTGGAATAACTTGTTGTTACCGACAGATTTTCGGGAGATTGTGTTTGTTAGAATATAAGCATCTAATAGAATAAATACTGTGATTATTGGTCTGCTAGTTTCAAAATGAACAACTTCTTTTGTGGACTCATCGGTTACACGGTAACGTGGACACTTCGATCAGCATTTTGGCTTGAAAAGTAGATCCGTGATTGCTATAGGCAAGGAAATCACCCGAGGAGGTTTTCATGGCTAAAGATTAAGGCAAACATATGTGCTCAAATCTACGGATATATATACTTTGAATATTTTCCTCCAAAATATTTCTTTGCATGCCTAGAAGATCAGTGTTTCAGTTGTTGATTTAACTGTTAAAATGAATTAAGGGTATTTTATCCCAATGGATTATCTTATGACGAAGAGCACACATTTTCATAGGAATAAACGTGCATTCAGCAGTAATGCAGAAGTTGCTCGTCAATATATCCGCAAATTTCGCTACGTTGTTCAGAAAAAATCCTTGTGTTCTGATTTTTTTTTTCTAAAAAGCATTTTACATATAAGTTTAGTATCTGTGTGACACTTTTGGTCACAATTACAATTTTACTGAAGGTCCTGAAAATTAAAATTGCCATATTTTGAAAGCTAAGACCACACAAGAGGTGTTGAAGAAATACAAATACTCAAACCCGGATAACATCTATCTTTCAACCAATTAATAGACGGATTTTTTTGACTAGTACAAGTTGAATGAAGTAAAGACCATATTTTTTAAAAGGGAAAATATATGTCATATAGTGTAAAAAAGCATAATGAGAAAAGAAAAAAAATATTTGTAACAAGCAAATTCTCCTTTTTCGGAAGTATTTTTCTTGAGGGCGAAAAAGGGGGAATTGTGTGGTTTTAGGTTAATTGAGTCCTTTTTAGTTGTTTGTATTTGAAATAAGAAAGTAATACAGAACTAACTGACTCTGGTTTTTCTAATAACTAATTAGCAGCACGAGCTTTGTATGCAGATGCCTGAACCTCGGCTGGATGTGCTAAGGGGAGGTTAGTAACCTCAGTTGAAAAAGTGACAAAATTCCAATGAATATTACTTTAGAGTTGCCATCCTTGACTTTAGAGTTTATACTTCCATTTTAACCTATCAACATATGACCAGATTTAGACTGGTCCAAATGAAAGGAATAGCAAACGACAATTTGAAGTTTGCATTTCAACTTTCTTGGTAGAAAACATTGTGGAAAATGAAGAAACTGTCTCATTTTACAAATTTTTCCCACATTATTTTTTTTTACAAAACTTCAAGATGCGTAACATCTATATAATAGTAGTATGATTTGTCTTAAAAATCACATTTGTTACAAAGTCATGTTTGGTTGAAAGGTTAAGAAACTTGAAAGTAAGCATGTCAAATTAAGTACAAGCGTCTTCATTTTCATTTCAATGTCTATCTTTGCAGCGAAATAAATTCCTGTTTAAGTTCAATAATCTTGAGTTGTGTCAGAATCAATTAATTCTGATTTCAAAAACAAATATTTTACAAACAATTGTTTCCAATCAAAACATAAATCCATTATTCCACTTTTTTGTGTTTTTCCCATGGAATATTGTCTTTTTATAGAGATCGTCCTCAAGTCCTTGAAATTTTCTAAAAAGTGGATGAAAATGTTTAATTTATCCCCCTACAATGACAAAAATCTCTCAAGAGCCATAATTATCATGTTTACAATAGCCTTTTCTCAAATTGAAAAGGGTTCATCCATCTAGCCTAAAAAAAAAACTTCTAAAGTTCAGATCAAGTATGAGAATGTTATAATTAAAACATATAATCCTCATTTCTCCTAGGTTAGAAATAAGCAAATAAATTCCAAAAGCAAGAGGAGTAGCAAATAAGACAAATTCCTACTTTCTATCACTGTCTAACATTCTTGCACCTCCTTGATCTATTTTTCTGAACATTAACATTTTCCATGTGGATATACATAAAAAATATGCAATTCCAGTTTATTTTGAACAACTTTATGGTTTATTCTGACTAACAATAGTATTACTTAGAAATGGGATGTTCACAAGTTCATCTGCGTCATGTAAGAGGGTAATAAATATGATTTTAAGTCAAATTCATTCAAACTTTAACCCCAAATTCCTATTCCCTAGGTACTCATTAGAGCTGTCTTGAGAGGATTTAGAAGAGTGAAGCCCTTTTTTCAACAATAAAAGGCTTCACAGAGAAAATAAACTTTTAAGGTATCATTGCTTTGTTGTGCGGACCTCTGAAAAAGTCTACCCAACTAAAAACTCAACCTTTAACCAATCCTCTACTCAGGCCGTAGAAATTTTGCCATTTCAGATGGCTCTTTAAAACTGAAAATTTTCATAACATTTGTTCGGATAAGACTTTATGATCTAATAAATAGAGGATCATATGGACATTAATCGATCACCTGAAATTCTGGACTCACTAACCTGGATCACAAGCTTTCTCGGAACAAATTGTTCCACCATTGATACACAGACACTTATTGCAGTCCTTAAAAAATCTGGCGCCATTTTCGTACACTGTTCCATCAGGCATCCTGCAAGGGGTTGCTAAAAGCACATCAGTTAATCGTGCTTTATAGTTAATAACCCGAAAGCTAAAATCGCAATGACTTTAGGACAAAAAACCACCAACAACACAAATTTCATGGTATTTTGATGTATGTATCAAAATTTTTGTGAAACAGATAAGAATTTCAGGGTCCTGCGTAGTACAGTGTGAATTGAGCCCGAACGCTAAAATCGCTCCCTTCTTTGGATAAGTAAAGAAACGAAAACGACAACACAACCTTCATAATTTTGTGATATAGGTATCCTAATTTCTTGACACAGATATGAATTTAACCAGGGTCCGGCATGGTATAGTGTAAACTGATATGAGTTGATATAAGAAGTCCCTGTATTGCCCAAGTTATAAATTGAAAGCGTTAAAAACAAATGAATTAATATTGACCTACACTCAAATTGAAAAAAAAAAGTGTCCCGGTCAGGAGGAAGCAATGCTTAATATAAATTGTAGGACGTCCAATAATATCTAATCTGTCGTGATGTCAGGTGGAAAATGCAGGACATCCACTTATAGTTTAATTTTTAGTGTTATTTATATATATATATATATAAAAAAAAAACGGGCGCCCTAATTGGTCGAATGAAATTATACATACCTCCATGAACAATTTTTTCTGTGCAAGCAACTATTTTGTTTGCATCCGCGCGAAATAGTCCCATACGAAAAATAACAAAATTTGAAAAGTTTTTGCTTTTTTCGCACGATGCTATTACATTATAGGAGATGAAGAAAATAATTTTTGTTTTCATGAAGGCATGAACCGAAAAACCTTATCATAGGTATGAATCCTCTTCGTATAATAATACAGCGTGATTATTTTTTTCGGCTTATGCCTCCATGAAAACAAACAAACAATCAAAAATATCTTCATCTCTCAAATAGCTCTATCCTGCTTTTTACCTATGTAGTCCTCTTTTGACATAAGGATAATTGACCAATCGCGGCTATCAATTAAGCGATCAACCGACCAATCGAATCATTTATTCAGCCCGGACCTAAGCTTTCATCCCTGAAATTGGCCGCCATTTTGTTAACCCTTTTTGTTGGTTTTGCGAGTTAAACGTCGTAACTACACTTTGTTTAAGGTGTAGTTATGACGTTTAGGTCACCAACCAACCATTTATCTGTTTTTATTACATGCTACTGGTCATAAATTTTGCAAAATAACGCCGTTAAAATCGAAGCGGAAATTCCTGTCGGAATAAATGGTCGGGGGCTAGGGAATCAGTGTTAGGGGACAGCGATTGATCAGTTGTTTAAGAGAAAGATCGGCTTTTCTTTGTTCGACTGAACAGTAAAAACTTTATTTGCATGAGTGAAAATATTTTTCTTGTTGTTCACGAATTGACAGACATTTCGAACTTACACGACAAAAAGTTATGGTTTACACATTAATCTGCTTCCTTCATTAAAAAACACACACAAAAAAAAACACACATATTTTTCTTCAGAGAAACTCTCTAAAAGCACGTCATTTGCATTCTGCACTTCTATTCCCACACAACAAATTTTATGTTTGTCCAAATACAAAGAAGTTGCAGACGTCAACTTTTAGTCAATGGAATAGTAAAATTCTTTGTCCTTTTGGAAAGAAAACATTGTAACAAGCAATTTCTTCATTTTCAAAATGTTTTCCCAAACTTTTTGCTTCGGGGTGTAAAAAAGAGGGATCGTATGGGAATGTGTAAAAGGGCATTCTTCAGTGCCGTTCGTCCCATTCTGTCACGTGAAATTAGCAAAAGCAAGGCTTAATCCTTAAACACAGTGAGTTATTTTTTCAGTGAAAATATCAAATATTATATCCACCGGGAAATCCTAAAAAAATTGATTTGTTTAAATGAAGTTTTACGCCAGTTTCAACAAACCCCGACGGCGGCACTCATCCTTCTTACTATTTGTCTCTCACCAATGGGTCGATCATCGTAGCAGCTGGATGTAATGGTAGTACTGGTGTGAGAAATACCATGATTCCATTGTAAGGTGCTCCAGCCGCCGCGATATAACTGAAAGATTGTTGAAAGCGTCGTAAAACCCCATTCGAACAAACAAAATTAACTTACCCAAAGAGCTTCCGAAAGCAATCTCACACAATAGACCAGCACAAACTATCGCTTGCAAATATCTTGAAATAGCCATAATAGTACTGTAAAAAGACGTAACATTATTTATTATACTTTTTTTCAATTTTGTCTTTGACTCTCCGAAATTGTATATTTGTGCTTAAAACTAGATTTATAGCAATATTATATGATTCGTTATTTCTTTTACTTTATCTTATTTGTATATTATTATTTATTTATTTCCCCCTGTGATAACGTTTCGCGAAAGCATTTAATCCTTTCCTGTTCAGTCCGTGGAAAAAGTTGCAGAAGGCAATCCAAAGCTTATAAAATCTTAACAATTTTAGTCTTTCTGAGTGCAAAACCTTGAGGGAAACGAAGAAATGGCTTGTTACAAACAAATCACTTCATCCCCAACAATGCCTCAAAGGCTTCCCCCTAAGAGAAACCCTTGCAGCATCAGTAGGTAGAAATGATACAACTGATGTACCCATACTTGGAATAAATGGCCATATTTTGAAGGGTAGTAAAAAGAAAAAGAAAGTCCTAGCTGTTGACTTCTAAGTATAGAGATTTACCTACATGTATATGGTTAAGATATTTACTTAAACTTAAACCAACAGCAACAACTACCTCAAACAGAACACCCATTGAGAGGTATACATTAAATATCACAGTACCGGGCAGAAGCAGCGATATTATTGGTCAGTTGATTCTGAATTTAGTGATAATGTGTTGACTAAGACTCAATCATTAGTACAAAAGGGACTAATAATCCAAGGACAGGCCCAGGACCAATTAAAGTGTATGTACAGGAAATGCACACCCACAAAGGTCTCACGCCACCCACATGAAGCTTTCAGCTAAATGCTGGACTCAACACAATGTATTCAATGTCACAAAATTGTTCTATATATATCGCTTATTTTAATCACTCACTAGAGTGTTACAGTCTGATCAACTAAAAACACGATCTTTTCCAAGAAGGTTAAGTGTTTTTGTATATTTCAAGAAAAGTTTTAAGCACAACCTTTTGAGATCTCGAAAAAAAAGGTGACAATCACATGTACCCATAATATTTTCACATTGAATAGTATTAGTGGGATTTTTGTTCAGATCTCTTGGCAAATACACCTTTCTTAAATTTTCAAAATATGAACATTCCATAAGATAGTGGTACTAATCACCAAGTTTGTTAGGAAAACAAAGCTCACATATTCGGTCATCACGAGCAGTTCCTAGAAATCTACTCCATTCAATGGGGAATCTATGATTTATAGATCGAAAATGAAAAAAATCAGAGAGTTAGATCAAGTGGCAAGATATTAAAATACTTTTCACATCCCAAAGAATGTCTGTAGATTCTGTAGTTAAGACATTTAGACGATTCATAAACAGAGCTTTCCCATAGCTCCTTATAATTTTCAATAAGCGCTACTTTGACAGTTTTTGAAAGATCTTTTGGGATAGATAAGTTTTGATTGAGCCAGAATTGAAACATGTCCTTTTCTTGCAAAAAGTATCTGATACTTATCAGCCATTTAGATTGAAAATAGTTCTCCTCGGGCATTCTAAGTAAGATCTCATAAAGTTTATGAGAAAACTTGTCATGCTTACCCTTTATAATTCTTTGCCAAAAAAAAAAAAATCATTCTAGATTTAACAAAAATTTCAATTGGGTAACTTCGAAGTTAGCCATATAGTATAATGTTTGGTGTAGATTTCTTGGCTTTAAGTATTATTTTACAAAACTCAAGACTTAGTTTTCAATATGTCGTAGACCAATTCATATAACCATAAATTTAAGATTGTGTCGCTGCAATTTACCAAAACTGCCTTTAGCCCAATATGACGTATATTCTGACGGAAAAACGGAGAAAAATCATTTCATTTTACAAGTTAAGAATTATCAAAAGGAGTAAAGGAAAACTGGACGGTCACACGCTTTAAAGATGAAGGCTTCAAGGATTTTCCGCTAGTGATGAACGCGTCTAACCAACCCTTTCTTTCAATCATATGGAGGTGTAAAAAAAGATGATACTGCCACTCAATTATTTTCCAGCCATAAGTTAATCAAAGTACAGAAATTTCTTCTGGAGAGCAAATTTGATTATTATGCTTTCAAGCTGTCTAAAGAATTCGCCCAAAGAATAGTATCAATTGTTTTTTCCTTTGTTTATAATCAGCGCTGTTTAAGAACTTGTTATTTCTGCCCAGAAAAAGAGAGGGTTTTGAAATTTCATGAACCTGCTGTCAGCATTTGCACTTAAACTTAAGTTATCATATTTCCATAATTTTTCTGTGTGGCTTTATAAGAAAAGCTTGCAGGGGTGATCTAACCATGACTATTTAACAATCAAGAATTTTACAAATTACGTTTTCGTAAAAAGTTGTTTTTGTCGGTACCCATGTTGCATCAAGGTCTTACGTTCGTGTAAAATAATATTAGTTCTAATTAACATTCACGGAAATCTCATACACTGGGATAGAAGCTACGTGTTGTGAAAGTAATAGAAATAAGTTGTTTTACTCTAATTCTAAAGTCGGAATGCAACGATATGTCCAATTTCTCAGTGACGACCAATTACAGTGCGTACGGCACTTTGATTTTAAGGATTTCACAGTTCTCAAACCCAGTTACTTCTGAGCCATAGAGTAAAACTGGTGAAACTAAAGAATTAAATAGTTGAAGTTGGAGGTCTTTGTTCCTACATTTACGAAGGATAGCAAACATGGATTTACGAGCACGGTCAACTAGTCTTCTATTATGAGAAAGAAAGCGACCATTGTAAGAAAACTGTTCTCCAAGATAAAACTATCAACCATTTCAAGTTCATCTAGAATTTTGCAAAACAGAAAAGGGTTGAATAGACGGGGTACACGCTAATACCTAGAGGCACAAATTTGCTGCATGGTATTACCTTGCTCCGACTGTCTTAGATTATAGATATGATATAAAAACATCTAAACGTCTGTTTGATAATAGTGTCGTGCGCAAGTTTGTATTTTAGTTTATTTATACCAATTTACCATATAACGTATTGTAACGGTCAGAGAAATCCCGATGTTGCATCCGTAATGAGCTGTAATTGCGATATATTAATGACGGCGCATGCCGTATCATTTCAATATCTCCTGATTCAAGTAGCGGGGTGTCGGTTATCGTCTTAGACCTACTAAATACAGTTTGAATAAAGCTGTAGGTCGCCGACCGAAACCTTGTCTGCGAATTACAAACAACGAGAATTAAGTCATGAAGATAGGTAGGTTCTGAAATTGAATAATCTCCGATACATCATTATTTCACCAATTCCAGATTGTATTTTCTTAGAGAGTACGAGGACCCGTCGTAGTTACACAAGGACAATTTGTACAGCTTTTGGTTTTTTCGCTCGATGCTATTAAATTATAAGAAATGAAGAGAATGTTTTTGTTTTCATGGAGGTATGAACCGAAAAAACTAATCACACAATGTATGAATCCGCTTAGCGTATTCATACAGTGTGATTAGTTTTTTCGGTTCATACCTCCATGAAAACAAAAAATATTCTCTTCATCTCTTAATTAAATTCAAAATAAACTTGGTACATTTTCCTATAAGAATCTTCCGAACGCATGGTCTATATAATGTCATTCGACTAAGACCATTTGACTTTTTAATATTTTTTCTTTTAAATAATTAATATTATTTTTATAAATTCAAATAACCATTTTGGTTCATGCTCGTTGTTTTATTGTTTGAATTGGGATTTAACGCCACTTTTAACAATATTTCAGTCATATCGCGGCGGCTGGAGCACCCAACCATAGATTCCTTGTATGTCTCGCACTAGTACTACCACTACACCCTTTCCGAGTCTCCAGCTGCTCATCCCACTTAAGTTCATGAATATCCATCAATTGGTGGGAGACAAATGTCGAATAGGGTATTTGCCGCGACCGGGCAATCGAACCCGTGACCCTCATTGGAGATTGAGTTGAAGGCTGAGCATAAGACGTAAAATCATGAAAATTTTAGAACATCCTGTTCTCAAACAATCATACCTAAGACGACTCTTAAGAGAAAAACTTTCAAAAGCAATGTAATAACATGAAGGAATTTCTTATATGAAGCAATTTCTTTATATTCCACAATGTTTTCCAAAGCTTTTTAATCAACAGTGATTTCTAAACGATAAAGATTTTTTAGAATATCATAAAAAAAAAGACGAAGAAATGTCGTATGCAACTTCTTTGAATTTGGATCAGTCTGATATGTCTTCATCTCGTAATGAGTTAAGTTTAACGAATTCGAAATTGAAAAAAAAAAAAAACCATTGATTGATTGATTGGATTGGATTTAACGCCACTTTTAATAGTATTCAGTCATATCGCGGCGGATAGAGCACCTAAAATGGATTCCTGGTATTTCACACACCAGTACTACCAATACATCCTTTCCTAGCCTCCAGCTACTATTTACGATTATCCATCCGTTGGTGAGAGACAAATTACGGAAAGGATATGTGTCGCCGCCGGGGATCGAATTAAACAATAACGAAGAGAGAGAAAAGAAAAGCTGATGCAATGCACCTCTAATCAAAATATCCTTATAGGCGGAACCTAACCGGAAAAATAAGGGTTAAAAAACAAACAAACAACGTCGATTGCCTTGAAAATTTAAGTATGTTTAGGTATTAATTGTTTTGTGGGGGAGCATGGAAAAATCCAGTAAACATAGTTTGACAATCAAATCAATATTCAATTCAATTCAATTTTTTAATGGCAAACATCGACATAAAATGTCTATAGCCATTTACAAAAATACAGAATATGACAAAGACACAAATATACAAAAAGTTAATCATACATTTTAGTCCATATAAAAAGATCATAGAAAGGAAACTTAAACTGCTTTAAGGAACAGCATTACTTTTCATGGCTTCTTCTCGAGTGATACAGCTTTCAGAAAGATATTTGCAGATGGCAACCAATGTAATGTAAAAATAAGGATGACTAGAGTGAAATTAATATGGAAGAATTCAAAGTTTTCTTTGAATCACTCAGCAACATTAACAGTAAAAATGAACAAAATTATGATAATGAAAATTTCGATAAACATGTAGAAAATTTAGACCACCCTTTCACAGAAGAAGAAATAACTAAATCAATTAAAACTATGAAAAGAAATAAAAGCGCTGACTTTACTGGCAATGTAGCTGATTTTCTAATCGAAGCAAACCAATTCATTACACCTTTTCTAACAATTATATTCAACAAAATTTATGACACTGGCATGTACCCAGCGCTATAGGGAAAAGGGGTCATAATCTCAATCCATAAAAAAGGAGATTCACAAAACCCATCTAATTACCGGGGAATTACTTTAGTCAACATTGCAGGCAAGCTTTTTTCTCTCCTTCTTCGCAATAGACTTAACCAATGGTGCGAGACAGATGGAATATTTAACAATGATCAATTTGGATTTAGAGACAAGCGCAGTGCAGTGGATTGTATATTCTAATTAAATACTATAATACAAACCATTCTAAGCAAAAATAAAAAGCTGTATTGTGCATTTATAGACGATGAAAAGGCTTTCGATCTGGTCGACCAAACATACTGTTACATAAACTTGTTAAAACTGGCGTAAGTAGCAAAATGTTAAACATTTTACAATATATGTATGGACAGGACAAAGCTTGTATTAAACAGCCAAAAACGGGTAATATAACAGAATTCTTTGACGTATCCATTGGGTTGAAACAGGGGTTTCCTTTGTCCACGACGCTTTTTCATTGTTGGTCAATGATATAAGCGATATATTGAAAGGTTGGTTTGAATCTACTATTCGCCGACGATATTGCGCTATTCTCAACTGAAGCCAATACTTTGCAACTACAGTTAAATAAATTGCATGATTATTCCAAATCCAATAGCCTGAAAATAAATACGAGTAAAACAAAACTTTGCATATTTGAAAGAAGAAAAAGTGTGAATAATTTCATTTGGAAAATAGACAATAAAGAAATAGAAATTGTTTCATCTTTCACGTATTTAGGAGTACTTTTTCACTATACTGGTAACATGATACATTCAGTTAGAAATGCCAATAAAGCATATTATAGTATCCTTGCACAATTTGATGAAATAACACTAGACATACAACAAAAATTAAAATATTTGAAACGCTGGTCTCACCTATCATATTGTACTCTTCAGAAATTTGGTGAATCTATTGCTACAAGGAGGTCGATAAACTACAAATTAAAATCTATAAGCATCTATTGGGAGTAAAGAAGCAAACCCAAATGCAGCCGTTTACGGAGAATTAGGAAAATTCCCATTGTCTGTTTTAGCAAAAGAAAGAGCAACACAATTTTGGCTCAAAATTATGAGTAATGATTCACCAATGTATAAGACATTCAAACACCAATTAGACAAAAATCTAAGAAATTCTTGGTCAGTAAAACTAAAATTAACGATACAGAATTTTGGCTATAGTAATCTATTAGACAATTTTAACCACAGCATAAATTATTACGGAAGAATTCAACGAAGAACCAAAGACCAATATATACAACGGTGGAGTAATTGTCTTAGAGAAAGTAGTAAACTATCATACTATTATGGCTATAAAACGAATTTTGAGATGGAACAATATTTAAAACTTAACCTAAATACGAATATTCAAAAACAGTTCGAACGATTTCTTCGCCTTAGTTCTCATGACTTGGAGATAGAAAAAGGGAGGTATCTCGGTATAGAAAGGCAGAATAGACTTAGTAAATTTTGTAATAGCAAATCTCCCAAAACAGAATTCCATTTTCTTCTTTTTTGTCCTAATTACTCTGAACTACGTAAAAAAATATTCCCCCAAACACTCATGGCCGACTATAAATAAGTTTAATGCTATAATGAATACGCATAATGAACGAAAATTAGTATATCTTATGAAACTTATACACAGCGCGATGAAAAACAGAACAGTTATTACGACATAAAACAATATTAGATATTTCTCTACCAGATAGATCTACTTATGAAACTACTAGTATTTTAAATTTGATGGGAACTCGATATCCAGTTTGGAAATGTTTTTTGATAAATATTGAATGCATTGTATCGTCACACTGCATATGTATATGTTTTGTCATATTTACTTATTTGTTATGGCCAAAGGCAATTAACTTTGCCGAATTTTGCCAATAAATAAAGTTAAAAGTTGTGTATTCTTTTTTGATGATTACATTAATTTAACAAAGGTATTAACATTTGGCCAAGAAATATTCCCTTAATATTTTTTTCTTGTTTGTTCACATTTTTTACAACAAAGCAAAAAGTGATATTCTGATTCAATAACATATTAAGAAAACTTCACGGATATCAACTTTCAATCAAAAATCGATTGATCAAACAAAACCTACATCTAGACCAGAAGAGAACATTGAACTCAAACATTGGTAGACATTATGTGGTTCATTTTTGTAGGTTTGACGACTAGAGCGTTTCAAACTATAGCTTATAAAAGTTGTAGCTTCGACGTTTTAGTTCGCCAACCAACAGTTTTAATATTTGTGTTGAATTTCATAAATCGTATTTTTTTGCCAATATAAATCCGTTTAAGCCTTGTCATTCTGAATAAAAGATTTTTAGAATTCCATTAAAGTCAAAGGACTCAAAGGACTGATAGTACAAGTTCGGTGGTCAACATATCTTTTACAAACTAATTTCATGAACAACTCTGGTTTTAATGGGACACGCACGAGGTGTAGACTAAGATAAGACTGCACTTTTTGCAGGCTGATCTTGTCTACACCTCCTGCCAAAACCGGAATATTCCGGGTTCAGCATGGCAAGGATAAATATAACTAAGTCTAATTTCCTGTCGCAGGTCAGTTTGGGTTCCCAGCGATCCTTCCCTGAAAGCGACTCTTGCACTGATTATGAATGAAAACTTATGCTTCTTAATTTTCAATTTTCTATATGTAATACTTTCAGATATTTGTAAAAAGGTGATTGAGCTTAATTTTATAAAGAACATTACAGTTCATAACTTTAAAAAGAAAACAAAAGAAGCATTTTTTTTTCGCGTTACGAGACGCCAAATCAGTCAGCGAAGTGCAACACGAATGGAACCAGAATTATTTTGGTAAATATTCTATCTGTCAATTGCACCAAAAATTGCCTTATTTGTGTTTTCCATGACATGTCAATTAAATCATTGACTTCCGCTAGAAATACAGGCCTTATCGGTACCACCCGAAGACTTACGACCCCGTCAGCTTTTAAAAGAGCATATGGTTTATATCTAATAAAATTAAACTTATAGTTAAATAAGTACATATAACACGAAGAAAGAATGTTCATCGTGAAAATGACAATTATTACTATCGGAAAAGCAGATACATTTGCTGTATCAGATTTTCACGAAAAACTGTTCAATAGCCGCCTTAAAACACGTACAGGTAAGTAGATTGTTCTATTCTATGGTGGAATAAAAAAAAATCGATAAAGTCTTCAGATACCATACTATATGTCAAAATTCTCTTCAAAGCTAAAATGAATTTGAATATCTGTCCTTTATTAGAATTGAATAATTTCTTACCTATCTAGACATGTGTAGCTTAATAGGAGTATGAAACACAAGTGGTGTATGTATCAGCGTTCAATCATCATGCGCATTCCCATATAAGGGCATATGGATCGATTTTATTTTCATTTGGTTTGCTTGTGATTGTTAGTGTTGTTATTTTTTTATTTATATAAATAAATTGCATAAAAACTATTCATATCTTCAATGGGCGGCAGAATATTCGCAACTAATGAAAATAAACACATCTTAAAAACAAGCACGGGATTTGGATTGGTACTGACAATATGTTTTGCTGCGTTCACAATTACTATATGATTACCAGCGATTTCTATTTGAAACCCGCTAGTTAATCCATTCCAACACAACCCCCCCCCCTTCTTCTCCCATGAAAAAGGGGCCATGGAAAACATTGTGGAAAATGAAGAAATTGATGGTAACAAACAATTTCTCTATTCTCCACACTATTCTCTACCATAAAAGGTATATATTACTCAAACTCCACCTTTTTGAAAAAAATAAGAAGTTAAAATTGATGCAAGAAATATCTTTATTTCCGACAATACTTTCCTCGGTGCAAAAATGCTTGGGCAGATGAGAGGTCTTTAGAGCTGGCCGGGGATTTTAATGTTAAATTTATACCATAAAAAATAAAATGGAATACTAGTTCTTTTTCAAGACTTGCACATTACTATAATTGTGTTACTACGTATAAGTCCTTTTATTGTAGCTATTTTCATTGCAGAGCGCCCGTCCGTTTAACAGGGGGTTGATGAGCCTGGGGGACCAACTTAGCGAGCTAGCCCCTGTAGGCCCTCTAACTGTCTAGATGGCATTCCTTCATCCATTACCACACATTCCCGCATTTTGAGTTTGGGATGTTGTCTAGCCTTAAGATATTTGTTTTCTAAAATACTTTCATTCCCCAAAATGTCGCATGGAGTTTTCTGATCTTGATCCATTTTTAAGATTGGCCATCTGGTGAATTAAGCTGACCGGTTTGCTACTAAGAACGAAGTCTTTGTTGCAGATGGAAAAAAGTAGATCATTTCTCTATTTTACAATTTTGAGTAGATTGAACAGAGATCAAATATTATTATTCAATAAGAAGATAAATTGTTGGAATTTGGATAGGGTACATCCGTTCTTGGTATTTACCTGTTGCATATAGGCAAAATTGGGGGCATTTGCAAAATTAATAAATGTGATCAGTTATGCGAAAAACGAAAAATAAATCATTGTGACAAGGTTCAATTTATTCCAATTGAGTATATAGGAAGAATTCCGCACGTAACAACTGCAAAGTGACCAATGAGGGGTCAAAAAGACCGTTGTTTAGGCACAAATAGACATTATAGATATTCATTGTGGTAAGTTTCTGTTCATTCTCTGCGAAAATGTGCGAGGACACGTACGCTCGAAAATTTGTTTTTCTAAATTGATAAACCAATTAATGAATTATTTCGAGTCTTTGCAACACACAATCATAATATTCATTGCTGGAGTAGGAAAATGCTTGTTAAAATCAATATCTAAATTTACAATGCTTATCATTCTTTTACTAGATTATTTTTCTATAAGCATTTTCTGTAAATGTTTCGTATCAAGTTTTTTACTTTAGTCTTAACCAATTACCAGATTATAAATTTTTAGACTGATCTAAATTTCAAAAAATGCGGACGACATTTTTTATTTGGTGAAATTTAAAAAAAAAAAAAATACTTTAAGGATAAAAATATTGTAGATAATGAAGAAATTACAACTTTCAGGTAATTTCTTAAGTTTGCACATTTTTTTCCGAAAAAAAATTCTTTGGTGCGTAAATAAGAGGGATTGTCTTGGAACGGTCAAGAATACGATTATTTCGTAAAACATTAAGAGATTTGTATTGCAAATTGGACATATAGGTATGGTGGGGGTTACGTATCAATTACAAAGCTTGAAGGACTGTTACAAAGCAGTATTAAACCAAACAAGCTGAAAGTGCTCAGAGATATCATATTAATATATTCTAGTATTACATGTATGTACTAAGCAATTTTCCCTTTTTCACAACCTTTATATCTATTTAACTTTATATTCTTCTTTCAACTTACACCAAAATTCATTTATTACCTGAAAAAAAGTCTAGCCAAATCAATAGAGATTGGTTATATGTATGGGATTTAATGCCAATTTTAACAGTATTTCAGCTATGCAGTGGATGTTGGTACACCTAATAATAGGTTTCTGTCAATTTCACACCAGTGCAATCACAACATTCTATCTGAACCACAGGCTGCTCATTTCACAAATAAACGCACTTCTCATAATTCACCCCTTGATGAGAGACAAATGATGTATCTCGCGATGATATTTATCGAAAGGGGATGTTGACCGAGCCGGGGTACAAACTTATGACCACATCTTGTTACCACCCCAGCTAACTAGGCTCAGCCAATATCAAAACACTAGTGATTCTATATGAATTGATTTGTACAGAATAAAGAAATAATCAAGACGTGAAGGAGGAAAAAGTTCTAGAAGATTTCCTCAAATTTTTATAGTTTTTTCAAATGATATGCAACAAAATTTATTGGCGAAAGTAAAGATGAAGAAAAGTAAATCAGTTTATAGAAATTCTTTAACCCATAAACGAACAATTGGGCTTTATAACGTCCCTAAGAAATAAAGTTAAGGAAGACTTCTTGGAAAAGGGGGAACAAGCAATTTCTCCCTTTGTCACTATTTCGACCATTGTTTGTACTAATTTTTCAATTTCAGAGCACTATGAAATATTGTATGCAATTTCTTTCAATATGAATGAGTCTAAAATTCTGTCGTATTATAATTGGCTTTTACACTACAATTACATGTGTATACAAAATTTGAAAAAAAAAAGACTAGTTTGCACTTGTCACTTAAGTTAACTCAGGGAAAAGAGAAACCAAACTTTAAAATATGGAGAACATGAAACATGTTGCAACCAAAGTTTAATTGCCTTGTAAAATAACTAGTGCCAGTACTTCATTTAGATTTATTGGACAGGTTAGCGGTTACTGTAGAGGTCATGGCTTGCTAAAATACAGCAGTTTCTGGATAAACTTCTGAGAACTTCAAACATTCCATGACCAAAATGAGAAAAGAAACCGTCAAAAATCTTTTACATCCCGTCAAAAATCGAATTCAAAAACCTAGATTTAGTATATTATCTTCGGTGATGCAAACGTGGAATTGATCGAAAAGATATATATTCAATTGTTAAGTCATTAATGATGCAAAATTCTAGTTTACCACGAAACAACCCGTCCGTAAAGTGTACGGGTGCCCGGATGGAATTGAATACGTGAAATTATTCGCATGAATGTGATGATTATAATAATAATGACTTTTGTTTAGGTTTCAACACTTTACCCTTTTTTACAGATGACCCCAAATACCCCCAAAAACTTCCTTTTCGACAAGATAAACGTAGAAATAATTTTACCGAACTTCATCCCGAAATTTAAAGCGCACAAATATATACATATTTGTTTATATTGCAATGGTTGATTCTCTATGTTATTCTTAGGAACATCGTTATCAAATCGGATTTTAGAGGCCATGCAGGCTGCCTGTTGATTAAAGGAATATACAATCAGATTGTTATTTTCATCATGTTTGCAGTCGTCTACTGATTCAGATGTAGCTGTTATCAGTAAGAAATCGATAAGAAACTTTGGTGTCACCGATTTCTGTTTCACAGGTAAAATTCACAGGTATCAGGAAAAATCTAGTTTCATTAGATGTCACGACGTCGACAGTACACCTAGCCGGAATTTCAAGGTAAGCAGCTTCCCTGCAACAATCTTATCTCGTTGACGCTTTTGTTTGTTTGAATGTGGTTTACGCCGCTTTCAACAATCTTTCAGTTATCTCGTGGCGGCTGGAGCACCTAACAATGGATTTCTGGATATTTCTTACACCAGTACTACCATTACATCCTTTTCAGCCTCCAGCTGCTATCCCACATAGGTCTACGATTATCGTTCCATTGATAGCAGCTGGAGGCTTGGAAAGGATGTAGTGGTAGTACTAGTCTGACTGAAATACTGTTTAAAATGGCATTAAACCCGATTTAATCAATCAATTCAATCATAAAGACAATAACCCAGCTTACAAAACAATAATTATATCAGAAAAACGTTTTCTATTTTTCATCCTATTACTATGAATAACCAATTGATTATGTATTCCCTGTACATACAATATTTCATCTTTACGAAATTTAGTACATTTCTTGTCATCATACTACTTTTTAATTCAATTACTTCTCTTCTTCTACAATCCTTTTTTCATGCTCTTCAATATCTAAGACAACAACGGTGTTCTTTGTTGCTGGACAAGTATTTGTACGTTAACTACAGATGCTATGAGAATATGACTTGCTCGTACGGTCTACATGTTGTGCGATGTAAAATATCAAATATGAATTATCATAAAACATGGCCGGGCTAAGAAATAAAGCACAAAGCCTACCATTGCCAACATTTAGACTAAAATCCAGATTCAAACTACTGACTGCGTTAATGTATGTTCTAATTCTGAAGAACTGTCCTAGGGCCTTTATATTTTTGTATGTTTGTGTGAATTTACAAAATTTAAGTCAAAATAAGTGTTACAATGGAAAATATTACCTCGTTACCAGAAAAAAGAGAGTTCTCATTAGTTTTCTTATAATACAAAGAATGTTGAATTATATTGCCCTAACTTTACTCATAGTGTTACTGCTTTTGATGTCTGGGGATGTGCACCCAAACCCAGGTCCTTTACCCAGCGATGGATCGGCTTCTTCACGTTCAGATGAATTATATAGTTTTCTAAGTTATCCGCACCATTTATCGACAGTTCATTATAATGTTCAATCCATAAAGAATAAAGTTGACGTCTTATATACAGAATTTTCTCAGTATGATGTAATTTCGTTTTCTGAAACGTGGCTTAATACAGATTGTCCAACAACAAACCTCCTTTTCCCAAATTTTCATCGTCCTGAACGCCATGATCGTGAACATAACTCCTATGGTGGGGTTATTGTCTATATAAAAAACAATCTATCATTTGTTAGAAGGCATGACCTCGAAATTGACGCATTAGAATGTGTTTGGATACATCTTAAATTAAGTAATAACAAAAATCTATTGTACGGTGCTTTCTATAGGCCACCTAATTCACTATCGGAATATAATACCTTAATTGAAGATTCTATCCATCGTGCAGTTGATACGAATATCTCAGATGTTGTTATAACAGGTGACTTTAATTGGAACCAGATGATCCCAAGCTACTATAATAAAGAAAATTCCATTTGTACACAGTTTAGCTTATCACAGTGCATAAACGAACCTACTAACTTTACGGAAAGTTCTTCATCCTTAATTGATCTTGTATTAGTGACGAATAAAAATTCAGTACTTGTATCAGGCGTAGGTGAACCATGTCTTGAAAACTCTGTTAGATATCATTGTCCTGTATTTGCTGTATTTAATTTTATAAAACCAAGACATGAATCTTTCAAACGAACTATTTGGAGGTATGATGAGAGTCGATACGATGAACTAAGACTTTCTTTGCTGAATTTTGATTGGGACTCAGTAGTTAATGCCGATATTGATACATATGTCAGTAATCTAACAAAAAATATTATTACAAAAAGCATCATTATTTATCCCAAACAAGGTTGTAACCATTAAACCTTATGAACCTCCTTTGATCACGAATGAAATTAAACATAAAATAAGACAAAGAAAACGATTGTATAAAAAGGCTAAACAAACGCACGACGAATACCACTGGAACAGATTTAAAATGTTGAGAAATGAAATTATCTCCCTCATACGTCAAAGAAAAGACGACCATTATCAAAAATTGGCATCAAATTTAAATTCTGGAGCTTTATCATCTCGTGATTGGTGGAAAACCATAAGACAATTCTTAAACGTGAATCAAACACCTAACTCGAACATACCCCCTCTCTTTGATGAAAATAACGATTCTTTAATCTTAGAAGGTCATAATAAAGCAAATTTATTAAATTCTTTTTTTGCAAGCCAATCAAATATTCACGACTCCGGTCAATCTTTACCATCAGAATATTTTCAAACTAACCCATCTACCCTAGATTTTATTGAAGTGTCTGTTGACGAAGTTTACAATATCCTAAAGAGCTTGAATATAGGTAAAGCGTCTGGTCTAGACGGAATTCATAACAGGATTTTAAGAGAAGGGGCCTTTCAACTTGCCAAACCGCTCTGCGACCTTTTTAACACATCTTTAAATATATGTAGAATGCCTTCATCTTGGAAAATATCAAATATGTGACCTATTTTTAAAAGCGGTGACCCATCCATGCCGTCAAACTACAGACCCGTTTCACTTCTAAACACCGTTGAAAAGGTTTTCGAGAAAATTATTTACAATCACGTGTTTTCTCATCTGTCGCAGTGTAATTTTTTCACTCAATATCAGTCCGGTTTTTTACCACGTGACTCTAAAGTAAATCAAATTGTGTCTCTTTATCATAATATTTGCAGAGCTTTATATAATAGGAATGAATTCAGAATAATTTTCTTTGACATTAGTAAAGCCTTTGATAAGGTTTTGCACACGGGGCTTTTATTCAAACTCTACCATGCAGGAATTACTGGTAGACTTTTAGACTGGTTTTCTGATTATCTCACAAACAGAAAACAAAGAGTTGTTCTTAATGGAAATGTCTCCGAATTGTCGGTTATAAAATCTGGAGTACCGTAGGGGTCTATTTTAGGTCCCTTACTTTTTTTAGTATACATAAATGACATAGTTGATAATTTGGAGTCAAACATAAGTCTTTTTGCTGATGATACTAGTTTATCTTTAGAAATTGATAATCCTGATATGTGTGGTGTGAAATTACAGTCAGATATAGATAAAATTTCTGACTGGGCACGAAAATGGTTGGTCAAATTTAACCCTCTTAAATCAGAAGAATTAGTTATATCGGGCATAATTAATAAACCCTCTCATCCAGATCTTTTTATGTCAAACACAATTATACCAAGTTTTAAAAATCACAAGCATCTCGGTATATTCATTTCTGACGATGGTTCCTGGGATTGCCACATCAAAAGTTCAACAGCCAAAGCTCGGACTAGGTTAAACATAATGCGTACCCTAAAAACTCGATTAGATAGAAAAACCCTACAGACTATTTATTTCTCTTTTATACGCCCGCTAATTGAATATGCAGACATTATCTGGGATAATTGTCCAAAACATCTAAAAGATCAAATCGATAAGATCCAAATTGAGGCAGCTAGGGTTGTAACTGGCTGTACAAAATTAGCTTCTATCTCGGATCTCTCCATAGAGTCGAGATGGGAATCTCTTCAAGAAAGAAGGAGAAAACATAAACTAATCCTATATTTCAAAATGGTCAAAGGACTTTGTTCAAATACCCTATGTTCATTGGTTCCTCAAAGTGTTGGAAGCACATCCTCATACAGCCTTAGGGGATCTCAGAATTATAGAATACCTGCAAGCAGAACAGAGCTTTACAAGAGATCGTTTGTCCCTTCAGTAATAGATGAATGGAATAAATTACCAATTGAAATAAGGAACCAAAATTCCGTATCTTGTTTCAAAAACTATTTAGATAGGAGCAAGCCTGTTCCTAATAAGTTGTACTTTATTGGAGAAAGGAAGCTTCAGGTTATACATACACGTATCAGGAATAAATGTAGTTCCCTCAAAAATGACCTCTTCAGTAAGAATATTTGTGAAGACTCTATTTGTGCTTGTGGAAGTATTGAGACGAGCGAACATTATTTCCTTGAATGTAGTCATTACGCTAATACTAGAAATGTACTTCTTAGGTCATTACAAAATATGGGTAATATTGATATCGATGCTCTTCTGTTTGGAAAAGATAATTTAACTTTCCTTGAAGTACAGAAATACATTAGGAACAGTAAGCGTTTTCAGGTCTTATTCTGACTAGATTCGCCACGCGTTAGAGCAGATCAGTATATTATGTATGTAGTTTATTATATAGTCATCAAATACTCATGTACCAGCACTCACGGAACACCCCTCTTCTTACCATTACCGTTACTTCTCAATTATTTATGTTTTTATCTTCGAACCTATAAACATTTCTTATTTCTACAGAGCTTTCTGTGCCCAGTATTAATTTCTTCTCTCTCTCTCTCTTTCTTTCTCTCTCCTCTCTCTCTCTCTCTTTCTCTCTCTCTCTTTCTCTCTCTCTCTCTCTCTCTCTCACGTTTAATCAAAAATATACATTGTACTTAGTTTATAAGTTATTGTACACCGCCTGATTGATCAACAAGGAGAAGAACATAATAAGCATTGCTTTCGTTCTCATGCTTTTTGCATGAAATACCATATACATGTAATGTCTAGATTGTTATGTACATATAATTTAAATGCAAATAAAATATGTTTAAACCAAAAACGTTTACAAACCTCGCCTTTAGACGACGAGCTTAATCTTCCATCAGTAGACATTGAAATGGTATTTTAAAGTAATCAATAGGATCCTTGCTCTATCAAATCTACAAGCATGTTAAGAAAGAAAATGGTTACAAAATGCACTTAGCAGATTTTCAGGACAGTTTTGCCGTGTATTCCAACGAGACTAGGCATATTTCTTTCAAAGTTTGCATGCACTGTTTCCTTGAATTTATCTCTTCACATTTTGATTCTTGACAAGCAGAAAATCATGTCTTACTTGTCCGGGAACAAGTGGGGAAAATCTATATTTCTACACCGCTGTTACATTCAATGTTACCAAGCCCAAACAGTAATATAATTGTCGCATTGTTAATTCGTCGTCTTTTCTGTCCACCCATCCGTCCGTCTGTCTCTCCCTCTTTGCCTTTAACGCGTCACAGAGAAAAAAAATATTACGGGAGCTTTGTGAGGGATAACTCCGTTTTTCACAAAGTTTTTGTATCATACGTCGCACTTCAGGTACCAAATTAGAAAATCATCTAAATTGTCGCGTATATTTATTTTAAACTTTATATAATCGATTCTACTCTAGAATTCCATTGCCAAACAATCATCGGTTATCAGCACTCAGTGTTTACAAATTATGCAGAAAAATGTTGGGAACAAATTGCTTATTGCATTTTTATCGTTTTCCTTTGATGTTTTCTATCACAAATGATAAAGTATTTTATAAGTACTGGTTGTTATCAGAAGTAGGACAGGATCCCGGACCCGCATTGCACGAGGTAGAAAAGTCCAGTATACTGAAGTGATAAACATTAGAGTACCCCCTTACCTTCGTTCTCTTTCTTTTCAGAGCATGACTAAACACGTAATACAGTTGATATTCATCCAATATTTCTACCGCAGTAAGTTTAAATGTAAGTTTGTTTTTTTCTCCGGTAGAAATTTATGACATAGAGGTCAAAGGAGTTTTTTTAATATACCATCTTTCAATCAGTACGCATTACATAATGATTTCTCCAAGAAAATGATACCACACCCTCATATAAAATCGAAAGTGGAAAATAATCTACTTTCGTTTTCGAATACAGGTTATTATTTATGTGTTGTAATTAGATGTCGTGTTAAATTCTTCTTGTTTAAACCACAAGTCAATAACAATATATATAACATCTTAACCCCGACCAATGTATATCTACATTATCTGAAGTTGCATATTAAATATAACAAAGTGGATCAGTTACTTAGAAATGGCTTACATTTTGTAAGAGGACCGAACCAAGTTATCACTTTGAAACATTTTCATCAGGCTCGCGTCTCACGACCGTAGAAAGTCATTGGATAACATTATGGGAAATATCACCTTTTCCCACTATCTTTTACCACTATCTTTTACCATATATGACACCTACGGTCAATTTGAACACATTCTGAAATGCCGTTTGGAATGATACTGAATTTTGACTAAAAAGTGTGTTTTTCTGGTAGTGGCTAATGGCAATCAATCAATAGTTTTAAACCAAAACATCCATGTAGCAAAGAAAACCTTCATGATAAATTGACCAAATACGTCCTATCACGTTTAAAGGCACGATCCAAGCTTTCCCATTAACATTAAGTAGGAAAAATAGCTCAGATCAAGCATAGGCCGGGGAGTGTTCATATATATAAATGAAGATTAGCACACCAAATCTCCCCCCCCCCAACCATACATTTTGTGTGATACTTTACTCGATCAGAGGTAGAATTCTCTATTTTCTTCAGTAGAGTATATAACGAACATAAACCATTTATCATTTTTATCTATCGGAAATTAGTATTTAAGGAAGAATTCTCCATTTTGTTCAGAAGTGATAATTGGAAATATCAACGATTTATCATTTTATCATCAAAAGTGAAAATCTATGGTAGAATTTGCTTTTTGTGTCTTTATCAAAATATCAACAAATTATCATTTTATCGGTCAGAAGCGAGAATTAAGGGTTGGATATATATGGACCATGGACAGCGTCTCGAACACGGCTAAATCGTGCGTGATATGTTATTTCTTGTTTTGCTGTTTCTACAACTATGCAGATAGAGTTCGTGGAAAGTATTTGAAAGTTTCACAAATGATATCGCGGAAACTCTTATTGTGACGTTCTGGCTGTGCAGAAATTTGGTACCGACCGTCCCAAAGTCCGCAGGTAGATATAGCAGGTCACCGAGTGGACGGAGACCATGATATCTCATTTTAGTGCACGTTAAAATACCGAGATTTTCGCGATTGAATCTGAAGCGGATCAAAATTGACTGTTCGATAGGCTTAATTTATTATCCCCCGCTTTTCGGCGAAGAGGATAAAGTAATGGTCTCCGTCCGCTATTCCGTCCTTCCGTCATCCCGTCACCAGGCTTGTCCGGAGCATATCACCTAAAGTATAAATGCTATCAACTTGAAACTTCATAGGTGGATAGATCTCATTGAGGAGAAGTGCATTGCACAAGAACAACAACTATTGCTTGCATAATTTTGGAGTTATTATCCTTTGTTATTTTATAGACTTAGATTTTGTCCGGGGCAAATCTCTGAAAGTATAATAGCTATCAACTTGACACTCCATGGGTGTATAGACCTCATGGAGGTAAAGTACATTGTACAAGACCCACAACTCTTGCTTGCATAATTTTTGAGTTATTGTCCTTTGTTGTTTTAAAAGACATAGATTTTGTCCAGAGCATAATTCTGAAAGTTTAATAACTATTATCTTACTCATTGACAAGGAATGCAGTGCACAAGAAGCCTAAATCTAACTGGCTTCACTTTACTATATAGCTTTTACGGGGGGAATGGCCGTGTCCGACATGGTTCTTGTTAGTTATGGTTGTTGTTTTATGAAGTTGTTGTATTATACCGAACTAATAGTCGGATTAAACGAAAATATTAATCGCCGAAACGGATTAATCGCTGTGAAAGATCGGAGTGATAGTACGCTTTTGATTGAACGCCTCCGTTGAAGGATTGATCGATCGCAGATTCGAAAAAACGTGATTTCTACCGTATTGAACGCTGAACGCTGACTGAACGTGATTGTCAGTGATAGATTAATTTGATCAGTAGTTTGTTTTCTCTAGTTTTTTAAGAAGCGTGTTTCAAAAATACAACCTTTTATCCTTTTAATTATCAGAAGTGAAAATCAAATATAGAAATCACCATTTTGATAGGTAGTGTGTATCCCAAATGTATCGAAATTACAGTTATTGATATAGTATGAATTTGCGTTGTACCATATTTGCCATATAGTTTATAATTTTTCCCTCAAACAATCCACATTATACTGTGTTGGCCATAAAGTTTGAATTTTTCGCCTCAACAATACGCGTTATACTATGTTTGCCATAAAAGTGATACTCCCTTATAACAACTCGCGTTATACCGTGTTGGCCTTGTAATTGATAATTTCCATTCACCATTTCGTGTTATTCTGTGTTGGCCTTGTAATTGATAATTTCTTTTCATCAATTCGCGTTATACTCTGTTGGTCATGTAATTGGCGATTTCCCTTCATCAATTTGCATTATATTGTGTTGGCCATGTAATTGGCAATCTCCCTTCATCAATTCGCGTTATAAAAAGGGACCTAATGAAAAACTTTCTTAAATATTCTAGTTAACACAATGATGGCCCTTGATTTCACCGGATTCACTTCAAAATTTCACAGAATGATTGTACAATCACTTTAATGTTTCTTTTCAAAACTTGGTACAAACCATCAAGTATCATATAAAAAGGGGCCATATGAAATCTTTCTTTTTAATATTATTGTAAACATAATGAAGTCCCCATATTTCATCGGATTCACATTTAACTTTCACAGAATGATAAAACCAACAGTTAAATAACACGGGAAAAGGGGCCTTATGAGAACTTTGTTCTAGTATCTTTGTTAACACAACAAAGAAAACAGTCTTTTTGGATTCTCTTCAAAGATGCATGGAATAATTGTGGCATTCGAAACACAGGAAAAGGAGCCTTACAGATTATCATTCAAAACATTCGTGTGTATGTGATGAAGATCACAATCATTATCAAATTGTCTTTTTAAATTTTACAGGACATTTGTAGGGTTGTAAGGAAAGTTCCTTTTGGAATGAAATTGATCCATCAGAAAACACAGGAAAAAGGGCCTTATGGAATTTCATTCAAAACAATCCTGTTTATGTGATAAAGTCCACAATTATTGTCAGATTCTGATGAAAATTTCACAGAATGATTGTAGGGTCATAAGGTAACTTTCTTTTGGAAATGGAGTGGATCCGTCATGAAACACGGGAAAAGGGGCCGTGAGGATTGTTGCTTAAAATAATAAAGGGATAAAGCCCTTGTCTTTTTCTTTGTGCATTCTTCTTTGAGTAATTAACTTCCTTAAATATCAGATTTCTTTAACGGAAAACTTGATAACCAGTAGAGCGTCTCAGACCATTTATCTTTAAAAATGCCCTGTCATCATTCATCACATGAGTCGATGTTACTTGTGGATCAATGCATTAACCCATTACAACATGACAAAATTTTAGACTAGTCTAAAATGAAAGAAATTTCACGTTGGTGAAATTTTGAATTTCATGTAAATATGTTATCGAAGATCACATTTTCAAGTTTCCACAAATCATACAATTATTGTTAGCTCAATGTCACAGCTAGCAATCCACATAATGACCCGAGGATACCTAGAATTATTTTTTCTTGACTGTTTTGAAACATGATCCTGGAATTGTAATTGCAACGATGTCATTTGTTGGGCAAATTGATGTTGGCATTATCATTGCATCTGTGTTGATGAGGATAATTTAATCTGAGTATCTCACTTATCAGTCAATTTATTTGCTTCAAACTTAGTACACATGTTTATAGTCATGACAGGCATCTAAATTATCAAGGAGAAACACTCTAAGTACATTTGTATGAAATAATCCCCCTTTTTGGTGAAATTTTTCTCACTATCTAGCACCTGCAGCTGGGGATTGCATCAATAATTCTGATATTGTTCTTCCAACTAATGAAGATATATTATTCATTCACTGTAATTTACAGTAAATTGGAAATATTTCTCTCTGTAGGGGATCAGTAAATTGTTATTATAAGTACAAGAGGGCCAGAATGGCCCTTAAATCGCTCACCTGACTAATTTGTGATGATTGGGGGAAATATTTAAAGATCACAGGCATGTTTGACCTCGAGTTGTGACATTGAGGTGATAAGAATTTTTCAAATGGCACATCTTCTTTGGATTGTGACATTCTTGCTCGTCACAAGTAGGCTTGACGAAAAGAAAGTAATTACAATCTCAAAACTTGTCCTGTTTGTTACACACTGGAGATCAGTTGTTGCTCCTCACTAGTTTCCAATCTGAATTGCACATACCACTTTTCTTTTGCCTATTGGTGGGTGACAAAAGGTACTTGTTACAATGACTGTGCCTAATGTCCAATGAAATTTGACCAAGTCGTTTTTAACAATTTTCAGTCATATTGCGGAGAATTTAACGATGGATTCCTGGTATTTCTCTAACCAGTATTATCAAATAATCATTTCCTAGCCTTCAGCTGCCATCTCATTTAGGTTTAGGATCCTCTACCCATTAGCGAGACAAAATACAGTATAGGATATGTGCTGCTGCTGAGATTCAAACCAAATACACCCCATGGTTGAAGATCAGTTGTCTGACGCATTCCAAACTGTGACGTGTTGGCAGCCCTGGTGTACTCTCAGACACAACACCACAGTAATAGCTTCATTGGTAATTGTTAGAGGCTTAAAACAGCAACATCTCATTGGATCAAATAAGTCACTGGAGAGTGTAGTCTTACTGGTTCAAATCCCTAATTTCTAGTCATTTGGACAAGAAATTACTCAAAAGGATTGTTTGGATGTGACCATTGTAATACAGTTGATTAAAACACCATTAAATCAACAGCTACAGCATGCTTTGGTTTAACGGAGAGGATTATGCATTAAAACCAGAAATCCAGATTTCAAGCGTGTTGTGATAGGAGCCAATTATGTATAGCTTGGAGCTTATCAACGGGTTAGCATTAAACATGTGTACATACCTATTTACTTATAGGCAGTCACAGTACAACATAGATTTGTGCAAAACCATTGATATAGGATTTTGTTGTATTACTGACCAACATTTTAATCAAACGAAATTGCTTCTAGTTCATACTGGTCTAGTCTAACTCTAAGCTACAATCCATCAGTTCCAGACTTAAGATATATGACTAATTACTAGTATTTTACAGAAGAGTGTTGAAAGAGAAACAAGTAACCTGAAATAATTTTATATAACTTTATTAATTCTAAGTACCTCTTGTACAAACATAAACAAAATTGAAAAAAAATTAAAAATGAGATGTATTGAACAAACATAAACAGAATTGTAACTAAAAAATAAACAAGAGCACTGCCCATGGGTGCATTCTCATTACCTCAATGTCACAACTCGAAGGAGTATCTATCGGTTAATAGAAGATATCATGTATGGAATATTTCACATTATTTCTAGCAAAATCAAAGAACTTATATGATGATTTCTATCTGGAAGTGTCCATAAGTAACTGGTTTGGGAGGAGGAGTTGTTTAAAGATTTCGAAATCAAAATTAAGCATCACCCTGCCACCCCTATATTTGGGGTGTCAATCGAAATTCCATGAACAACTATTAAGAAGGGTCATCCAAGGAATATTTCTGCCAAGTTAGGTTGAAAAGGGCTCAGTGGTTACAGAAAAGATGTTTAAAAAAATGACGACTTGTGACAGACTAAAGGTGATCACAAAAGTTAAACTTAGGCACATTGTGCTCAGGTGAGCTAAAAAGGCATGTGATATGTATTACTTATGGAATAATGTAGTTTCTCAATGTGATCTTTTCCCATATGAAGCATGGTCAGGCATACATATAAAAACATGGTACAACAGTAAAATATACAGAGGCAAAATGTGTTTTTGAAACACAGGTGTCCCCGAAATAGCATTTTTTTCAGAAGAACTTGACCTTGTCACATGACCTCGACATTGGTACCAGTAGATGCATATCGTTGAGATCTATCATCATGTCAAGTATGAATGTAATTTGAAATATTAATTTTTTTGTTAAGACAGACAGAAAGACAGACAGCGGTAAAACAATACGCCCCCAGTCTTATCGATTTGTATATTAGTAGATTGCAGAATTTTTTCAAGCAATAGGTCATTTTCAGACAGGATTTTTTTCTCGGAATCAATAATAGATAACTGAATAATCAATTGAGCAAATTGTTTAACAGATCTTGAACACAGAATTATATTATACATTTTAATTGTATGCTTTAACCCATTCCTACACGATATAATTCTAGATTGACCAAAATCGTGGTATATGAAGGAATTGCGAGTTCTTTACTTTCGTGCGTATTTGTGTTGTGCCTTGTAAGAATTATGCTAAGCATGATACTTGAATATTTAGACTGGAATTAGTCAATACAATCACTTTGATGACATATGAAAGAATAGGATTTTATGATCCGACCAATATGCTTCCACAGTTCCTGCATTCCCATTGCAGTTTGAAAGTATAAAATCAATTATTGACAAATAGTCTGTAGTGGGCTCATTGATTAGGATTTTACATGACAATATGTGCTCTATTTTGTTGAGTATGTTTTTGTTCTCTTGGACTAGACTGATATTGAAATCACCAATTACTATAACACACTCAGATAGATTTAAATAGATTTAAAAAGATTATCTTGAAGACAAATAAGTAAGTTCTGATTCGATGATGTTGGAGAATTGCAAAGAAACACAATCTGGAAGCATTTCGTTTCATGTTGTATTTTTACCAAGATACATTCCACAGTTTTACTGCTATAACAAATATTACTCTCCAAGAGAAACTCTTTCTTTATGTAAACACATGTCCCATGTGCTGGTCGTTTTCCCTGATGACTGAGTTTGATCATTTCTGAGCAAGTCATACCCTTCTATAGCATATTCTTCATTCTGATCTTGTTTGTACATTCTTGTCTCTGCTAATCCAGACAAATGAGACGAAATTAAGTATCAAGAACCAATGTACATTGCACATGCATAGGGATCTAAAACAAACTGAATATCATTGTTTGCCTTCCAAGCCTTCAATAAGTTCTTGTTATACAAATTGACACGAATCTTTTTTGGACTTCTTTTTAAGAACACTTTTGAAGATGTCAAAGAACTTCTTATACATTTTAGATATTCTGCTTCAGACATTTGAGCAACTGTTTGGAGAAACTTTGTGTATGTGAGATCAAATCTATCTTTTTCATCATTCATTCTTGTTTGTAACTGATTATACTTTTTCAGCATGTTCTTGAGTGCTTGTGGGTTTGTAAATCAGTCAAGTGCTTGATTTCAGCTTCATTGTTTGAACACTGCAAAAAAAATATCAATTTATTCCACGATTTCTTGATTTGCATTAACATTCAGTTTTGGTGAATTATCAATCCAAACAAGCATATGGATATGAGGTGACCCTCTTTGCTGGATTTCCACTCTATAGAAGTAATCTGTCACACCCCTTAAGGCTCATGATCACCTTTTAGCACTTGGTGTATGAATTCCTGAACTCTTCTATCAAAATACCTGGAGCATGTAGCAGGATCTCTTTGTATCAACTTCACTTTTGTTCCCAGGAAAGGGTTTCTAAATCTTCATCACTATAAATGGTATCTTTATCTAAATTTGCCAATATTTTCAAAAGATCAATCTATCTTGTATCAGCAGAAGACAAAGACATAAACCATGTAGGCAAACCTAACTGACGAATCATAGCAAATACATCCTTCATTTTGTTTCCAGATAAGCAGGTGAATTTCTTAGTTGCTTGAAAATGTAATAACCTTCATTTTGCCTTACCATACTATTGAGAAATTCTAAAATTTTTACATCGGCAGCAGTCATGTTCATATTATTACCTTGGCACCTCCTTACGGCAAGGTTGACTTTGTCATTCAGTTGTTTCATTTGTACTTTCTTTAATTTGTAGAAAATATTTGGATAGCTATTTTCAGCCCTTCTGTCAACACTTCTCAATTCCCACTTAGCAATGTCACTGAAATGGACAGGAATAGTTCTATCTTCATTTTTCTTTAGCCTTTGTCCACAAAAAATAGAGGGAAAACACAAATATTCAGAATCTGCGTCTTGATAAATACTTAAAGGTTTTTTACCTTCTCCTGGGGCAAATGTAAATGTGGAGTTTCTGTTTTCTACATTTGCATCATCTACTAAAGTATCTATATTGCCAACATTTTCCCCGCTTTCTTCTTCTGCATCAGAGTCATATAGATCTCCATCATGTTTAACCTTACTTTCTTCATTTTGCTCATTTTGTTCAGTTTCCCTGCATGGTTCATTTTTTTCAGAAATGAGTTTGTCAATATGAGACGCTAATGCAGGTGATGTATCAACAAATTATGTCACCAAGTCATTGTTTGATTCTGTGACTGTCTTTGCCCATTCTGGATCAATTTTGACCTTGCTGTTTTGTACAATTCACTGTTATTCATTAACCAATTTAAAGCAAGATTCACCCTTGTTCGTCTAACATTTTCTGAAAAAACTGATGATTTGAATGAAATCTTCTTTTTAAGTTACACTGCAACAGTTACATTTTCATCCATTGGTCTAGGCAAGGAATTCACAACTGGTTGAATATCTACCGGCACATTTACAACATTGCCTTAAACTAAGAATTGGCGACCTCTTGGTAATTCTCTGATTTGCATGAATGGTATACGCAAGGCAATTAAACGCTCTTCCAGTGGAAACAAATTTAGTTCTTTGGGTTTGGATGGCCATATCATTCCATTATTGGATGGCCATATCATTCCATTACTAACAGACAACTTTTGCACTTTTCCATCATTTATTGTAGCTTTGCATGTGAAGCAAATCCATACCTTATTATCAATTGAAACAAAGTTTGTTAAGAACTTGTCCCGCTGAACGTTTGATAAATTTTTTGCATCTGAAACACTTTTTCTAAACCAAGTTTGATGGCAACAGCTACAAACATATGATGGGCCATTAGATATAATCTTATTAAACAGTTCTATGCAATCGTCTATATATGCACCAAACTTTCGCCTCTGCATAATGCTTTCTCGGTCTCATTATAAGTGTCGCTCTTCCTTTTAGATGCCTTTCTATCTCTATTCTTCTGATTTTCAAAGTCTTTATTTCTTTGAGAAGATCTCCATTCTTGCTTTTTAATTCGTTCTATTTCTTGCTGAAGAGAGTTCTGTCAAAGCCAGATTCAGGAACAATTCAAGTAAAAAGTCATCCCAGGAACATTCATATCAACTTTCAGTGAAACGGTCCAATGGATTTAGAGGAGAAGATTTTTAAGATTTTAAAGGGAAAATAAGCCCCATCCTACCACGCCCATACTTCAAGGTCAAACAAAACTCCTTAAACTATTTAATAAAAAGGTCACCAAAACAACATTCTTGCTGAATTTGATAGAGTAAATCAATTAGTTATGTAGAACATTTCTTGAAGATGAAAATAAGCCCCGCCCTACCACGTCCACATTTATGGGCCAATCAACACTTCTTGAAGAACTGAAAAAGAGAGTCACCAAAGGAACATTTCTCCCAAGTTTGGATCCGCCCATTGGTCTAGGAGAAGATGTTTAACCCATTACCAGACGACAAAATTCTAGACTGGTCGAAATTCAGAGGAGATGCAGACCACAAATTATGCTTTATTAAATTTTAGAATTGTTCAACTTTCTGGGTAGAAAACATTGTGTTAAAGGAAGAAATTGCTTGTTACAAGCTATTTTTTCATTTACCACAATATTTCCCAAAGATTTTTCTTAAGGGGCGTCCAATAGCGTCTCTGAGTGGGAATAGGTTAAAGAAAATGTTTACACACACAATTGACACACTGCCATGACAATAGTTCACTGGCCTTAGGCCAGTTGAGCTAACAAATACTTGGATTGGGTCATGCAGGGGTAAATCAAATTTCAATCAATATTTATGAAAAAGGAGGAGAACTCAATATCACAGTAAGAAATTAGTAAGAAAATATATTTGTTGTACACAGTCTTCCTTTTCTCATGTACAATCCTGTTAGATTGGACCAAATTCAGAGAAAGAAATAACTAGATGTATTTGTATCCCCCCCCGAAACAGCAAATTTTCACAAAGTTTAACCACATCAGATGACATTGATTTTGTTACATGGACTTGATCTTGGTATCACCAGATGTATATTTTTGGATAAGTTTTGCAGACAGACAGATAGATGGACGGGCAGATACACAGATGGACAGACAGACACTATTAAACAATTCGTCCCCGATCTTATAGATGCCAATGCAGTAATAGAGGGAGCGAGCTCAAAATGTTAAAAGAATTTCTTTCAAAAGATCATCAATCTAAATTGTAATACTAGTAGATACCTTTTCATAATAAATGCAGTTTTAAAATAAAATTAAAGTACTCCTTTAAACATATTTACATTATAAAATCTTGCATAACTTGAGCCAGCGAAGTTTCTTAAGAAAACAAGACGGGTTCATAATATGTCAATATCCCTAACAAAAAAAAAAAAAAAAAAAGACAATTCAAAAGTTTGACCTAAGAAAGACATCTTGCCCTTGTCTAATGATACTGAAAAAAGTGAAGACTTTCATTGCAAATGTGAGCATTTTACCGTAAGTTATTAAGTTACACTGGTAGAGTACAGGTTAGGACAGACAGACAGATGGATTTTTTGACTGACCAATAAACACCGCAAAAGATACATCTATCGTTTAACACAGGAGACATGTGAGTTTAGGGAAGTATGAATAGCTTCAAATACATGTACTAGTACTTACACTAAAATAGAGAAGTGAAATCCTATGCTTTCAATTCTAAATTCCACTCCTTTCTTCAAGAGTCAAACAATGTTTCCTATGCACTTAATACAGAATTACACATAGAAACAATAAAGACAGATTGGTTATTGTTAATGATTACAACACTTTCAATCTCAGTCGCAATTTAACCACTATAAACAAATTCAAGTCACTAAATCACAAATCACAATGATAATAAAAATACTTGGTATTATTAATGTCCTTAGTTGTTGCTATTATGATATTTCTTTTATCTGTAAATAGAAAGAAGAATTATTGAAATTATGATAGTATCAAGCTGTGTTCAGGAAACACTTATGCCTCCAAAACAAACTTTCAGCAGTTACACCTTGATACTTAGCCTTTACTTACCAAATGACCTTGTAATTAGATGATATATATTATACCAAATATGAGCATTGTAACTTAAACAGTATTGAAGTAACAGAAAAATGTTGAGTTTGCAGACTAAGCTTTTGAGTATAGTTTCTGGGTTAAGGTTAAAACTTTTGACCTTCATATTGATGATATGCACCTCATTTGATAGTTATCAAGACTAAAAGACAGACAGAAAAACAGACAGATAGACAAGCAAGCAGAAAGGCAGGCAGGCACAAAGACAGACAGCAGACACACAGAGAGACAGCAAAATACAATACCCATCTTTTGTTTGGGGTGGGAGGGGACATCAAAAGCTGCGCAAATTTAGCTTCCAGTTTAATATTGTTATTCGATGAACAAGCTAAGAATCTGTAAGTCATAATGAAAATAGTTGTTAAATTGCTTGGAAATAATTCATATATATAATTTGCAAATGTTGCATGTTCTACTTTAAGACTTAAATTTCAAACCTTAGAATCAATGTACATTGAAATGAGAGTGTTCATATCAATATGGATGGGAATATCAAATTTTTATTAATATCAAAATAAAATTCTATACACAGAAGAAAATGAATTACTTATAGTACTCTAAAATTCACAACAATAATTCTCTGAACTGATAGAATAGATTTTAATGGTTGGCCCTAAGAGAGGCTCCCTACATAACTGTTGACAAACTAACATACATTGATCATGTATTTCAAAGAAATACATTTGTGACTCTGAAATACATCTTATCAATGCCTCCCTAGAAACACCTGCGATTTGCTTTAGCATACTTACCTGGTTTGGGTTAGTAACACCTGCAATAGCCCCTGTCTACACAAAATCCACCCAGACTTTTGTGTAGACATTAATTAACCCATTCCCAACCAGCAACGCTTTTAGACGCCCCCAGAAAAAAAGCTTTGGAAAACATTGTGGAAAATGAAGAAATTGCTTGTTACAAGCAATTTCTTCATTATCCAAAATGTCTACTACCAAAAAGGTAAAAATAATTAAAAAATTTGTAAGCTTAGAATTGTCGTCTGCAACTCCTTTCAATTTTGACCAGTCTTAAATTTTTCTGTATCGGAATGGGATAAAACAAATGAAGGTTACAAATTGATATTACATAAATCATTTTATGTATATCAAATATCAAACAAGACAATGGATTTATTTCTTGCTGTTTTAGGCTACTAATAATTTTCACTAATCAAGCATACCTGAAATGAGAGAAGAAGAGCATCACAAGTTGGTGCAAAATCGGTATTTGTATTTTAAAAGTTATGTCATATATTGTAAAAAGACTTAACTGAAAATAAATATGGGTTACAAATTGATATTTCATAAATCATTATATATATATTGTAAACATATCAAACAAGGCATTGGATTTAATTCTTGCTCCTTTAGAACACTTACAATTTTCACTCATCAAACGAACCTGAAATGAGTAAAGAAGAGCATCACATGTTGGTGCAAATTTTGTCTTTGTATTTTTAAAGTTTTTCCTATATTGTAAAATGCTTCGATAGCATTAAATTTCAAGAATTCCTTAAAACAAAGTAGCCAAGTGGTTATGGAGGAGATGTATAATAAATTTCTAAGTCAAATAAGTCTCGCCCTGCAATACCCATATTCGGGGGTTTATATTTACAAACAACTTTTGAGGGTAATATAAGGAACATTGACGCCAAGTTTGTTTGAATCTAACCCTGTGGCTTCTGAGGAGAACATGTTATAAGATTTCTAAGTCGAAAAATGCCTTAACCTAACATTTCCATATTTCGGGGACAATCAATTTAATCAAATTATGACATACAAGTTTTGAGATATTACCCTAAATAAAATTCATGCCAAGTTTGAGCGAAAGTGGCCCACTGGTTTCGGAGGAGAGGATGTTAAAAGATTTTGAAATCAAAAATTGCCTCGCTCTAATTTTTTATATTTTGGGGACAATCACATTATCACAAACAAGTTTTGAGAAATGACCCTAAATAAGATTCATGCCAAGTTTGGTTAAAATTAGCCCACTGGTTTCGGAGGAGAGGATGTTTAAAGATTTCGAAATCAATAAGCCCTACGGTGTAAATGGGGGTCAATCAAAATTCCACAAACAAGTTCAAAGAAATGTCAACCAAGGAACATTCATGCAGAATCTGTTGAAATTGGCCAAGTGAGTGTAAAGATTTCAAAGTCAAAATAAGCTTCGCCCTACCACACTCATATTTTGTTCGCAACAACTTTTGAAAAGGGTCATCAAAGGAACAGTCATGCAACATTTGGTTGAAATTGGCCCTATGGTTACTGAGGAGAAGCTGTTTAAAGAATTCCAAGTCAAAAACAGCCACGCCCATATTTGGGCGTCAATCAAAATTCTGCAAACACCTTCTGAAAAGGGTCACCCAAGGAACATTCATGCCAAATTTGGTTGAAATTGGCCCTATGGTTAGTTAAAAGAAGATGTTTAAAAACTTCCAAGTCAAAAACTGCCCCACCCTGCCACGCCCATATTTGGGCGTCAATCAAATTTCAAAAACACCATTTGAAAAGGGTCACCCAAGGAACTGTCATGCCAAGTTTGGTTGAAATTGGCACAATTGTTACTGAGGAGAAGATGTTAAAAGATTTCGAAGTCAAAAACAGCCCCACCCTGCCAGGCCCATATTTTGGCGTCAATCAAAATTCCGCGAACAACTTTTGAAAAGGGTCACCAAGGAACATATCTGCCAAGTTTGGTTGAAATTGGCCCAATGGTTACTGAGGAGAAGATGTTTAAAGATTTCAAAGTAAAAAACTGCTACGCCCTGCAACGCCCATATTTGGGCGTGAATCAAAATTCTGCGAACATCTTTTGAAAAGGGTAAACCAAGGAACATTCATGCCAAGTTTGTTGAAATTGGCCCAATGGTTTCCGAGGAGAAAATGCCCGACCCTGCCACGCCCATATCTTGGCGTCAAACAAAATTCCGCGAACAACCTTTGAAAAGGGTCACCCAAGGAACATTCATACCAAGTTTGGTTGAAATTGGCCCAATAGTTACTGAGGAGTAAATGTTAAAGATTTCAAAGTAAAAAAAAAAAAAATAAATAAATAAAAAAATGCCAATTTATTTGAGAAAAAAAAAACTAATTCATGAATAGAAGAAAATTCAACCCGGCAAAAATTTAGACAGTTCCAAATTGAAAGAAGTTGCTGACGACAATTTAAAGAAACAGAAACAAGATTTGTTCAGCTTGCTGGAGAAAAAAAAGACATTGTGGAAAATGAATATATTGCTTGTTCATTTTACACAATATCTTCCCGATTATTTTACCTGGGTGTGTCAAAAAGCTTCACTGTATGGCAATTGGTTAATTAAAATTCTGCACATGTCAGTTCATCGCTCTTGAATTAATGCATCATGCTTTGAAAAAAGTGCTGTATTGGGGCAGCAACCTACCAATTGAAGCTCTGCCAATACCTTTTGACCCTGGTATGAATCAGAACTGTAGATATTTGATCTGTGTTGACTAAGACTTGGTTATTTTTTGCACATGTAGATCTATGAGGAAAACATCCAGATTCGGGAAGATTTCTTACATCATGTTGCTTTCTCATAAGCTTTCGTCTGTTTTCTGAAATTCTTTTAAAGACGGTACAGGGTTGCTGGGGCTTTGCATGAGTGATCATGTATGGCTGTGTTGATTAAGTGATGCATTGTCATTAACAAATGAGACAAGCGCCATGTTTTGTCAAGTGAGATTGTCTGAGAGCTAAGTTTTGATGGCATTAAGGTCTTTTTCTCACAACGATATTTGAAATTTAAAGAAAGATCGCCTGTAGGTTACATGTATAACAGACTCAGACTACCATAAGACTTTTCGGAGGCCATTTTTTATGCCCACTCGTCAACTTTAGACGGGCACTCAACATCTATTTCCTCTAAAGCTAAAATATAAATGAAAACACGATTCAAGGAAACAGTCAACTTACCCGGATGATAAACGATAAGCAAATAGAATTCCGTAGTTATATTTCATTAATATGAAATTAGGCAACGCCTAGCGAACGGGCGAAAATCAAGCTCTTACAAATAACAACCTTGCTCAACAAAAGATATGGATATCATATCGTAATGATCAACTAGTTTTGAATTGTTTTACTTTATCTCTGTATAGCATGTTTATCTTATATCTAGGTCCTGTGGCACTAGGGCTCTTAATTTAAGGGAAATTGAGGATTGCGGGTTTGAATGTAAGCTGTGCCACTGGTTACATGGATAAGTAATTTGGCAACACCCATATACCCAGGCAGCAAATGAGTAAATGAATCTTGTAATGATATAACCGAAAGTTTGTTAAAAGAGACGTTAAACCCATAAAAACAAAAAAAATATCCTATCTACCTATTTCTTTTCTATAATCAGACTCAATCTCTTTACAGTAGCAGTAAGCGGGTGAAAAAAAGAACACGAACTGTATTAAAATAATCACACTGATGATATTAAAAGCGGACTATATACTACATAATTTTATGTTTTATAAAAGCAATTTAACAAGATACAATGTCTATGTTTCTAATAAAGGTTAAAGTTGTTGCTCTTTTTGGTTATACGATTATTAGAGGTTCAGAGACACACAGTACACATTTGCAGAAGACATAGCAGAGAAAAAATTTGATTGAACTCTTTTTTGAGAAAGGAGATAGATAATGATATTTAAGTAATGTTTTATTGTTTGTAACTCAAACAACCAGCCAGTTACTAATGTATCACTTCAAAGTTAAATTTAAACCCATGGTCACAGCTGATGTTAGAGGAGGAATAGAGATGGATATTTCTGTTCAGATAGCTCTAAAAGTTAAAGTTGTGAGTTTATAGTCTGTCACCACGCTTATGCGTGCTCTACCGACTTTACACCTTAAACCCACGATCATAGAGTTCCAAGTCGGCTTTGAACACACCACACATACGGCTAGCCACAGCACATTAGCTTGTAACCCTCACATGTACCCATTTATACACCTGGGTGGAGAGGAGCAACGTGGAGTTAATTGTTTGCTCATAAAAATTCCCTGAGCGGGATTCGAACCCAGAACCCTCCGATCCCGAGTCCCTTGTCCTACCACTAGGCCATGGACTCCACTAGCTCTACCCAGTTAAAGACAGCAAATGAAATTGAAATATATTTGCAGTTGTCTTAATAAGTGCATTTTGAATTTATAAGTGAATTTTGAATAAAATGAAATAAATATCTTATCTAACCATCTTAAATATGTACTACCCTAAAAAAACAAACAAACAAACCTATCCTTATGAAAAATACGTACGAAAGCATTGTGTTTAAGGAGAAAATATTTTTTGAAGTACTTCACCTATTGTTATACAATCAACCCTATATGATATTTATTTCATTATATTCAAAATGCACTTAAAAAGACAACTGCAAATATATCTTAATTTAATTTGCTGTCTTCAACTCAGTAAAGCTATCTGAAAACTGCCAAGCTAAAATATCCATCTCTAGTCCTCCTGTAACATCAGCTGTAACCGCGGGTTTAAATTCATGCTTTGTTGCTATTCTTAATGATTTTTATGGCATATCCATGTAACCAGCGGCACAGTTTACGTTCAAACTCGCAATCCTCGATTTCCCTCAAATTAAGAGCCCTAGTGCCATAGATCCTAGACATAGGATAAATATGCTGTACAGACATAAAGTAAAACAATTCAAAACTAGGTTATCATTACGATGTGATATCCAAATCTTTTGTTTAGCAAGGTTGCTTGTTGTAAGAGCATGAGTTTTCGCCCGTTTTCTAGGCTTTGCCTAATTTCATATTATCATTTTTTTCGAAAAAGCGACAATGTTGTGTAACGGGGATGCTGCTTACCTTCTCAACATCTCGTGAACTAAAGAAACCAGAGTCCTTACCTAAATCGACTGGTGAAAGCATGACGAATATGGTTACTTTCTTGATTTCACATTCCCTTTAGTTAAAAGGCTGCTCGTGTGACTCTTATATCCAATTAAATTACGACATCCCTGGAAATAAGATACTGAATCTACCGGCGCGACATACAACATACATGTATATATTAGTGCTCGTTGAAATTTGAGTGTGGTTCGGTCTGAGTTGTTCCAGGTTTTTAGTGCCAAAACGAAGACAGTTGAGTGTCTGGGATAATTTTGTTGAAAAAGGGGATAACTATGTAACTAAAGTAGAATAGATCATCATCTACAGCTTAATGTTTATGCGAATAATTTCACGTATTCAAAAGATCCGGGTACACATACACTTTACTAACGAGTTGTTTCCTGGCAAAGAAGAAGTTTGAATAACTATTGACTTAACGATTGAATCAAGATATATACTTTTTCGATCAAATCCGCGTCGGTTCCAACGATGATAAGAAACTTTATGTTCAAAGAAGGTTTTTAAATTCGATTCGTGACCTGAAGTAAAGACTCTTAACGGGTTTCGTGTAACCAATATTTTGTGAACAGAACGATGTTCAACCATGCTGGGAAAACACCTACAACGAAAACAAATCGCGATATTTTTGTCATTGAAAGTTTGGGATTCGTGATAAAGGATGCCCGAAATTCAATCGCCCTGCTCTAAAACGAGGCTGGCATCTGCCGACGAATTCATAAATAAATGCACGTGACTTGCTTTGTTTTGCGCAAATCCACAATACCGTAAGCCGGTGTCGAATATCATTCGACCACGGTATTAAAGCAATTTATCTTCCCTTAAATGATTTGATCTTACATTATGGATATTCTACTGAGCGGCTGAGGAGCGTAGTGCAATCGCCTAGAACGCTGGGTTAGGCACAACGCTAGAAAGGGTGGATACGAAATTGGAGCATCCACACAATAGTCGTCGTCGGATACGACAAGACGAGTTTGAAGTCTTGAGCGTCTTGAGGTTGCCGTATTAGTATTATGATATAGCCCACAACGCCGGGATACCGTGGTATGAACGGAGTGGGAATAACATAGAAGACATTGACACAAATACGACGCATGTATTGGAATCAACGCGATTTCGCTACGTCTCTACTGCGCTCCCATGCCGTTCTTCTGTTTGGAATATATATGTTATCCTACCTACGAGAACGCAGTGGACTCGACACGAGTGAGCAGTGCAGTCACCACAGCATCTCCATGAGCATGGCAATAGCGTCATAGGATCGTAATGAATCGCAGTAGAAAAGAAATACACCGCCTTAGAAGCGCAGTAGACTCACCGTTGAATAGTCAGAATACCGTTGCATCGTCACGAGTATATTATTAAATCGCTCAGTATCTCTTTTTCCCCGTAAAAATATTGCCTTTTCCGGCGATCACAATGCGATCTGAATATGATTTGGCGCGGTCGAAGCACGATGCAGTCGCCGTGCAGTGTGACTGGCCCTTAAGACAAACTTAAGAAAAATGTATAAAAACCTCTTGACCATTAAATCCGATGGCCCCGACTTATGAGCTCGACTTCGATACTGAATGGCGTGTTTTTTCGTGTTTTTATCTTTGCAAATTCATAGCCAGTAACACATGTCAAAAAGTGAAGTAGTTTGTTGGTGACCTATATGTCTGAATTGGTTGGTCGTATGACTCTTCGATTGACAGCTGCGATCGGTAAAATCTAAGAATTATGGACGAAACCTTTGACAAAAGGGGGGTAAGGGGAAAACGAAATCATTCTGAAAATGCAATAAGTGAAATGAATTCGGTGGATTACTTTTAAGGAAGGTTTGTTCAAAATATTGCGTCTCTCGTAAAAGGATGCTATGTTGAAGGTACTGATACAGCGGAAAGGAAAGTCTCATTTCTGGTCACTTAGTGAGAGCAATACTACAACTTTCAAATGAGCAACGCCAAGATGCAAACGAAATACTTACGACAAACAGTGATTAATCATTTTTTGAGAAATCATGCACACCAAACAGGGTCAGTGACTGACCAGACGAGACCCGGACCGGTACGAGTGATTCAACACCGGGATGATCGTGAAATACGACAGCTACGTCTCCAAAACAGATTTACCTCAGCAACATACACTCGTAGAGACATGTTTTGTGATAGGGTTACAGCCGGAACGGCTAGTAATCGTTTGTGAGCAGTTTATCTTCCATCTAGAAGGAAACACAATGGACCGGTTCTTTCACCTTATCCCATGAGTAACAGATTGGCATGGTTAAGTAACGAAGTGCGATTCAAATTTAGACTGGCTGACGGCACGGAACGTGGGTACCGCAGGCCTGAAAAAGCCATGCTCAAGCATTTGCCAGAGACTTGACCAAATTTCGCAGTGGGAGTCTAATGGTATGGGTATGTTTTTGTGCTTCAGTACGCCCCATCAATGTTGTTCTTTAAGACAACTTAGACGCTAACCTATACAGAAATCAGATGTTGCAACCCTTTTCCCATCTTTATGCAGAGACAAAGCCAAGGCTTTTCGTTTCAGATGGATATTGCTCGGTCACACACAGCATTCCTAACGAAAGACAAGCCAAGAAAAGCCGGAATTAAAGTCTAAGACTTGTCTGACCTCAATCCGATTGAGTATATTATGCTCGTTCTGAAAATTGGTAGATCACTTGGTATCTCCTCTGAATCCCATAGGAAGTTCGACTTGAATATTAAACAACGTCATTTTGCAAGCTTTATTTTCAGCATGTAGCAAGAAATAGAGGATAACTGGTTATTTTTTATATGAAAAATCTCTCACGTGAACGCGTTGTTCGGCCTTGACCGAAGGACGAGTTTTTCCAACACGTAACAACGTATTCGAGTGAAAGATTTTTCATATCAAAAATAACTAGTTCTATTCATCATATTCGAATTACTTTTAATTTTCAACCGTTACCTATATATTTCAACCATATTTGTCATCTTCGGCCCGGGAACCGTGCGCATTAATATCATCAAACCGTGTTTCAATAATTTCTGTTCGTCATCTTGGATTGCTTTTCCGAATGGGTGAGGGTTTAAAAGGAATTCTGCAGTGTCAGACACGAAAATAATTTGGACGAAACATAAACTGTATCTAAGGGCGACAATGTTATGCTCGATCTATAGGCCCCGGCCTATTTCAAACATCGATCATCCATTCAAGACCAGGACTTGGACAGAATCACAGGATAGACAGTCTGTGATCACTCAGTTTCCTGACTTGAGCGTATTAAATAAGCTCATGCCGGTTAGTTTTCAGTGTTTTTAACTTCAACTGCAATATCATCAGTATTCGGGGTTTGGAATAATTTTGGACGTTACTTGGTTAATTGGTAAATTACGAATTTGATAGAGTCAATCAGTGATGAGAGAAACAAACAGGTTCGATATTGTTTGAAACCAGTTGTTTGCAAAACGGTTATCTTGGTATTGTATTTATAACGTTATATTCATCTTATTTCACTGTTTTTGAATTGATGTTTAGTCTAAGAAATGTAAGATAACCGTAAATTTCTCTCTCTCCCCGTATCTTGTTCGCCATTATTTCAACAGAAAAGTTGTAAAATACGCAGTTTATTTTTAAATTCTTATTACTGATTTTTTATGTGGAGGATTAGTCAAAAGCTTTCCTTATTGAGATATAAAATTGACAAACTTGGCTATGGATATTAACCAGGAGCGGCCTGGCCCTTTGGAAATAAAAGTAGTTCCCGAGTTTCGGAGTGAATTTTGATATCATCACCAGTGATGATATCAAAATTCATTACACTGGGAAATCCCAAGATTTCACTTGTAGGAATGTAATAAAACAGTAAAATTGGAGGTTTAAGAGCTAATCTTTATAGCTTCAACTGGATTTAGCTGTAGTTAAGACGCTCAAGTCGCCGAAATATTAAAAACGAAAGAAATACTCCAAGTAGAAGTCGACCTAGGTCTTATCTCAAATTTTCCTTCCTGCAAATTTATATCTCCACGTCCCGATCCGATGATTCTTTACTAGCTGTGTTTATGGATTGTAATAACTCAGTCATAAAAATTTTATCCAAAAATAAGCCTGCAATTGATGTGAAATCGTGACTGTTGAACTTTGCAGGAGACAACATAAATACATACATTTATAACGAAAATGAACAAGTTGAAGGGGGTAGCCATACCGATCGTTTATGTATAGTTTTTATACAGTTTACAACGTTTACGCTCATTGCCAGAGACCTCATTTTCATATATATACAATCAACCTTTGCATATCTTTTATAAAGACAATGCTACTAGGCTGCTTTCACCCAACATTCCAACATACAGTTTGTGTTCTTTTTCGCAATATGCCAGTACCCGTGGATACATAATACCATACTTTTGACCACGAATTATTCCTAATTCCAGCAAATCGGGGCTTAGTATATGGATGGCGTGATTTCTCCAGTCACATACGTAGACAATTCCGTCACTCGAAACGGCCACACCGTGTGGGTTCCAAAGGCCATCATTTTTGTACTGAGCGCTTACTTCTCCTTCAAACGTCAGGCGCGTTAAGGTCCTCATATCGCAATCGGACACGTATATTGCAGTATTTTCTCTATTTACAGCAATGTACCATGGCTTCTCAAAAAGATCAACCCACTTTCCTGTCACATTAATTTTTTTCACCACATCTCCATCCATGTTCAAAATAAGCAGTATCGGAGGTGCAAACGATGAAAAGCCAATAATGGTGTTATCTTTACAGACAAAGGGGCCATCGGCTAGCTCCGTTTTTTCTATTTCTTTCTTTAATTTAATTTCATTTGTTACATGATAAATTTCTATGTTACTTTTTTGTTTCACCACTATTTCATCTCCTGATAATGCGTTTATGCCTTTGACATACTTCTGCATACACTTTGTCTTTGTAATGATCTTTTTGTGCGTGTCATAAAGGATCAATACATCATTTGCATGATCAATCAATGCTAAGCATCCGTTTGATAGAGTCGTCAGTCCGGCAACAATAATCTTAAGTGCCCGAATGTCTGGTATTTCGATGTAACATTTTTCATAACTCTTTAAACAAACTCCTAGATTAAGTTTATCCAAAAATAAATTGGAGAAAGAACCAAAAGGGATAAATTCTATCGGAGTAACATTGATTTGGGCTTCAATGTCCTTCAGTCTATCGGCAAATCGTAGAAGATTTTTAGAATGTACTTTACAACTGCGGAAAGACATATAATACTGGTTCCTATTTTCCTGACTTTTAACATCATCATACAGATTTGATAAGGTTTGAGAGAAGGACTCACATTCTTTTGATAATTCGGACAGTTTATTCGTTTTCTCTGCTGAAACACGAGAAATTTTATCAGACATTTCTTTTTCAAGTTTATTGAAATACGTTCGAATCTCCATACAAAATGGATGTATTGCCTGTTGGGTCTTTATTTCTATCGCTTTCACTTCCTTTATATTGCGCATTGCCTCAGCTTGAATCGTGTTAAACTGTTTTTCTAGAAATTCAATTGAAGCGAGGAATGTTTTATAGTCGTTGTTTTTGAACCATGTTTTAAAAGGTTTGAGAAGGTACTCTTTCTCGCATGTTTTGTGTTCCGAAGTCTTACATTTTTCACAACCAATTATTTCATGTGTTTTACAAAAGAAACTAAATATTTGTTCATGTTTGACACAGGTTTCCTTGCATTCGTTATCCGAGGTTACCAGCAGTTTTCTTTTCGGCATACGTCGCTTGTCAAGTAATTTGTGATCTCTGCAAGGCTTCGGTCTTCGATGGTGCTGATAACAAGTGATACATAAAAAGTCAGAACAGTCCACACAATATCCTTCCGCAATAAAATGGTGTCCGTCTACCGAGCAAGGGTCACACAATAAATTCCGTAACACAAACGGTTCTGTTTCATCAGAAAACACATCTTGTGGGCACCGAGAGGCCATTTCTGACCTCACATTGCAACACCTGTGTAGTTATCTTAAATTGGAAGAACAATTAAATGACAAGATAAATGCATATATACGCTGTCAACTAGGAAGAAATGTATCAGTTTCATCGTACTTGGCTTTGTGCGTTTTCTGACATTGATATAGGGTATCATATGAAACTGCTTGAATCATTCTGCATATCGTTTACCACTTATTTATTCATTCTCGTTTATCATATACCTTCGTCCTCTCGAAAATTTGAAATTAGAGGTTGTATGGGAGAAAATGTATCTAAACAGCGTAAGAATTCTTTTATTATTAACGAAAACTTTTATCAACCTCATCGCTTTCAAACTCAGCGCTTTTTTGTGTTGGGTTTAATGAGTTTGAGTTATACGCCTTTGTTGTTTTTCTGACTTGGATTTTTTCAAGAGCATGTAGGTGAAAGTATAGTAGCTATGATACTGAAACTGTATTGATAGAAGTATCTTCTCACGGGAGAGTGTGCTGAACGAAAAACACAACTCTACGAGAAATTGCGAGTTATTGCCCTTTGCTGTTTTTCAGTCTTTGATTTTGTCAGGAGCAAATCGCTGAAAGTATAATACCTATAAACATAAATCTAATCAAGAGAAAGTGAAGTGCACAATAACCATAACTATGCCATGCACAAGTCGTTTATTGTTGCCCTTTATTGTTTTTGAATCTTGAATTTTGTCCAGAGCATAAAACACAAAGTAAAGAAGCTGTGACTATGAAATTACACGAGTGTATATTTTCTTGCAAGAAAATGAACAGTGAAAAGCATTTTTGTGTTTCCTTAATAGGTAATCTTGTGATCTCTCGTGATCAACACTTCAAAGAATACCCGAACAGTTTCGCCGATAACCTACTGTCACTTTACAAACGACCTAAATGCGTACCGCATGATTAAGGCACTGAGCAATCCTTCAAGAAAGATAGCCAATTAGCCTTTTTACAGTACGAAACACAATGTATACACCAAACTAAAATTATCAAGTAAAGATAAAAACGAGAGAAGCGCAAATAAAAATAGTTTGAATTTAATCCAACATAAGTCAATATTTCTCGATCATCTTAATTATTTCAAAAGAAAACGGAAAGCTCCTGTTCTTTCATTTTTAACAGTTTTTATTGTGTAGAAACACCGTCATAACAATGCGTGTACGCCGCCCATAATAGATATCATCTTCTCGCGCTGTCCGTACGTCTGTAACCATTTTAATGTAATCACAACTCTCCTTACAAGGACAGATCAAGATAAAATATTCGCCGAATGTTCCTCGTCCTATGACCTATCGCATGTATCTCTTTTCTGAAATGGTTTTGTAGGGGGCATAAAGCGATTTTTGTGGAAGCAAATCCAGCGATTTCTTTGTGTTAGATGTGGTCTAAGTACTAATGTGAGAATTACCACGAATCCATGGTTAAGTGACTGAAATACTGACAAATTTGGCGTTAAATCCCACTCAAATACATACTTTTAAGCCATTACAAGCTAACAAAACTTTAGACTTGTCCAAAATGAAAACAAGTTGCAGGTAACATTTCAAATTGGTCTAAATTGGAAAATAAGTACCAAATTAGGAATAGAAAAAAGGAAATGTGAGAAAAGCAGACATTTCTCACAAATTCTTTAAATGACAATATTTCTTCGCAGTTTCAAAAATCGTCATAGTATGTAATTGGTTTGAAATTGTTAAAACCGTATGAAGATACATCTTTATATTTTGTGTAAGGGTAAGTTGTTACATATCATTTATCAAGAAACTTAAACATCAAACGCTCGAAGTTTAAACAGAAGGTATATGAACTCATTTTCTTTAAAAAAAGAAATCAAGGTATCAACATTGTATCACACCAATCAAAGCACCGATGCTACTAGGAGTCGCCTGCTATTTAGTAATTATATCTTTTCACTTTGCGGCTAATTTTTCCGACGATTAGGTAAAATACCTCGTTATTAAACTGGCATATTACTCAAAGCGACGTAAATTATCAAATAAAGCGTTGCGATTTCGTTAAAAAAATGCACTTTTCAATGGAATACTCAAATCGTTAAAAGCCGACTCTTACTCATTCAAATCATTCCAATAGCAGCGACCACTAAAGAGATTTGGTACTAATATTAGAAACAGTCTCTGCATGAGCATGGCTTGCTTTCCAAAAGGTAGAACAAACAAAGAATATCGTACCATATAATCATTTGGATTTTTGAAAATTAGGTCAAAGTTCTATTTAAAACTGAACAGTGAAAGGGAAACTTCCAAGACAAGATACGCTGAATTGTTTGTCCTACCTTTTCTGATTTGTGTACTACGTTTTACGCAACGCATATACTGCCTACGTCGTGGTCGATCGCTTCTATACCGCTTAAAGTAAAAATACAGTTTGTCAATTTCACGATATTTCTTTTTAAGTTGGAATGTGGAGCAATTCCAACTTAGATTTAACAAAACCGCATAATGAACACAAGACAATTTCATTTCGTTTTTTTTATATATATATATATATATATAAATATCACGTGATCTCTTAGATATGAATACACCTCGGGATACTTCTCATCTCAACTTGCCACGGACAATCAGTTAGATGTAGCCGAAGACAATAATATGGCACATGTAAAGGATGATATAACAAGAGGCCCAAAGGGCCTTATCGGTAATCTCAGTCCAAAGAGCATAAAAACAAATAAAAGTCCACTAGATTATGCTACATACTAAATATCAAATCTCTAAGCCTTTTAGTTTGGGAGAAGAAGAGTTTTGAAACTCGTTATATAAGCCATATGTAAAATTCGCGACGTCCGGAAAAGGGCTATTTATGAACATAGGGCAATAATTCACATCATATTAATAGAGATCCACCAGATGATGCTACATACCAAATATCAAAGCTCTAGGCCTATTTGTTTGAGAGAAGAAGATTTTTTAAAGTTTTCACTATATAAGCCTATGTTAAATTTGTGACATCCGGGAATGGGCTAATCTTATTCCTGAGGCATCAATTTGTACAATCTTGATAGAGGTTTACAAGACGATGCTGTATACCAAATATCAAAGTTCTAGGCCCTCCTGTTTGGGAGAAGAAGATTTTTAAAGTTTTCACTATATAAGCCTACGTTAAATTTGTGACATCCGGGAATGGGCTAATTTTAATCCTGAGGCATTAATTTGTGCAATCTTGATAGATGCTACCGGATGATGCTACATACCAAATAACAAAGATCTAGGCTTCCTGTTTTGGAGAAGAAGATTTTTACAAATTTCATTATATAAGCCCTTTGTGAAACTTGTGACGTCCGGCAACGGGCTGATTTTGACCCTTGGGTTATACTTTAAACAATCTTGATAGAAATCCACCAGATGATGCTACATACCAAGTATAAAAGCTCTAGGCCCTCTAGTTTGGGAAAAGAAGATTTTTGAAATTTTCACTATATAAGCCTTTGTTAATCCTGTGACGTCCGTGAACGGGCTAATTTTGACCCTGGGGTTATAATACAATATTGATAGAAGTCAACTAGATGATGCCCCATACCGAATATCAATGCTGTAGGTATTTTGGCTTGGTATAGGAAAAGATTTCCAAAGTTGTCACTATGTAAGCTTATGTAACCCCCCCACCTTTGCCCCCCCCCCCCCCTAGCACGGCCACTTCTTGACAGATTTTTTTTCTTGTACAACTTCCTAGTCCTTGCCCTAAAGACTCTAAATAACAAATGTGAATCTAATCTGACAGCCGGTTCATGACAAGAAGATTTTTAAAGATGTACCATTTTTGCCCCTTATTGAGCCCCACGGGGAGATAACTCCATGACGTGTACAAATCTGAAGTGCCTTCCCATACGGATGCTTCCTGCCAAGTTTGGTTGAAATCCACCCAAGGGTTCTTAAGAAGAAGTCGAAAATGTAAAAAGTTAACGCATAACGCACGACGCACGACGACGGACAAAACACGATCGCAACAGGACGCAAATGCATTTTTACAATCACTTCGCCCAGAGCTTTAAAACATTCTAGAGCGATTAAGGGGGGTCGTAGGCATCAAGCAAACGCGTGGGATTTAAAGCTTTTACTCAATTAAAATCAAATAGATGCAAAACGAAAGTAGAATATTTTGAAAATTAGAATGTAAGCATATCAACTTCCGGTTTCTACTTATTTACTAAATAATTACGCTTTATTATGTCGGTTTTTTCAAGTTTAAATCAATAATAACACATCAAATCTTTAACAAGTGTCATCTAGCTTTCAGCTTGGTCCTTTTACTCAAGATTTTTCACGGTTCTAAGCCGATGTACGAATAAGGAAATTGCGCGACTACAGGGCGCCGAAGATTATTTGATACTATCTTCAACATGTTATAGGATTTTTTTAGGAAAAAGGCAAAACTACCCTGTGCTAACAATAACGTTACAATAACGTTAACTTCCCCCCTTTTTTTAACGTTTTAAATATTCTTTTTTCCTAAGTCTAAACCGGTATTTAAAATCGATCCCCCTGAAACAATTTTTTTTAAATTTTACTCACAACGCTTTAAATATTCTTTTTCCCAAGTCTAAACCGGTATTTAAAATCGATCCCCCTGAAACAAATTTCCGCGCATTTCCGCAAATTTCCACGTATACTGACGTGAGTTTAGTATGATCGTTGCAGAATTGGCCGAGTTGAGGGTCAAATAATCATTGAGGTCACTGATTTCTTACTGTAGAAGCTGTTATTCTCTGTTTTCAAGATTCTAAAAGGAGTTCACGTATTACAGTTGATCAAAATGAGAATGTTATGCTTGAAGATTCTAATTTTGCTGTGCAATACACGAGCTTATAAACCATTCCAACACGAACAATTTTAGACCAGTCCAAATTCAAAGAAGTATCAGATGAAAATTGTAAGTTAATGAAATCTTTAAAATCCTGGTCTTTTTGGACAGAAAATATTGTGGATAATGAAGAAATTGCTTGTAACAAGCAATTTCTTCATTTCCCACAATGTTTTCCAATTTTGAAAGCTTCCATAATGAGGGTCATTTAAAAGCGTCACTGTCTTGGAATGGGTTAAGACAATGCTAGTTTTTGATTTCAGTATGTGGATTTATGTTTTTGTGCATTATTCACGCACATATGTACACGAATTGGAATGCAGGTTTAAGTTTAAAGGAGGAAGGCTTACTCGGAAAGTAATAAATGCATTTGAACCGACTTCCATAGCTATTACCTTTTCAGCGCATTCCAACTTCTCAGTAATTTCAGTCCTTTGATTAAATAAGGAGGATTATTTTACTTTTTATTAAAAAAAAAAAAAAAAACAAAAAAAAAACAACAACAACAACAACAACAAAACACCGTTTCACGAGAACGTTCGAGAATCCATAACGTCAATTCTAACATTTAGACCGACACAACAAAATTTTAGACTAGTCGAATTTCAAAGAAAAAGAACAGCAATAAAACATTTTTCCTTCTTGACAAAATACATGAAGAAAGAAGAACACGAAATTTTTTATTTTGATAACCTTCTTTTAATTGACAATAAAAAATCTCGAGCATTTTGTCTACCTAAACCAGACGGAAAATCTACGCTTGTTGAAGGATTCTCAATGATTTTAGTAATAGTAGTAGTATCATTATCATCGTGTTTTCTTTCTTTTTTTCTTCTTCGTTGCGGGGATGCTTTAACTACCCGGTTATACCTTAACATCGAACATTTTTATACGGGTAGTGTTTGCTGGGATTTTATCCGAAACTATTCGCTTGCATAAGTATAAACAAGAGGCCCATGAGGGCCTGAGACGCTCTACTGGTTATCAAGTTTTCCATTAAAGAAATCTGATATTTCAGGAAGTTAATTGCTCAAAGAAGAATGCATAAAGAAAAAAAAGGGGCTTTATCCCCTTTATCATTTTAAGCAACAATCCTCAAGACCCCTTTTCCCATGTTTCATGACGGATCCACTCCATTTCCAAAAGACAAATGTCCTGTGAAATTTAAAAGACAACTTGATAATGATTGTGATCTTCATCACATACACAAGAATGTTTTGAATGATAATCTGTAAGGCCCCTTTTCCTGTGTTTCGAATGCAACAATTATTCCATGCATCTTTGAAGAGAATCCAATAAAACTGTTGACTTTATTGTGTTAACAAAGATATTAATTTCAAGTTCTCATAAGGCCCCTTTTCCCGTGATATTTTACTGTTGGTTTTATCATTCTATGAAAGTTAAAAGTGAATCCGATGAAATATTGGGAATTCATTATGTTTACTAGAATATTTAAAAAAAAATCATATGTCCCCTTTTTACATGATACTTGATGGATTGTACCCAGTTCTGAAAAAAAACATCTAAGTATTTGTACAATCGTTCTGTGAAGTGAATCCGGTGAAATCAAGGGACATCATTGTATTAACCAGAATATTTAAGAGAGTTTGTCATAAGGCCCCTTTTTATGTGACCCTTGCTATAGTCAGATCCACTGTCAAAATCAAGAATTGGAATGATGGTACAATCAATCTGTTTAATCTGTGGAACTTATTGTGTTAATGAGTTAAATTGAAATCTTCATAGGGTCCCTTTTCTCATGATACTTTACAGTACAAACCAAATTTCAAAAGGAACAATTCTAATGAAGGTAGAATCATTCTTTAAAAGTTAAAGAGAATCAATGAAAACAGTGGACTGAATTGTGTGAAGAATCTTTGTAACAAAACTTTCATAAGGCCCCTTTTTCCGTGAAACTTAACAAATCAGACCCAATGTACAAAGGAACAATCCTAATGATAGTTTGAAGAAAATGATAAAGACTGAGGACTTTATTGTAATAATGATATTTTGTAATAAAATTTTTATAAGGTCCCCTTTCTTGTGTCACTTAACCAATCAGACCTTATTTACAAAGGAACAATCCAAATGATGGTACAATCATTCTATTAAAGTTTGAAGAGATTCTGATAAAGACTGAGGGCATTGTTGTGTTTATGAGGATTTGGTAATAATTTTTCATGCAGCCCCTTTGATACTGGACAGATCAGGCCCAATTTGGAAAGAAACAATCCTTATGATGGTACAAACATTCTGTGAAAGTTTGAACAGAATCTGATGAAAACTGCAGACTTTATCTTGGTGTCAAATTTTTAAAGTAAAATTTTCATAAGGCTCCTTTTCCTGTGATACTTGAAGAAGGATCAGGTCTCATGTCAGCATCAACAATCATGATTATTGTACAATGATTCTTTGAAGGTTTGAATAAAATACAATGAAAGCTAAAGATAAAATTCTCTAAAGGCCCCTTTTCCCATGATACTAGACAGATCACGCATAATTTGAAAAGAAAGAATCCTCATGATGGAATAATCATTCTGGGAAAGTTTTAACAGAATCTGATGAAAACTGTTGACTTTATTGTGGTACAATGATTTTAAAATTAAATTTCATAATGCTCCTTTTCCTGTGATACTTGACGGATCAGGTCTAATGCAAACATCAACAATCATTATTATTGTACATTTATTCTATGAATGTTTGAAGAAAATCCGATGAAAGCTCTGGACTTGGTAACAAGGATTTATAAATGAAATTTTCATAAGGCCCCTTTTCCTGTGCTTCTTGACAGTTCAAACCCTGTTATGAAAAGAGTGATAGTTATGACCTTCCAATCATTCTGTGAAAGTTTCAACAAAATCTGATCAAAGCTGTGGGCTTTATTGTGTTAACAGGGTTTTATTAATTGAATTTTCATATAGCCCCTTTTCCCATGTTACTTGATGGATCTGAACCAATTCCAAAGGTAACTCTTCTAACAAAAGTATAATTATTCTGTTTGAATATAAAGACAACCCCATCTCATCTGTGGACTTACAAGCATTAGTTAAGATTTTTTTAATTGAATTTCCCTAAGGCCCCTTTTCCTATGTTTCTCAATGGATCAGACCCAATTTGAAAGGAACAATCCTTATGATGGTACAATCATTATGTGAAAGTTTGAAATCAATCAGGAGAAATCTAGGGCCATTACGTGTTAACTAAGATTTTTTTTATTAAATTTTCATAGGGCCTCTTTTCCCATGAAACTTGATGGATCAAAGCTACTTCCGAAAGGAACAATCCATTTAATGTAATAATCATTCTGGGAATGTTTGAAGAGAATTTGTTGAAAACTATGGACTCTATTGTGTTTACTAGGACTTTTTCAATCCAGTTTTAATTCGGCCCTTTTTCCCGTAGTCCTTGACTGATCATACCAAATTGTGAAAGGAACAATTCTTATGATGGTACAATCATTCTGTGAAAGTTTGAAGTCAATCAGATGAAAACTGTGGACTCTATAGTGTTAACAAAGATCTTTGAATTAAATTTTAATAAGGCCCCTTTTCCTATGTTTCTTGAGGAATCATATCCGATTCCAAAAGGTACAATCCTTATGATGGTACAATCTTTCTGTGGAAGTTTGAAGAGAATCCGTTGAAAATCGTTGGCTCTAGATTATTACTGAGAAATTTTTTATTAAACACTTCATAAGGCCCCTTTTTCCTGTGTTTCTTGAAGGATCATACCATATTTCGAAAGGAATAATCCTAATGATAGTACAATCATTCTGTAAAAGTTTGAAGGGAATCCGATGAAAACAATTGACTCCAGAGTGTTAAAGAGTATTTCTTAAAAGATTTTTCGATTACATTTTCATAAGGCCCCTTTTCCCGTGTTTCCTGATGGATCTGACCAAAGTCCCAAAGGAACAATCATTCATTGAAAGTTTGAATACAATCTGATGAAAACGGTGGACTCTAGAGTGTTAACGAGAATTTTTTAATCAAATTTTTATAAGGCCCCTTTTCCCCTGTTTCATGACAGATCAGACCCATTTTCGAAAGGAACGATCCTAATGATTGTACAATCATTCTGAGAAAGTTTGAAAAGAATCCGATGCAAACTGTGGACTCTATCATGTAAACGGGGATTTTTAATGGAGTTTTTAATTGAATTTTCATAAGGCCCCTTTTCCCATGTTTCTTGACGGATCATACCCAATTTCGAAAGGAACCATTCTAATGTTGGTACAATCATTCTGTGAAAGTTTGAAGAGAATCCAATGAAAACTGTGGACTCTATCGCGTAAACGAAGATTTTAAATGGAATTTAAATTAAATTTTCATAAGGTCCTTTTTCCCATGTTTCTTGACGGATCTTACCAAATATCAAAAGGAACGATCCTTATGATTGTACAATCATTCTGTGAAAGTTTGAATAGAATCCGATGAAAACTGTGGACTCTATCTCGTAAACGAGGATTTTTTAATTGGATTTTCATAAGGCCCCTTTTCCGGTGATTCTTGACGGATCATACCCATTTTCGAAAGGAACGATCCTTTTGTTGGTACAATCATTCTGAGTAAATTTGAAGAGAATCCAATGAAAACTGTGGACTCTTTCGCATAAACGTGGATTTTTTAATTAAAATTTCATAAGGCCTCTTTTCCCGTGTTTATTGACGGATCATACCCATTTTCGAAAGGAACGATCCTTATGATGGTACAATCATTCTGAGAAAGTTTGAAGAGAATCCGATGAAAATTGTGGACTTTATCGCGTAAACGAGGATTTTTTAATTAAGTTTTAATTAGGCCCCTTTTCCCGTGTTTCTTGACGGATCTGACCCAATTTCGAAAGTAACGATCCTTATGATGGTACAATCATTCTGTGAAAGTTTGAAGAGAATCCGATGAAAACTGTGGACTTTATCGCGTAAACAAGGAAAAGTTTAACGGACGGACGACGGACGGACGGACGCACGGACTGGAAAAAGCCATCGCTATAGCTCTAGTGGCCTTCGGCCAGTACAGCTAAAAATGGCAGACGATGTCCGGAAAGTGGACAACTAAACAGATGCGTTTGTATTGTCATCGCCGTACTTTATCAGTCGTCATATTTTAATGATTGACTGATAAAAGGGGTTTAACCTCACTTTTAACAGTATTTCATTCACAGAGGTTGAAGCACCTAACCATGGATTCCTGGTATTTCCAACACCAGTAATACCACCTGTCGGAAGCTCAAGCCGTTCATCCCACTTATGTTTACGATTATCCACTACCGTATTGTAATGAAGCGACGGGGATAACATCCCGTGTATCGTGCAGCAGTTCGGGGTAGAAACAATCTTCCGCGGACATATAAAACGAAAAAAGGGTCTTAAAATTTATGAATCCTATCAAACTATTAATTTCATTGAATAAAAAAAAAAATAATCAAATTCAATACTGAGACGTCCTAAAAGGAAAAGGTAATCATCGAAAATGAAGATTCTGTAACGTTGAAAAAGGATAAATGAAAGCAGGCGTATGTGTTTTATTCGTTTAGCAGGCGTGTATTGTTTCTTTTCTTTGTATCGTATTTTGCTTTTTTGGGTATAAGAATAAAGCTAAGATTCGAGCGAAATATGATCTAACACAATTGTTGTTCATACATTTTGAAGCATGGCTTCAACCGGTTTTTTTTGGCAACTGACGGATAGGACTCCGTCAGGAAGTTTCATTTCGTTATTTTACAAAATTTGTGGCCATAAACTTGTCTCAAAAAATAAAATGGTAAGATGGCCACCTGAACATAGTAATAATAGCTAGAATATACCTGCCCTTAAGAATTGACAGTTTTCATCATTTACTAAGACAAAATAGATGTCTCTAAACCAATGTCAGTCGCTCAAATCGCAGAATCTTTTGAGCTGTTGTGGAATTTTTGTAAGAGCTCTGAATGATTTTTATGGAATGATAGATGAGCGAGTTTAGTAGCAACTTAATTGGACGATTAATAATGTTTCTTAACTGTACAAGGTATCTTTAGGACCAGGACTCAAAGCTACTGAATGATACCATGAAATAACGAACAAGCAAAGAATTCAAACACATTTTGTAAAAGTAATTATAGTGAAAACTTGTTCCCTATTTTCTTCTTCGTGTTCGTTTGTTTCATACTGATGAGACAAAAGATAAACGAAAAGGACATATTAGGACTCCTCCAAGGTTAATGTAATACATGTATTAAAGACCTGTTAGATCGTGAGTTAGATCGACAAGTAAATCGGAATGATTCGTTTGTATACATTTCAACGCCACTATGAACAATATTTCAGTCAGGGTCATATTTCCCTCATGTTTTTCCTGGGTACAACCAGTTCTAGAGTTGGAAAGCGTTTTGCCAAAGGACGCCCCATTGCAACCAGCGGCGCGGACGGGATTTTGACCCGCAACCATCGATCTCATTCAGATTAGGACCCCACCACACTAGCGACTAAGCCAAACAGGACCACGAATATCTGAATGAAGTTGATTGATTAACTGTATTGGTCAATGATTCTAGTTTTTTAAGGTTCATGCGTTTTTGTTGGCTGGTTCTTTTTCATACGTCCATGATCACAATTTTTAGCACACAACTATTTGTATGCTTTTTGGACTAAGAAGATCTACAAAATTATACTTAAATTAGTACAAATGGTAAACTATTTGATTTGCTTTGCCAGGGTTGCATCTAGAGCGCGGGATTGCGGGAAACCCGCTAAAATAATCATAATCCCGCATTATAAACATTTCTATGCGTACCGTATCCCGCTAAAAATTAAATTGGCCCGCGAAATTTACATTGCCGTGCGTGACGATTTTTTTTTAAATGTAAGGTAACAGGTTAACTGACGAGAAATTCTCACAATTTACTAGTAAAATGTTATTTGATACTTAGTTCTTGTATTATAACTTCAAAATGAGCGGGGTGATGATGGTTACCACGGGCGACGAATTTCAATACTTGAATGGTTTCCGTCTTTCAATATTAGACTAGAAGTCAAATAAGACTTTTTTATTTCCCCCCCCCCTTATTTTCTGTTTTTCGCAAATCACAAACGATTTCACAATTTTTAATTGCAAAAAAATGGATAGGACTCAAGATCCCCTTCGTTACTAGCGAGAAAAGGCGCTCATGGCCATTTTTCGAGAGATGGAAAAGGATACGGCTTCCAGTTTACTTGACAGACAGGGTTCCAGCCTCGAATGACGTACCGGAAATCGTCTGGACGACATGGCTGAATTGAACGCAAATCAGACTTCTCAATCGAACATTTTCCATTTTTTCGGGAAACGACCGCGAGAATCGGAAAATAAGACGGACAATAGGACTGATGGTGATGACTCAAGCCTCGGTGAAAGTGTCATTAGAGTAAATTCGAGTGATAGTCCGGTTGAAACCGGCGACGAACATGATCGGATCATTAAAAGAAAAAGCCCCATGTTTATTTGGACTCTTGGCGAAGAAACAGACCATGGCTTTATACAAACGACAAAAAAGAAATGCTGTGTAAATTCTGTGTAGACACGGGAAAGCAAAATTCTTTTACAACTGGAAATACTAACTACAGAACATCAACTCTAGAGCGGCATGTTGAATTGCCAGCTCATAAACAGGCTATCCTGGACTTAAAAAGAAGTGAAGATTTCAAATCAGTGCAGCTTAATGCATTCAGTAAAAAACACGAGGCCTTACAGCGTGCAATGAGTGTCGTCTATTGGTTGGCGAAGGAAAACGTGGCAAGTCTGAAATTTGGGAGCATGGTCAACTTCCTAGATTTTCACGGAGTGGATACTGGAAGTTAAAGTGTTGGGAACAATGCCACTTACAATTCAAGGGCTTCAGTCGATGAATTTCAGGTAAGTTTAAAAAACTGTACATTATTGCTATTTATTCTAGCTCAGCTTTTTTTTAAATCGAGTTATTGTCAGGACCTGTCTGTATGGAGAAGACATAGGAGTTACCAGCATGACAAACTCTATCCTTGGCCATGCCCCGACAGTCATTACAATTACTTGAATTTGGCATCCATATTCTCCATCACAATAGCAACCCGTGCTATCAAGAGGGATAACTCTTTAAAATTAGGCTCTTTTCAATTTCGATTTAGTCACTATCAAGGACCTGCAGCTGACAGTGGCATCCCTTTGAGGTGCTCTTGTTAAATCAAACATTTGTGATATTGATTTCTTTGCTAACTTCTTATCGTAAGATATATTTTCCCTTTTTGAACAGTGCATTTTTCAAATTCATGTTTGAATGATTTTAGGTAAATTGTACATGGCCATAATATTCTATCAATCTATGGAGAAACGTTATGAAAAACAATGCAAGCTTTTTAATATTTCCAATAGTGTTTTCTACCCAGAAAGACAAGTTATCTAGAAACTTGGAGCTGTTTTCTTTGATTTAAGACCAGTCTATAGTTTTTTCATGAGGAGTAGAACGACTGAGCATGTTTAGAATTGTTTGGTCTTTTTTACAGCTTAACAGCAACTTGTTCTGATCCTATTATGGTTTCAGGTTATTTTAGCCCCTTTTCTCAAACTATCACAGGTTGTAACATCTAATATTTCACTAGCACTTTTTTCCCTTTTCAACAATACATGTACTTTGCAAATTAAACATCATTTTTATGTCATCTGCAGCATCTCTGAATTTTGACTGACCCATTTTTTCTGGTAGAAAGTTAGCCCATCTCATACTGATCATTGCAAAAGACCTCTGTACCCAAAGCTTCAGCAGACAGTATAGACTAAGATCATTCCGCACAGATGTGCAGCCTGATCATAGCTTACACTACCTGCTCTTCATTTAATTATTATGGGAAAGCATGAGCAAGACTGGTTCCAAAATATGATAATATGAGACGAAATTTAAATTCAGGAAAAGTGTTAAAGAAAGGTGTTGATTTATTTTTCAGGAGTGTTTGGCTGAAGTAATAGAGAATGACCTTTTGAAGAAAGTACATGCTAGTCCATACTTTAGCCTCTTGACTGATGAGAGTACTGATATTTCAAACACTAAGAAAGTTGTGATATACATCAGAGTGATTGATCCAGATACATATGTAGCTTCTACACATTTTCTTGGTAATGTAACTGTGGAGGGATCCTCAGCAACAGCTGATATATTATTCAATTTGATTTTACAGTTCTTAAAATCCAAGAATATCAAAATGAAAAAGTTGATAGGCTTTGGAAGTGATGGGGCCTCGGTCATGGTTGGGAAGAAGAGTGGAGTTGCTACAAGGTTCAAGAAGATCTGCCCTCATTTAATTAATGTTCATTGTATGGCCCACAGATTCAATCTCTGTACTTCTCAAGCATCCAGATACAATGATGTTTGGTGATCAACTTACAAGTGTAAAAGACAAAGAAGGTGTCACATTCAAAGGCATTTTACTCCACATCCATAGAAGTACTGTCAAGAAAGCTACAGATGATATAGCTAGTATAAGACATGATTTTGTTACAGCCCTCACTGATCAAATTAAGTTGCGCTTTCCAAAGGAGAGTACTGACATAGCTGTTTCATTTGGAGTATTTGGATTGAGAAACCTGTCTTTCCTTTCAGCAGGTGAATTTGAGAAATGTGGAAAGAAACAAACTAAATTACTGGCTGATTTATATGGGAAAGAACAGAAGTCAAAAGAATGTACTTCTCCACCTTTCGTACAAACTTCTAATGTATTCCCTGAATGGACTCTAGCCAAAACTGTGATAAAAAGAGAAATGTACCCTAGGGATAATATGGGACAATTGTGGCAGATTATAAAAAAACATCATAGTGAGACATTTCCAAATATTTTGAAGCTAGCTGCTGCAGCTCTGGTAATGCCATTCCAAACAGCAGACTGTGAGAGGGGCTTTAGCAAACAAAATATCATAAAAACCCCATCTTGTAACCGCCTTGAAGGATCCTCTCTTTAGCAGTTGATGATGATAGGCATTGAGGGGCCACCATTGAAAGAATTTGATTTCAAAAAGGCTGTTTTAGTGTGGAAGTCAAAGAAGGAAAGGAGGCTGTTTAAGAATTAAATCATATCTATAGTTGAAAGTTATTTAAAATGTTGTAAAATTAAGATATAAACAGTTTAGTGTGTTAAGTTGATTAAGTTGAACAGTTATAATAAAAGTAAGTATCATATTTTCCTAAAAACTGCTAAGGAAGTGGCTTTGTAAATAGTAAAAAACTGGGGTTAACAAATTAACTTACTGTGACTACTAGTAGACAATACCTGAATATTTTAAAGTTCCCTTGAAGAATCATAGAGTAACCCATTTTATTGAGGACACAAATATGGTAAGATAAACTCTATCGTATACATTGAATCTTAACACCCCTCCTCCCCCCCAACACACTTTACCCAATATTTTGGCTTAGCCCCCCTTTTTCTGATTGTAATGGGGGACAGCCCCCCATTTTGAGAATTTCTAGATGCAACCCTGCTTTACTAGATAGCATGAAATTATAGGAATTGAAGAGAATACTTCTATTTTGTTTTCATCGGGGTATTAATCTAAAATAATAATAGAAATAATCATGTTCATGTATGAATTTGTTCGTCCTAAAAGAATAACCACACTGCAAGAACCCTTATCGCTAATTCATATAGTGTAATACATTTTGAGGGTCATACCTTAATGAAGAAAATTAAATATTCTCTTCGTGCCTTAAGGGATAGCATTACGGCTGCAGCATATGGATATTGATTCTTTAGTCCTTTTACTAAGGAGTTGTGTCTACGTGAATATTTTTAGTTTATACCCATATCGATACGACAAATTTTACACTTGTCGAAATTGAAACAACGACAACTATTGTTGACAATTTATTAAGCAATTTCTTTATGATTTCACAGTATTTAAAGAACTCTTTATTCTCGAGGAAGGTAAAATGCGGGATTGTTTTAGAAATAGTAGATATAGGTTTTATAACAATCGTTATTTCATTCAGAAAATTTTTGGTTTTTTATTGTTATTGATATTTTTTTCATGATCATAAGTATTATGCGTTGAAAAGGCCAGTCCTTCACAATCTAGGTTAAACAATTTTTAGAGTCATACGATGATTTAAAGTCCCAACAACACATGTTCTCCGACAATATAATTGACCAATCATGGCTGTCAATCAAATAATCAGTCGACCAATGGAATCATTCATTTAGACTGGAAGTTATTTTTGAATTCTAACATTCGCCGCAATTTATGTGAAATATATTTGTTGATTTGGCGAATGAAGCATCGTAGCCAAAGCATAATCAAGCTGTAGCTACGACGTTTAGGCAGCCAACCAACTATTCTACTAATTTGCTACATGCTACTTGCCATAAGTCTAGCAAATTAATGCCATTAACTATCGAAGCGGAATTTCTTGTCGGAGTCAGTAAGTCGGGGCGAACTGAATAAGTGAGCGAGGCAAGCAATTGGTAACATCGAAGGAAGCATTCACCTTTTTACTTCTTACCGACATTATTCAACAAAAAAAGGAAACATTTAATTTTTTACTTTAAAACATGATAATGATGATAACTATAAATGATAATGTCATCTATATCCAAATGGCAAACACACGTTAAGTGTTCTTTATAAAAAAAGGTTGATAAAGCTGTATTAAAGGCTCATAGAGACATGCAATCAAAACAAATCAGCATAGTTTGAAGTACAGTTAGGAGTTTGTTTTGAACAGTCACAGATCACCTGGGACTGAAAAAAGAAAAATCTAATGTATGACAAAGTTCGAACTTAGCAAAACTCATTAAGAATAATTAATTCAAGACAAAAATAATTAATGCATATTGAATTACCAGACCGGTGACCGCGGATACAGAGTTTCGACAGGAAGTTCGACAAAGTTATAAAATAGAGATATTTTGCAAAGACATGGACAGTAACTAAAATAAAATATGGTCGGTTGGCGACCTAGGCGCTGTAACTGTAGATTGAAAAAGCTAAAATGCGACGTAAAGTTACCAAAGCAACAACTAAAATATTAACTTCCGGTCTAAATTATTTGATAAGAAGGATATTTCGATTTATTGTTTGACAGCCGAGATAAGTCTTTTATATTCATTTATTAAATCATGACCAAGTTCACCTTCCCGAGAGTTTGCCCTTTTTACGTGACGGGTCATAAATACTTCTAATAAAAGGACGTTGTTAGACTGATAAAATGTTAATTTTTCTCATAAAGGTAAATCAATACTCCTTTATCATTTTCGGCAGTTTAATAATCTAACTCCAAGTCTAGCAACAGATAAAACAAATATTTAAATCAAAGCGCTGAAAGCCTGAGATATGTATACAGGAGATATATAATATGGGCTAAAAAAGGTTGATGGTCGGATTATCGGAGGTGCCACTTTCTACCCAAATCTACTGTCGATTATGCGCAGATCTGCCAATTTGTGCGCTAGGGGACACGACCTGTCCGCAATAATTTTCATCCCGTTGAGGCATTGTAACGATATACTTACGATGTGAGTATTCTACCACACAGACCAATTTTGCGCTTTATAATCTCCAGATAAAGAGATTGGCAGAGGGCGGGTTAACCAGGTTAACATGATATGTTTACCCCTCAAAAGACGTAGACGTTGCATCCTTTGGGTAGAATTCGGATGTAAAAATATATAGACACAAAGTCCGAGCACGACCAAACTGTTTTCGGACAGTGCGTATACCATCCTATGAATGACCGATTAATTTGTTAAACAAAACATTTCAATCGTGCGTAAAACCGACAGCTTCGCTTATCAGCTTTATACAGCAACTTCGTCTAACCGGACCGTTTAACATTGTTACTCTAGAATAAGTAATATTATTTTGGTATGAAACAAACACATTTATTTTTTCTTAACAATATGATATGATTATATATGTTTGATAATTTCCAATATATTATATATCTCCTTTCTTTCTTTCCATTCACTCGTCAAGTTTTGATAATTTTGCCAAATTCAGAACACTCACACGCAAGTACTGTACATAAAGCCGACAGCTTTCAATGAGTCATATCTTGCCTTCGTCCTTCTCGCCTCAATCGGGCGTATTAATTTATGGTCAGATCCGATCTACTTTTCAAGCGAAAGAAGATCACATTGATTGCGGTAGATGTTTTTACATTGTGTTTTCACGTTAAACTCTCCATGGGTTTGAATGTTTAGCATTGTAACTTTAGCCTCAGATAGCTTACACAATCTCAAGCTAAAAACTAGAACATCAAGATATTTGCGATGAAAACAAATACAGGTATCCCCAGGTATAATACCTGTATTTCATAAAATTCAGGAAATAAGATCCCCAATGCCGCAAAATACACCCGAACGGGTATTTAATAGTTAGATATGAATCAAATATGTCTTAATTTATTATTATTATTTTTTTTTTTTTTTTTTTGATGAGAGGATGGTTTATGGTTTATATCTACTTAAGGCGTATAATTAAAACTCACGAGGTTCGGATGACCACACTCTACGTGACCTCATTTGCATATGTCCATCATTCAACAGAAAAAAAAAAACCCAAAAGTCATTACGTTGACAAGAAACAATTATCATCATGAAATACGTCACATCTAGGAGTAGGACAAGACCATTTAAGCCGCCCATATCAATATTAACTCCCAGTTACAGTTTTGAAATGAGCATTACAGAATTGAAAATTAGTTAGCGAAAATATCACCAGTTATGATGACATTGGTTTTTCAGGTGAGAGCGAATAATCAATTTTTCTCAACATAATGGTCAACTATTTGACGAACCAAGTGACTATTAAACGACTCTTTTCAGCTTTGTGCGTGAAATCTGTAAAATTAAGTGGATACATAGCCTTTGGGGAAAGTGCCACTTTTTGATTTAATAACCGATCTCAGAATTTTTGCAAATCTTTTTGTAAGAATATTGTTTTCAAACAATAAATGAGATGTTATATTAATAATAAGAAAGATGAAAACTACAAAAAAGAAGGAGAAGAAATTATGACGAGCCCGGTTCAAAAAGACCTCCGTGGACAAAAGGCCGTGCTTTCTTCTTCTTTTTTTTATTTTAAATCCGTTATTTTATACATGACACATGTAGTAGCTTACATCATACGCATAACGAAGACTGTGTGTTCATTGTGTGGTTTTAATTTTGATATAGAGCGACATTAACTTCTTAATAGAAGCTGAAGATACATTTCTATAAAGATAAATACTATACGAAGCCCCCTATTCATAATAGAAGAATGTATTTGAAAGTTTGAGAATGAAATTGTGTTTGATATTTGCATGGCTCGAGGAAAAAGGGCGTCAAAAAGTTGGACTGTGTTGGAATGGGTTAAGGAAGACGAGCTTTTTGACAACGTTCTTTTAAATGAGATAGATCGAAATCCGTCCGACGTTCAGAGAGACCAAACAATGGCAAGTGCTTCCGTCTTTCACCCTACTTTCTGGCGTCTGGTCTACCTGAATGAGCGTTAAAAATGAATGCAAGACGGTAAATCTACGCTTGTTAAATGGAGGTCTCGATGTTTCTGAAACTTTGATAAAAAATAAATATCAAATGCCGAAAAATATACTCAAACGAACATTTAATACTTTAAACTGAGTCAGGTATTGTCTTGGTGTTAAAATCTAGTAGGCCTAAAAGGACTTTTAATGGTTTTATCGGAAAGGTTCAGCGGAATTCCAGGTTATTTTTAGATAACACGTAATTCGGCCTTCGACATCGAATGACCTCATTTGCATATGACCCAAAGCCAAATGAAGGTAGCAAATTCACTTGAGAAACAGCCAAAGTCCTAATTCATGTAACATGAAAGGGTTAGCGCAAAGCTACGGTAAGTGTTTATATTTACAGAATTAAAGACCTGCTAGCGAACATACCTCCTGATGACGTAACGATGACGTTAGTGTGATGTAATTTAAACTAAATTCAAGGTTACAACGGTTATTCGCATCACGCGAATGATCATATATTCTTCGCAACGGTTTTGGATTAATCTAAAAATAGATTAATACCCTACGTATAGGTTTTAACTACCCATTGACACCTAAACATCAAACTTTACACTGGTAGTGTTTTCTGCGATTTTGTCCGAAACTGTTAGTTTGCATCAGTTTAAAAATGGCAGACGACTTCTAGAAAGTGGACAACTAAACCAACAGTTTATAACCCGAAATGCGATATTTGATTTCAATCCCTTTCAATCCCTTAATACCTAATAGTACATTCGTTTGTATTGACATCACCGCATCGCGATTGGTAATATTTAATCGGTTACCGTATTCTAAAGAAGCGACGGGGATAATATTCCGTGTATCGTGCAGCAGTTTCGGGACAGAATCAAATCCACCAACATCCAAAACGAATTATTGAGTCTCAGAATTTACGTGGACTTAAAAGTAAAGATACCACATTGCTATAAATTCCATGAAATTAGAAAAATTAAATAAATGAATAAAAGATAAGAAACTGAAGCGTCCCAAAAGGGAAAAAATCATGATCATGATAAAATGAAGATTCTATGTAGTTGAAAAAAATAAATGAAAGTAGATATTTCTGTTTTATTCGTGAAACAGACGTGTATGGTTTCTTTCCTTTGTATCATATTTTGCTTTTTTGGGTTTAAGAATAAAGCTAAAATGCGAGTGAAATATGATCTAGCACAATTGTTGTGCATATATTTATGTGAAGGTAGTGTATTACATGAGGATTATACTATTAAAAATAATTTTCTTCCATCTACCACATTTTTTTGAATTTCTATTTTTTTAGAAATTTTGATAAAATATGGATGTGCCTCAAATAAAGGAGCCACAAGCCCTTCTGCTTTTTCATTTGCTGACCAAATTTGTTCCTAAAATAATGCTTATTAATCTCCAATCATGTATGAACCTTTAGTTTATATTGTCATATTGAACAAAATTGACCTATTCAATTTTGATTTAAGTAACCCCAAAATTTCACGTTTGTAAAATATTTTGAAAGAATTGAATTGTTATTTTCACCATGTTGCAGCACTTGTCAACCTATGAAATTGATAATGAATTTGACCACAAATACGCTTGTTCTTATCCTTAAATATCAAGAAAAAATAAAACCGGTAACATAGTCTTTTTTAATTTAAGTCTTAATGGTCAAATTTTCTCAAAATGTAAAATTCACATTTTTTCAGTTTTGTTTTAGGGGTTTTGTAATTGTTTATTTACGCCTGTTTATGATTTGTACGATGTTCTGGTATAAGAAACTTCGCATACAGTCAAATTATAATGCTTTATTTACCCAAAAGAGTTTTTGTAGAAATAATAGCACCTTGTTGAACACCACAAAGAAAATAAAAAATAACAATATTAAAACTCAATTGAAAGTTTGTTAATAAAAATAGATCAGATGTTATCTGTTAAAACTGCTCCTATGCGGACTTCTGAGGAGTTTACTCGTACACTACTTTTTAATGATTTTTATTTTATTTCTCCCTCATGAAGTCAATTCTATACATCTTTTCCATATGATACCACAGAGGCCTTGAACTTTTTTGCATGTGGTAGTGCATCTAACGATGGCAGAAGAACAGATACAATAACAGTCCTTAACGGGGTCAGTCGTAGTAATGTAGCTATGATAATTATAGTTGATAAGTTAGAACCACCAGTTTTTTTTCAATCATTGGCAACTACAAAAGCTAGTATCAAATATGACAAAACATAGACTAAAATGCATGTAATAAGTAAATTACTCTCTTAGCTGATGAAGCGCAAAAAGGCAGAATGAAATGTTTCAATTAGAAAGTAGTTTAGACATGAGTGTTACACTAGCGTTTAAAATGTGACTTTTGGAGTTACAGAAGAAATCAGTTTCAATGAAATACCAGTATGAGTACATGTACTTTTTAAAATGCTAAACAGTCAGAATTTGTTCAAAGAAATGAATTGTGTATGACTGCAGAAAACCGTTAACAAATATAGGAGTATTGTATAATGATGTAGAAGTGTTTTCTTGTTCTTTTCTTTTTAGTGGAAAGTGAATGTAATTGACAATCACTTTTAGTCTTTGTAGCCATTATCAACCTCAAGGAAAAACAATTTGTTGATATAATGATGACTCTTGTCAAACAATTCATAAAATCATTCATATGTATAAAGAAAAAAATCATTAAGGATGTTCAAATATTTTAAAAACAGATATAAGATATGTTTTCAGACACAAGTATGTTTTGCAGACAGTTTTTTAATTAAAACTTCAAAGTTGTTGATATAGATAACCTTACTAATTGCCAGGTACTGCCAGACCATTAACGTATGCACTAGTTTCATCTTGATGGTGTTAACAATATTTGATTTACTGGTTGTCATCTTAATGGCTTTGTTAAGACATGCATATATCTATGGTAAAAGTGGACACCCTGTCTAATACCCTTTCAATGATAAACCACTTTCTTAAACTAATTTTCCTATTGAAAATTAGAAGTGTAGAATATATTTTGGGATGAAAAGAATATTTATTAAATAAAAATAGTTTGTGAATTGGTGTTTTGGGGGGGGGTATTTTCATACATGCAACTTTCTTAGGAAAATATCTGTATAATTACTGCTATACCTTTACAGAAGTCGGTTTCTGTATGTGAATCTTCCACTCATCATAGTTATTAATGCAAAAATATCGATAGTATTTCATTAGAAAGTGTTTTGGTAACCATAACACATTTTAGATGGACATTAGATTTTTGTCCAAAACACCACCTTTGCTCATATCATGCATAATATGAGATTATTTCCGGTTTTCAAATTTTATAAAATTTTGTGTGTTTTATGTAGACATACAGGGCCAACTTTCCTAGCAATTTCATAGGTTGACAAAGACTAGAACTACCATAAATGTTTTGTTGAGCTTTGTGTTTGGAAAATTTCAGTGTCAATTTTATCCATACTTTTTACATTTAGGTTTTTAAAAAAACAGTCAAGTCAATACCTATAATAGCACAATTTGTATCTAATATCTCTATAAGGTGTAACTTTACTATTCAATATAAAGAATTAGGAAAATAATGAATTTTGACAACTTTGGATTAAGTTTTTTCAAGGCAGGTACCAGCCAAAACTAGGAGTACCCCGAGGTGTTCTCCTACGTAGTTATCAAACCTATAGTTTTCGAACATCAGGTAAATGACTAAGCGGATTATTTGTGAATAATTATGGACGTAAATTGAAAGATCGAGAATGCAAAGAGCGCTCTACATATAATTGAAATCGACGATACATCCATCTTATATTGGCGGATCTTCATTGACTAGGACGAATCAGATGCCTGTAAATCCATGTCATTTACAGAAACCCATGATCTGTTGTAGAATCTTTCATCTTGAGTGAGTGCTCTGAATGATATGAGTGGAATGATGGAATAGTGATTTTAATAGATTGGTATATCGGTTAATTGATTGACAATCTGATCCGTGAATTAACTTTATTCATTAAATCTTGACGAAGTTAACCTTCCCGAGAGCTTCCCCTTTTTACGTGACGAGTAAGAAATACTTCAAATGAGAGGACGTTGTTAGATTGATAAAATATTTCATTTTCTCATTAAGGTAAGTCAGTACTCCTTGATCATTTCTGGCAGTTAAATGATCGACCCTTATATTAAGGAACTGATAAGATAAATATATGACAAACGATATCAACAAGATATTCACGACTTTGAGCTAAAAAGAAAGCATTGATAAATATCCTACGAGATATCCTTAATCAAGTTCTGTATTGTTCTCAATGAGTGTGCACAAAAGAGGGATATCGGCAAATTAAGGAAACCAAAATTTCCCTTATGCCGCAAAATACACACGATCAGGTTGAAATAGTTGAATTTGAGCTTAACATTGTCTTCAATTTTTTTGATGAGCAAAAGCCTTTTTGTTAATATCTACTAAAGGTTTAGCGGAATCACGTATAATTTTATAATTCATGACGTATGGTTGTCGATACCACGTGACCACATAAGCATATGATCAACATTCAGAGAAAAAACAAAGTTGTAAAGTGACAAGCAACAACCAACATCATGAAATACATCATATTTATACGAAAGGCAAGACAGTTTTAACAGCTTTTATCTCTCGCGACAGTTAGAACTGAGCTTTACAGAATTGAAAGTTGGCTAGCCAATATGTCACCAGGTGACGTTTTTATGACGTTAGTCTTTCAGGTGCGAGCGAGTTATCTTTTTTTGTCAAATTTAAAAAAAGAGGGTCAACTATTTGACGCACTAAGCGACTTTCAAAATATGCATTGCGTCTTTCTGCTAGAAATATGTAATATTAAGTTTTTACGTACGCAATAAAGAAAGTAAAACATATGCTTTTTATAACCGATCTTAGATTTTTGCAATCTACTTGTCGTTATATTGTATCTAAACAATAAGGAGATATACTATAAATACATGTAATAAAAATGATAAAAAAAAATCTGTCGTATGAAAAAACATCCACATCTCCTTTAAGATCAATCAGAAATTGACGCACATGCCCCTGTTTTCATTATTTATGCAACAGTAACTGCTGGCTAGCTGGTGTCGATATTGTATAAACATAATTACGACGAGCCCGGTTACCAAAAAGCTCAGTCGATAATTAGCCGTGCCTCGAATCTTTTTGTTCTGAATTCTTATCAGCTCGGCTAGCATTATTTCCAAAGTTTTGATTAAAGTCATAGTTACATGCGTAATTTTATACATGGATGTATTTTACTTCATAAACATAACGAAGACTGTAAATTCGCCGCGTGGTTATAAATTTGAATATAGTATGACATTGATATATTGATTTCTAACAAGAAGCTGAAGATACATTTGTAAAAGGTATATACTATACGAAGCTCCCTCTTCAATATTGAAGAATGAAATTGAACGTTTGAGATTGAAATTGTGTTTGAAATATATGCGTGGCTGCAGGAAAAAGTAAGAAAATAGGCAAAATTTAAGACTCAAAATCGAACAAATCTTGAAAGATATTGAAAGAGCCGAAAAGGCAACGCACATATGGAAACATTTTCAATTGAACACCTTGGCATGTACCAATTACTCCTTTGTCACTGAATGTCCTAAGGTTAAAGCAAATCGAGCTCAGAAGACTACCAGCCGACAAAAAACAAAAAAATGACAAGGACGCCGACGACAACAAGGAAGCCTATGACACCGACTTCAACAAAAAAAAACTTCGACACGACTTTAATATTACTACGACATCATATCAGACGTGGACGTCGGCGACATCTAATATGACTAGCACGCTTAGAACAACAAAGATAATGCCGACGGCGAAAAAATCAGCTCGACCCAGAAGAAAACAAGGATGACTACGACATCAAAGATGACACCGATTGCGACGACAACAGAGATTACTACGAGGACAAAGATGACATCGACGCCGACGACAACGAAGATGATGTTTTTATTGAACATAGCATAATCTTTATTCTCCAAGGTACAAAGTTTTGTACAATGTTAGGAATATTTATAGGAACCGAAGGTCGAGTCAAATGATATTCTACAAAGACTGATGTAGTATTCCTTTTATTATATACTAGAGAATAAGCAGAAATTTAAATATCTACATAATTTGTAAACTCTGTAAATCTGAGAATTTTATGAATGGCTGGTAAATATTTCAACCGCGACAACCTTCAAAGAGTAAGTCATTCTTCAGGACAATGACAAATCGCCTGTAAGATACTCTATGAAAAATAACCTACATTGGGTTGACACGTACTTCCATTCTCTGTAAGATCTCTATAACTCAAGGAGAACTCTTAAACTCAAGAAGGTTTAATAAAGTCCCGTTAAAACTTCTCTGGGTCGACATTTCAGCGCACACAATACACAAATCTAATCAAAGGACTGAAAGTACTGAGAAGTTGGAATGTGCTGAAAGGGTCATAACTGTGGAATGCGGTTCAAATTCATTTATTACTTTCCGAGTAAGCCTCCCTCCTTTAAACTTAAACCAGCATTCCCATTTGTGTACCTATGTGCGTGAATAATGCACAAAAACATAAATCCACATACAGAAAACAAAAACTTGTATTGTCTTAACCCATTCCCAGACTGTGACGCTTCTAAATGACCCTCATTTTGAAAGCTTCGGAAAGCATTGTGGAAAATGAAGAAATTTATTGTTTCAAGCAATCTCTTCATTATCCACATTTTTTTCTATCCAAATAGACCAGGATTTTTAAGATTTCATCAACTTACAATTGTCGTCTGCTACTTCTTCTGCATAACATTCTCCTTTGATCAACTGTAATACGTGAACTCCTTTTAGAATCTTGGAAACAGAGAAAGTAAGAAATCAATGACCTCGATGATAATTTGACCCTCAACTCGGCAAATTCTGTGACGATCATACGAAACTCACGTAGATTTTCACTTCAGGTTTAAGAGTATACGTGGAAAGTTTCGGAAATGTGCGGAAACTTGTTTCAGGGTGATCGATTTGAAATACCGGTTTAGACTTAGGAAAAAAGAATATTTAAAGTGTTGTGAGTAAATTCAAAAGGAAAAAAGACGTTAACGTTATTGTCACGTTATTGTTTGCACGTGGTAGTTTTGCCCTTTTCCTAAAATATCCTATAATATGACGAAGATTGTATCAAATTATCTTCGGCGCCCTGTAGTCGCGCGATTTCCTTTTTCGTTAATCAGCTTTGGAACCATAAAAAATCTTAAGTAAAAAGGACCAAGCTGAAAGCTAGATGACACTTGTTAAAGGTTTTATTTAAACGACATAATAAAGCGTAATTATTTAGTAAATAAGTAGAAAAAGGAAGTTGATATGTTTACATTCTAATTTTCCAATCTTCTACTTTCGTTTCGCATCTATTTGATTTTTATTGAGTAAAAGCTGTAAATCCAACAATAATCGCGTTTGCTTGATCCTATGATCCCCTTTAATCGCTCAAGAATGTTTAAAGCACTGGGCGGCGTGATTATTGTAAAAATGCATTTCCGACCGCAGCCATATTTGCAAACATTGCCCATCTATGGTCACATGACTTCCACATGTCACTTGAGATCACGTGATTACCGAACACGGGACGACGAACCACAAAAAACAAATTACTGCGCTGATTATAACAGTGGATTTTAATTAGGTCTAAAGAACAATAAAATGTCGATTATCGAGGTCTATTTTTGAAAGTAAACGCACAACTAGGCCTCAACAGTCAACCATGTTCATAGCACTCTGTTGGAATACAATATCTGAACATGTTAGTAATAAATTCTAGTAACACAATAATAAAGGAGTCTCTTAGTGCGATATATGGAACAAGCACGGGATTTTACACCGCTGTGATTTTATACTTGAGAATACATTTTGGAAAAGAAGAAATCGCTTGTAACAAGCAAATCCTCATATTTCCAACAACATTTTTAGCTCACCTGAGCACTTCGTGCTCAGGCTGAGGAATTTAAATCGTTCTCTGTCGGGCTTCCGCCATGCGTCGACTGTCAACGATTTTGAAACGATATTTCCTCCCAAGCCACTGGGCCAATTTCAACCAAATTTGGTAGAAATGTCCTTTTGTTGGTGCCCTGTAAAAATTTCTTAAATAATTGAAATCCGTTGAAAATTCTGGTTGCAATGACAACAAAACTGAAATTTTGAGCCACAGGGTGTATGGAATTAATATAGATATAGAATGCAACACTTTCAAAATTAATAGGCCAATTTTAACCAAATTTGCATGAATTAACCTTAGATTGCCCCCTTTTAATCATTGCTAAATGATTTGAAATCTGTCGAAAGCATTGGTTGGCATGGCAACATAAGCTGATTTTAGTTAAATTTCAAAGGAGGTCTCCTCCTGACCAAGTATCGGCCTTATCTCAGGTGAGCGCCAGGGCCACTGGCCCTCTTGTCTACCACATAAGATGATTTCATTTCAAATATCATCCAATGCCTTATTGTTGTCTGCAACCCCTTTCAATTTTAACTAGTCTGAATTTCAAAAAACGGGAAAGGGTTAAAGAAGAACATAAGGCACATTTAACAACGACCAACTACCACGAATCTGACTTCGACGGCGATAAGGATAACGACGACAACTAAGTTACCGACGGCATCAAAGACAACTAAGACGCAAAACAAAACAAATATGAAAACGACGCCGACAACAACAGATATATCTGTGACGCCGAGTCAAAAAAGATGATTATAAAGCCCACGTCAACAAAGATCGCAACGAGGCACACGATAATAAAGATGTTCACCTTATCTACGACCACACAGATTACTATGACGCCGACGAGAACAAAGGTAACCGAGAAACAGACAAGAACAAAGATAACTAGGACATCGACGACAAGAAAAATAATGACTGCGGCGGCGATGAATACGAGGCTAATGATTACGAAGATAATTATGCCGGCGACAAAGGAGATGACAACGATTTCGACGACAACAAAGGTGACAATGAAGCCAACTTCAACAATGGTGAGACTGAAGCAATGTTCCACGAAGCTGACTTCGACGACGACAAGGATAACGACGACAACGAAGAAGACACTGATACCGACGGCATCCAATGTGACCAAGAAACAGACAACAACAAAGATTAGTACGACTACGACGCAAACGATAAAAAAAATATGACTACGACACGGATGACAACGATGCAGTCAACAACATCAAGTCTCTAACAATTACTCTATTTTCCTCCGAATTATATTGTAGAAATGAACCCAGAACTGAGCGTCGTTCTATGTTCTACTAATAATAAGATTAACCCATTCTCACACAATTCCGCTTATTATGGCCCTTTTGACAGCCTCGATTTGTATATTCTTATTCCTTGTCATGCTGAATATAATCCTTACCTTATTTCAAATTAAAATCAAAGGTCTGAAATCACTAGAAGTACTAGTTAAGGGTAAAAATTATTTTACAAATTGAATTTATAAATATCTCTGTGTTGATAGAGTCAATCAGGAGGTGTAAACCAAGGTTTGTCTATACCTCCTGCCAAAGCAGGAATATTCCGGTTTCAGCACGACAAGGGTTAACATTTACCATAAATGTTATAATAAACTTCCCTTTTACGAAAGTTCTTAAATAATATGCTAGATTCTGAGATTTTGCGACAACGACATTAGTAATGCAGAACTATGATAATGTATCTGCTTTCATGTATAAATAACGTTTAAAAACTCAAAGTACAGCGCAGTTGGAATTAATTGCGAGCATATTTTAAACGCACACTATGGTGGTGTTTTGTTGCACCTTTACTATTACATTGCGCATTACTTTCAAAAAGGAGTTGTTTTTTTTAACGTTTATGACTGACTGATTGTATGGCGCTTAACGCCACTTTTGATAGTATATTCAGTCATATCGCGGTGGGTCGAGCACCTAATCATTGTTTTTCTACACTTGAAATCCAGCTTCTCATCCCATTTGGTTCAAAGCGTTTATGAAGACCTCTTGTTAAATTCATACCTGTAAATCTGAGCAGCGACGCCAGTTGGGAAGAGCCAGTGGAGGTAAAATTCCCAGTAAGACTTAGCATGTATCAGCAGAAAAATACACTTTGATATACAGTTAAGGCATTTGCTATATTCCCCGCGAGTATATTGAAGAAAGGGCATAAGAAGTATCATGGACGCAGACAAAATACAATTATAATAGATCGCAATTAGCAAAGCTCAGGAAAACTGAAATTTCATTATTCCGAAAGACAAGACGTTGAGTCATCGCAACATCTCGTGTGTTTCTTCCATGATTTGCTAATTTAAATCTCGGTAAATTTTAAAGAACATTCACCATAATACAAAAGGGTTCCATCAGTAAAAATAATATTTTGTTATACACAAAGGCGTAGCACAGCTGCTTCTCGAAAGGGACAAAATTGTAGACCTTGCAAGCTCTAGGCCTTTCTGTTTTTGAGAGCAAGTTTTCATTATATAAGTCGGTGTAAAACTTGTGATGCACGCGACTGGCCAATTTTGAGCTCGGGCCATAATATGCACATTATTGATAGAGACCCACTAGGTGATGTTGTAGACCAAATATCAAAGCTCTGTGCCTTTCTGTTTGGGAGAAGATGAGTTTTGAATTTTTTACTATATAAGCCTATTAAAACTTGTGACACCGGGGACGGGTCAATTCTGACACAGAGGGCTTAATTCTTAACATTCTTGGTAGAGGTCTACTTGTTCGAGCCACATACAAAAGATAAGAGCTGGTTGTCATTTTGAAAATTATAATCATGTAAGCCAATGTCCAAAATATTTGCCCCATCCCTGGCGCAGCCTTTTCTTGACAGACTCTTGTTTCTTGTACTTTGTAGTCCTTTTCCTAAAGACGCCAAATACCAAAAATGAAATCAATCCAACTACATGTTCATGTAAAATTATTTTCTAAGATGTGCTAAATGTAAGTCCTTTTCGGTCCCTAAAGGGGATATTAACTCATTAAGTGTAAAAATCTGGATGGCCTTCCCATGGTTATGCTTCCTGCGAAGTTCGGTTGAAATCCATCTATGGGCGAAGAAGAAGTCGAAAATGTGCAAAGTAAACGCACGACGGAGGATTATGGAACTATCACGACCTATCACAACCGCAATATTATCATTGACCAATCAAATAATTCATTTAGATCAGAGTCGAACGTTAATCACTTACACTGACCGACTTGTTTGCTGATTTGGCTACATAAATGCATCAACAACAGCTTATTCAAGATGCCGTAATGACGTATAGGTCACCAAATAACTATTTGTCATTTTATGTCCCTAGCCAAAATATCTCTTCCGTCACGTTGGAGGTTAGTAGGCGTGGCCTACCATCCGTCAATTTGTTATAATAAGGTTTAAAGTTTATCTAATACAATGTCTGATGTTTAAACTAGTATTAAATACCAAGAGGCATTTTTCGAAAACACTTTAAGGACTCGTAATTATCGGTCAAGGTCCTCGAAAGAATCAAATGCACATTTAAATGTATTTGTTTACCGGTATTTCGTGTAGGTGCAAGAATTGTATCTACCAGGCAAAACTAACCAGGATAAAAAGGTTTTCTCGGATAGTAGATATTCAGAATATAGAACAATAATTCTATCTATCATTATTATGTTTATTTTGAAAATAGACTCTCTAACTGAATTCCCTGGTGGAAATTATTTACGGAATCCCCGAGAGGTCCTTTTTTGTTTGCCAGGTCAATATCTGTGTGTAGAGAAGGTACATGTATGCATATGGAATCAAATATGAAAACTAGATTTGTCACGCCATTATTTCTGATGTTTCCATGGTTGACATTTATCAAAACACATCACCATTTCAAAAGCACGGTTCTCAAACACAGATATATATGCGTATTTCTTAATCTCCATGAAAAGTTATGGAGATTTCAGAATTATTTTTACCTACCACATGCACTTCATCGTCAATGTAAACGAGCTCTAGAGATCTAAAGAAAGTATATTTATAGAGAGATAACATGCTGATCATTTGTAAATTAGAAGTGAGAATGTTGATGTAATCTTGGAGTTCATTTTTGGTGTATACGTAGACGATTCCGTTCCAAGACACCGCCAGACCTCTTGGCTCCGGACCATCACTATATTTATAACACGCCACAACTTCCGATTCTCCTTTAATGTTACTGCTACGTATACAACTTACAGTGTTCGTTCCCCGATCAGATACATAAATTCTAATTCTATCAGTATGTAAAGCAAAAAACTGAGGGTCTAAGAAAAGATCCCTACCACAAAATTGCGATGGAAATGTTTGTATCAGCCCCCCTTCCTCATCAACAATTTGTACCTTCGGAGGGTATGACCTTGTTACGCCTATAAATATGCCGTACGTATGCACAAAGGCTTTTTCATCAAAACCGGCGTTCTTGATTGTTTTGTGTAATGTGATTTCATTGGTATAGGTATCAATTTGGTAAATTTCTATGTTGCCTTTTTGTATCACTGCAATCTTAGGAGGATACCAATTTGGTTCATTGTCAAATTTAACCAAAGTTATTCCCCATGCAGAATGTTGGAGTGCCTTTGATGCAATTTCAGTTTTCATTGAATGGTGAAGAAGTCTTATTGATTTCTTGTTACGATCTACCATAACACGTCCATGTGGTCCCAAAGGAACAATACCGGTAACCAGTTCCAAGTCATCCTCGTCGTTTGTATCATCGATATCAATGTGTTCCTGTATAGTGACGACCATACCAAATTTTTCTGGTAATAACTGGTTACGTAGAAGATTGACTAAAATCCCCGATTCATGAAACGCTATGTCCCTTCCACTTTCTTCGAACTTCAGTTCAGACACTTCTTTGTAGTATTGATCTAGCTTGTCAGGAAGCAATTTAGTGTCAAAATACAATTTACACTTCTGTTTCTTGCTTTCTTTCTCCTTGATGGCATCCATCAGTTTATAAGTATCTTTAGACAGGGTCTCACATTTTTTTAACATGTCTTCAATTTCATTCTCGTATATGTATCTACTAGAAGATACTTTATCTATTAGCTCCTGTTCCAGGGAATCGAATTCCTCTTCTATCGTTTTTCGAAAAGCACGGATTTCAATGACGGCCTTGTCTGCCTTCGAGTAAAAGCTCTCCAAATTTCTTTTCGCAGCATCTTTAATTTCGTCTAAGCGTTCGGACAGTGATTCAAGTTTAGACTTGAGTAGTTTGTATTCATCGTTTTCGAATAAATTTTCAGAGAGTTTTGGTATATAACCTACATTACAATTTCTATGCTCCAGAGTAATACACACCATGCACCAAAATTTATTGTGGTCTTCACAGAAGAAACTTACTTTTTCGTTTTTATGTCTGTCACACCTTTCTGTGCATTCGTCTTGGTATAGTGTCGGTGGCTTAGTTTTCGGCATCTGTCTATTGTCCAGTAACTTATGATTTCTGCAAGGTTTTGCATTCCGATGATGCTTGTAGCAGAGTTTACATAAATAATGGGAACAATCCACACAATATCCTTCCGCTTGGAATGATTGACCATCTTCAAAACAAGAATCACAAATAAGTTTTGGTATTACAATGGACCGATCTGCTTCATCCGAAAATACGTCCGGAGGCTCATGAGAAGCCATGTTCGAATAAGAATTATCACGAGACAGTGTTTGATAGTAAACACCTTAAAATGGTCAATATTGGTTTAGCGTAAAGGGAATAGTTTCGTCGTTAGCCACGCTATCTCTAACACTCTTTGTTCGAGAAAATGCTTTTCGTTTTGTTAGATGCCCAATAATCAAAGATAAAAATCACTCATTAATCTGAACCTTGGACTAATAGGTTTCTGTCAATCAAAGTCTTCGACATGCATCTTTTCCCAATTTCAATGCCGAGTTCAAATCCTACATAGGTTTGTCCGATGAAAGAAAATTTAAAAATGATAAAAAGAGAAAAGTTTTTAAAATATTGATCATTACTCTTTTCAGTTGAATAACTTCATTTTCTTTACATGAAAGGTTTTAGACTTCTTGTCAAAATGACTAGTCGCGACATTTAAACCGGAAATGAACTTTGAACTTCGACATTGGCTGCCATTTATGTGAATCCTTTTTGTTGGTATGACGACTTAAACGTCGTAACAACACCTTATTCAAGCTAAGTTACTACGTTTACTTCGCCAACTAACAAGTTTACTGTCTGATAAGTTTTACTCGCAATAGAATTTGCAAAATAAGTCCGATTGATTTCGAAGCTGAATTTTCTGTTGTAGTCCGTTAGTGTGGCTACAGGGGTCAGTGGGCTGGGCCAGCGATCCATCAATATTGGACTGAGAGAACGAATTGGTATCAAGTACATTTATACAGTGAAATTTGTGCACAACGATCTTCCTTTGGACCCCCAAAATGCGATCGCGACAGAAGGTTGTCACTCACTACAGCTTCAGAAAGAGGCCTTAAACGAATAAGGATTTCGTTAAAAAATAGATAGCTTTTCGCCAATTCAAATCAGTATGTCGTGATCTTGAATTCGCATTACGTTTTAATGGATTCGCATTTCGAAATAGTATTCAGTTTAGTCGAAGTAAAAACATCTGTTTAAAATGACACCTTCGGGGATTTGTAAAGATTAAAACGATGAAATTTCTGAATGTCATGAAACGCCAGTCTTAAATGCTGTACGTGCATTAACATTGTAAGGCTATATCAGGCTTTAAGGACTTACGTGTCGAATGTCATTTAATGTAGTGCCGTTATACTCTACCGACAGTTTTTGTCTTTAGGAACAGGCATGTCGAAAACCATGACTAAGTGATATAAAGAAAAAAAATCGAGAAATAGATAAGAAAAGGCGTTGAAATTAAGTTTTCTTTTTAATTTTGTAAAGATCGTGACTTATGATGACGTAATCTAAACCTCTGTAAATTATTTCCAATTGACACTGAAAGCCTATTTCTGGAAGAATTAACGGATCGCGATTGCCAAAATAAAAAAAATCAAAAGACGAATTGAATCTATCATTTAGACCGGAGTGATCTTTGAACTTCGACATTGGTAGACATTAATGCGAAGGATGTTTGTTGTTCTTGTGATTTAAACGTTGTTCAAGCTGTAGTTATAACGTTTAGGTCGCCAACTAACTATCTTACCATTTTCTTATATTTGCCTATAACTTTTGAAAAAAATGTTTATCATATATAAGTCAAACTGCCAGTTTGAGGTCGGTGGGCGTAAACAGCGATCAGTCAGTTGCTACAATAAATCTTATTTGATTGATAATCTTTATCAATACGATTGGGTTCATGCCTCTATTAAGAGATGGGTGGATAATCGTAAACCCAAATGGGATAGCAGATGGTGGTTAGGTAAGGATGTAATAGTGGTACTGTTGCGAGATATACCAGGAAGTCATTGTTAGGGTTGCTCTCGCCGCCGCGATATGACTGAAAAATTCTTAAAAGCGTTGTTAAACCCGATTCAAACATATCAAAAGCGGACTTGTGTGGAAAAGGGTTAAATCGAAATAAAATCGTAAAATTTAGTATTGATTCAGGCTTACATCGCACGGAAAAAGGAACTAATGATTTCACCCAAATCTTTATTTTCAAGAAATCAAGAGGATGTTTTTGGTTTCATTGAGATATAAACCTACAAACAAATTCACCTATCATATTTTAGTTTGACTACGTACTACAGTGATTTAATTGGTTTACTAGATTTTAGTTGAATTTTATGGTTTTGCTTTGTATGCAAGCGTAGAGAATATTTGCTTGCTCGGAATATTTTTTAACATTCAATCAAAACGCTTTTAACTTGATAAACGAAACTAGAATTGCATTATTTGTTTATGAATCTTACCATGCGCAAGAACTTAAAAACATTGCTAGACTGGTGAAACTGTCTCCTCTGCGTATCTCTCCGATATCAGTTATTGTTTATATTAGGACGGGCTCGCTAGTCATACGTTCTACGCTGCGCTTATTGGTTTGTTTATTAAGATATGAAAATATATATGAGCCTATGTGTGACATTTCCAACCATTTCGCATGTGCGTGACTCGCTCACATTGAGCACTCTGGACAGCCATTCGGGGGGCAATTAGAATATTCGCTGATTGTGTAAAGAAGCTTTGGGTCAGTATCTATCTACAGAGCGCAGAGTGAAGACTCTAGTCAGACTGTGCGGATGCAAAGGCTGATCTGAGTGTTTGACGCACATGTGTAATTGTTGGAAATGTCACGCATGCGCTCATATCTAATTTGTACAAAGGTCTGCAACATAGTTACCTACACGAGCTCGGCCGTTTACGAAAATTACCTTCCTCAAAAATACTGAAAATAAGTGTATCAAAAAGTCTCCTTTTTAACTCTTTTTCTACACAGATATTTCCAACATGAGTTTTGTCGTGTATTTGTTTTTACTTGGAAGGTTTCTGCAATTTTACCCTTCACTCAAAAGAAAACCCCAGCATTGTCTTTGAAGTGAATTTGTTTACACTAAGAAGGAAATCCCTTCAATTTGCATTATTTAATCAATCGGAGAAATTGTAGGTTTCGGTAAACATTGTGAACGCATCAATTGATGACCAAATTTCTCCAACGTAAGATATTACCCAATAAGGAAACCTGTATCAGATTCGCGCCAAATTTTTCTGTTAAATTTCTGCGAATGTGCGATTTTTATACGTATATAGTTTGCGTGTAACTGAAGGTCTAAGGTCACTAACTAGCATAAAGTATGTAAATATAGTACTATTCACTAAGATACTTGCATGCATGTGTATTGTTGACAGCACGTAGCCCGGAGTAATGTTTGTTTGTCTTGCATGTGAAAGTTATGGCGTTGAACTTTTTGTTGTAGCTTATTTGGTGTGGCCAGCGATAGGTTAGTTTCTTCTCTTATGTGTCACCTATATATATTATTTTTTTTACTACAAAGGAAATTGCCGTAATTTGGTTTGTTAATAAAGAACTGGCATAAAGGTATGCATTTAAGAGATGAAGAGAATATTTTTTGTTTTCATGGAGGTATGAACCGAAAAACCTAATCACACTGTATAAATACGCGAAGCGGATTCATACATAAGTGTGATTAGGTTTTTCGGTTCATACCTCCATGAAAACAAAAGATATTCTCTTCATTTCTTATAATTTAATAGCATCGAGCTAAAAATGCAACAACTTAACAAATTTTGATACCTTTTTGTAGTGAACTATTTTGTGCGGAAGCATTCAAAATGGCTGCGTACTCAAAATTTTGTTCATGGAGGTATGAATTAATTTTTTCGACCAATCAGATCGCTCGTTTTTGATAGACGAAACTAACAATTAAATTATAAGGCAATGCGGTGATACATCACGTATTTTCCCTAAGTAGCCTTGCCGATGATAGAAACCAACCTTTCAATGGCGGTCTTAGGACTCCCGCTTCGTTAGTTCTATTGACGAATTTACACACAAGAAAGCGAGTGATCGTTTACATATCAATTGCAATTTGTAAAATAAAGTACTTGTTTACATAAGAGAGGATTTTTATATTGAATTTCTGCGAATATGCGATTTTTATACGTATGTAGTTTGCGTGTAACTGAAGGTCAAAGGTCACTAACTAGCATAAAGTATGTACATGTTTTGTTAACCACAGGAGATCCTCTCTGCAGGACATTTCCTTACAATGACTTTACGAAGAATTATTCCTCAAATTACAGAATAACCTTGTTTAATTTTCTAGCGGGCTCCTGCATTAGAGAGAGAGAGTACTTTTAAGCAACAACTGATACAGATAAATGCCTTATTTTTTCAAAGCAAACTGTAAATCAATGTTTTGAAAATGCTGAATCAATAAAAGCTAATTGGTTAAACAAGAAAGGTAGAATGACCGGCTAGACTGAAACTCTTTAAGAATCAAAACGATTCAGCAGTGTAGTGGCTAGTCTGACTTAGGTAGTTATTGTAACTTGCAGAAGGTCACTGGGTGATAACAGTCTCTGAATTTAAACAATTTTGTGCAGAATACTTAAAATCTGACTCTGAGAAACTCATCACAGCATTTTCACTTAACAGAAAAAAAAAAACTCACAGAATTGAAAAATGGAATCTAATTATATGCTTAATGTTTGGTTTTAGTATTTCAAACACTAGAAAATATAAAGTCTTTGTGCCTAATCTTTGCAATCAGGCCATTTATCAATCACTTCATTTAAATATCTTCTAATTTCCAAATGAATTGATTTTGTTTTCTGCCACCCAGGTATTTTGTTATTCATTTGTTTTTGTTTGTTTGTTTTATTCAAAATCATGTGGGACCGCCAGACAATTTATCCCTAGATGCACCAGCTATTGTTATGCCTGGGGAAGGAATCGAACCCCCATACATGATCTTGAGTAGGAAGGGTTTGTGACTTTAATGTCCCTCACTTCTAAAACTGATTTCAGCAAAACAATTCAAATAGCAACATTAAAATTGCCAATAACGGTGATTTGTGATAAACCTTACTTTATAAAATTCAAAGAATAGTCCATTTCGACGTAATTATTGGTTCTTGATAAATTCTAAATATTTCTAAAGTAAGAGGTTAATATATTTTCCTGCCGGGAATAAATCAACATATAATCAGACAAGAAACCGTATAACTATAACACTATAGTTTCTTTATCGGAAGGTCACTATTGATACCACTTTTTCATACCTCACAAAAATCATAAATAAATATTGTTCTGGTCTGAATTTTTCGCGCCAACCTTTCCATGAATATGAGGTTCAATTACACTTATTTTCACAGAATCACGGTGCCAGTGATATATTGGCGGTTAAGAATATTCGTGTTAAGTTCGAACTAAAGTTGTCTATGATATTTATTTGGCCTGAACAAATATTGTTGAGAAACATTTCAGAAATATGCCACTTTCAGGTGTGTATATCGGATCTGTGATCCTAAACTCATCTAAAAGACTGGGATGCGAATCAACCCTTTATCCCTACCACATCAACAACGGCATATGCCCATTCGTTTATCCATGTATTATGAGAATAATGTGTTTATTTCATGATATTATTGATATCACGAAATAACAAGAGTTGTGCTCGTACAAAAAAGCTCACCCTTCTGGGTGCTTGTTACAACAAAGCTAATGATTAACGCACATGATCACAGAGTCAAGGTCATTGTTCGACCCCTGATGAATGTATGCGTGAAATATGATCACCATAGGAGAAGAAATGACCAAAATATGAAGCGAACCTTTAGGGTTTAGGGTTTTTTATAAAGGGTATATGGCCAGGGTCATTTTTGTCAAGCTTTTTGTCTCATTAGAAAGCCTATCTCTTAAAGAAGGCATATGTGAAACATGACACACACCATAGACAAAAATTGACAAAGGACGAAAAGTAAAAAATAAAAATACACAACCCTTTTTATATGGATGCATGCGTGAAATATGAGTACCCTAAAATGAAAAATGAACAAGGTAGAAGTTTTATATATATTTATGTATATTGTATTAAAACTTTATACATGTATGAACGATTTTAAATAGGGGACATAGGGTCGAGGCGTAGTCTAAAATGAAAGCCCATTTCCTGATAAATTAATGTGTGAACTACAAGCATCCTAATAGAAAAAAAATCAAGATAGAAAAGGTATTTGTCTAACGCTTTTTTCATAACAAGATACATGACAAGGACACAAGGTTAAAGGGTCAAGGTCATCGTCTCAAATGAAAACCCCTTCTTAAAGATGGCACTCATGACCCACTGGCACTATTTATAAAAGATAGACAAAACTTAAAGATAAAGCGTACGACAATAAAGTTCTTCTGAGTCACTCGTCCTCGACGACCTAAAAGATATACAACAAAAGTATTGTAGGAACAGTCATGAAGAATTTTTGTCAAATGTTTCAAGTTTCGAATAAGGGAAAAATGTTGAATTTTATTACGAGCGCAAACCTCCTACTTGTGTTGTGTTTTGTTGGATATGATCATTCATACAATGCACAGGTTTTAGCTTAGACTCGTGGTTATCCAGCGAGGCTAAAAAGTAAAATACCTATTTTCATGTGGTAACAACAGTTCAATTATAAAATAATAGTAATTTTGGCGTTATATTTTCTTGATGGTGAGGAGTTATACCGGGTCGAATGGTATTTGACATGGGCTTACTGTATTGTGGATGCGCATTTCTTTATGAATTAGTCGGCAGATGCCACACTCGTTTTAGAACTGAATTTCGGGCAACCTTTATCGTGATAACTCGAACTTTCAATGACCAAATATTGCGATTTATTTTGGTAGTAGGTGTTTTCACGGCGTGGTTTTACAGCGTTGTGAACACATACTGTTGGTGACACGAACCCCGTCAAAAATCTTTACTTCAGGTCCCGAGTCGAATTTGAAAACCTTCTTCAAACATAAAGTTTCTTATCATCGGTGAAACGAGCGCGGATTTGACGAGCAGCTGGGCTCATGCATGTGAAATTGAGGTAGCTGCCAAATTATTAAATGAAGAATACATGTTTGGATTGCCACAGGTTTTGGGATTCGTGTTCTGACAAATTACACCAATCAAACAATTGCCAAACAATAAATTTACTTATACAAAATGGACATTTCACGGTTATTGTGTCATGTCAAAATAAATCCAATAATGCATGATCACTCATACATTTCAAATCCAAAACCCGAGAATCCATATGCAATTAATTCCATATCAAATTTAAAAGTAATCAAACAGCAAATTGTTTCAAATGATGACATTTCGATCAAAGAGCTGAAAAACTGGATAAAACAAAAAGAGAAAAAGAAAAGAGTCAATACATACCAAATATCATCTGCTGTTCCTATTAATACCGATAATGCTCATTTCAAAAAGGCAATGACATGTATTCGATCTTTTGATTTTGAACAAATGTCATATATATTTCAGACCTGTTCTGCATGTAATGAAACTTGACTGTGTGATCAAATTTACTTGAATTCTAAAGGTAAGGTAAACCCTGTCTTTCAAACATGAAATTAAAATGTTCTCACGTGAAAATAATATGGATCTAGGTGAATTGCCAATACAACTACGTAATCTTACCCTTGTTGAACAGCAATCAATTTCAAGAATATCACCATGCATGGACACAATTATGTTAAAACATGGTGGGATAGGTTCAAGTGGACATTGTGTTACATTTCCTCAAGAAATAAACAAGCCAGCAAAAAAAAGTTCAAGGGCTTTCTGAAGAAATCCATGTTTTAAAGCTAGGGAAAGAAGGTGCGAAAGGTACCTTTAAATAACTTCGTGTAAGAAGGCATCATATTGAAAATGCTTTATGGTGGTAAAAAGACAATAAACCAGCTAATAAAACTATAATTATTTCAGAAAATCGTTTGCACTCCTTGCCTTTAGACGGTGAGTTAAATCTTTCATCTGTAGACATTGACAAAAATAAGAACACATTTGATAGGGGACCAGCACCTACTTAAATAGAAATTGATTCAGGGGATAGTGTACAATTCAGAAGTTCTCTTCCTTGATATTTCAACAAATTTGAAAGAAAAGTTGAGAAAAGTGTACATGATGTATAAGGGGAGGAACAAAATTCAGTTGAACAATATGTAAGGGGGACAATGACAATTCCTTGGCCAACTCAGAGAAAATTCCTGTTTCAGAGTTCTCAATTCGCTACTTTTTCAAAATGGCTTTTCCCTACCTTTTTCCTATGCAGATTGCGACTTTCATATCAATCGAAAGCAAAATTGTAGTTCACTCTCAGACTGGGATGATAATCTTTTAAGGTATAAGGATGAAAGGTTTACAAATCATCAATATTTCAAATTTGTAGTTCACAATATGATACTTCGAAAGCAGGCTTTAGACAAAGGATTATACATCATTCAACAGCAACTAGGACTGTGCAAGATTTGAAACAAAAAAAAAATGACTCCAGTGATAAAACAATATCCGACAAAATAAGATATTTTTGTAATACTTAACGGGAACAACTCGGTACTGGAAGGCCAGATCCAAAGGGCTGCATTCACTTAATCAATATCCAATTAATGAGGGTAATGGCCTTCCATCATTTTCACCATGGGAAAGTGTGCTTAATTTCATTTCAAACCTTTAAGAAGATTGTTGCTTATGTATCTTCAACACACTCTTGGCTCTTCTGCTTACTTTAATGATTACCATAAACTATTGAAAGCTCTTCAAGAAAATACACATATTGTAGCTAAATATTTTGAATTGATCATACACAATCATACTTTCGAAATGTCATGGGACCTGTCTTTGGTATAAATGCTTACTGGTACAGACAAGAATTTGCAAAATCTAGGGGAATGGTGCACCGGCATTGACTTTGTTGGAGAAAGGATAAAGAACGTCACAATCTTCTACACCGACTTGTTCTAGATGGTCTTTCTGAGTCAGACTGCGCTCTGAGACTTTCTGCATGGGCTAAGTATTATTTTGGTTATCTGCAAACCATCCAGTAGGTACAGATGAAAATGGGGATTCTAGAAAAGATCTTTGGCCACCACCTGAGGGAAAACCAGAAGAGAGCAACAATCCTTTCACTAAGTAATAAATCGATATTTCACAAACTCAAGGAACTGTCTTAGAAGATAATCTTCTTCTCAAAAACAGGTTTAATCTATATAGGTGTTAAGACTATTGTTTACAGGAATTCAAACATAATTCACACCTTTTTAGATGTACTCACACTTTTCAAACATAAATCTTTCTGAATTTAGAGTTTTAGTAAGATTTGGTACAAAAAGTACCCATTTAGATAATATTTGCAAAGAAATGGGTATGATACTAGGTCATCTCATTCATTTGTTTCTTGGAAAGGAAAGTACCTATTTTATCTAGCCTTTCACGCCCTACATGGTCTTTACAAGAACAGTTCTGTAAGTATATGCTTTTTCTACATTATCCTAAGTGGAGAAAGACGTCGTTTATACCTTCCCCATGTAGGACATAGATTGAACAATTTACAGACGTTTTAAAGAATCTGAACAATTTACTGACTTTTTAAAGAATCTTCAAAATTTAAAGTTTCTGAAAATGACCTGATTAATGACATTAAGGACCAACTTTTATCATCTTCCAACAGCCAGAATTGGTAAACAATTTATAATCAAATCCAAGTTTTGGCATTGAAAAATTTTCATTTGATGATGGAGGTAGATATTCGATTGGAGCACATCATTCAATTATCCTGATGATCTAGGTAAATCTTTTTTGTCTGAACTTCAGGATACTGTGGATAATAATGAAATTGGGCTCACTGAATGTGATCTGAGAACAGTGAATTCTGATCAACTAATTTCTTCCAATCTCATTATAAAAACAGTGACAGACTATTCAGGTGATCCATCCAACTTCAAGCCATTAAAGCTGGTTGTGTCTGGTACAGCTGTATCTAGAAAATCATATTTAATCAAGTGTCTAGTCACTGCAATAAAACTCCATTTCAATTATAACTTAGCTGTGCAGGTTGTTTGTCCAACTGGGAACATCATACAAGCGAAAACATTACACAGTTACTTGAAAATTCCAACCTTCGGAAAAAATAAAGAAATGTCAGCCCCTCAAGGAACTACAGGACAGGCTTTACAATCACAACTAAACTGTTCGAAAGTTTTACTTGTTGATGAACGTTCCATGATAGGAACTAACACCCTTGGATGGATGGAGTTCATGTGTTGACATGGTATTGACGGTGATAAGAACAGTTGTAAATCATGGGGAGGCCTGCCTATTCTTGATTTCTTTGGCGTTGATGTTCACTTACCAGCTGTTCTTGATTCCCCGGTGTATTTTTGTAAAAGTAAATATCCTGCATCAATTCATGGTGAAATTACTTTGAAAGAATTCAGAGAATCTGTCCATTTACATACAATTGTGCGTCAAAATGAATCTGAACAAGATATCAGAGAAGTTTTATTGTCTGTGAGACAGAACGTGGTAACTGAGTCGCAGGCTTTCAACAATTCCAGTGGGGCAACTTGTCAAACAATTTTGACAAAGAATTGGTGGATACCAGGAATGAACATGCTTTGTTTATCTATTCCACTCATAGAGAAGTCTGGGAGCATAATAGCACAAAACCTGTTCAAATAAAAATGAACTACCCTGTGGCTAAAGTTAAAAATGTCTCTAGGGGTTGTCATGCCAACAATACTTCTAGGGGTAAAGCTTTTGGTCTTCCTCAAAACATTTCCATTTGCAAAATGGCAAACGTAGTGCTCACGATAAACCTTAGTGTTGATTATGGTTATTCAATGGTACAATGGGGACAATTATAGACAAAATTTACAAAGCTTACACCAGACCACAGCCTGGTGTTTTCCCCGATGTCGTCATGGTCCATTTTCCGTCATAATTCGGTCCACCTTTTCTTGATTAAGATCTAAACTTAGTTCCAAGTATTCCTTTTGAGCGAAAATAGACATTCCTTGTCACCTTTGTACTTGTAAATAGCTTCCGCTTACCCTTGGATGGGGAACATTAACCAATAAATGCCAAGGCATGACAATTGGCAAAGCGATTTAAATAGATATATTATTATCAAACAAGGTTCTAACGCTTTGGAATCACGTTGCACTGGTGCAATGTTTGGTGGTCTTTCTCGCATCAAATCTGTTGGAGACCATGTGCAACTGTCTGATTTTGCATCGAAACTGTCAGTTCTTCTCAATAAAGACAGACTTTGCTTTACTGTAAAATCAAGTTTAAACAGGAGACGAATTATGCTTCCCGAATATAGCCCTGTTACAAAAAGTATGAAATAAAAAGGAAAATGATTCGGACAGACCAACAGACGTAGATGCGGGTATATTCTCGCTATATTCCAGACATGCTAAATTTTAACGTACATCCATGAGCTGTGACCTTGACCTTGGAGCTTTTTGAAATTTTGTTTCAAATGGCATATCTACTAACATGACAAATTATATTGAAATCCATCTAAAATTGAAGGAGAAATGCTCTGGAAATGCTTCATCTTAATGTTCGACCTTGAGCTGTGACCTTGACCTTTGACTACATAGATTTTTTTTTCAAATGTCAAATCAATTCATGATTGACAATAATTTCTAAAAGTAAAGTTATTTTGACAAGTTATATTGAAATCCATCCATAATTGAAGGCTCTATGTTCTTGAAATGCTAAATTTTCAAGTTCAGTATTGAACTGTGACCTTGACCTTGGAGTATTCTGAAGATTTGTTTAACAATACACATCTACTAATGACAGAGAACAAATGTTTAAAATTATATTGATTTCAATCCATTATTCAAGAAGTTATGCTCCAGACAGTGCTATTTTCAACATTTGGACTTTACCTGTGACCCCGACCTTGGAATTATCCATTTTTTCCCAAATGACACATCTTCCCAAGACTGAGAACAATTGTGCAGATTTTTATTGGCACAATACAGTGGCTAATATTCAGATCTACTGGGTGGATATGCCGAGTCACAGTTCAGTCTGTAGACAATTAAGCGACTAAAATTAAAATCTACGGTTCAATCTGTAGACGATCCTGCGACCAATATTTAGATCTACTGGGTGGATATTGCGAGGTACGAGTCTGTAGACAACTCAGCCACTGATACTCAGATCAACTTGGTGGATATGCCGAGTCACATTTCAGTCTGTAGACAATTCAGTGACTAATATGTGCCCGCTTTCCAGTATAATTATAATTTACTTGGTAGACATGCTAATTCAGCGACTAAAATTCAGATCTCCTGGGTAGATATGCCAAGTCACAGTTCAATCTGTTGACAATTCAGCGCCTAATATTCAGATCTACCGAGTGGATATGCCAAGTCGCAGAAAAGACTGTAGACAGTCCAGTGCCTGATAATCAGATCGTTAGGATGGATATGACGAGTCACTGCTAAATTTGCAGACAATTAAGTGACTTATGTTCAGATCTTCTAGGTGAATATGCCGAGTCACATTGCAATCTGTAGACAATTCATCGCCGAAAATTAAGATCTACTGGATCGGTGTGCCGAATCACATTTCAGTCTGTAAAATTTCAGTTACTAATATTCAGATATACGGAGTGGATATGTCGAGCCACAATGCAGTCTGTAGACAATTAAGCGACTAATATTCACATCTGATGGAGGCGTGTGCCTAAACACAGTTCAGTCTGTTAACAATTCAGGTACTAATATTCAGATCTACCTAGTAGATATTTCAAGTCACTGTTTATTATGTAGATAATTCAGCGATTAATGTTGACATTTACTGGGTTCATATGCCGGTTATCCGGTGGCTTTACTTACATGGAACCCTTGGAAATATAAAACACTAAAGTCTGGTTCTTTAAGTGGATCGGTGTATATTGCTGTTATAGCTGTATACAAGTTAAAGTGCAAGGATACAGGATTATTAAACTACTTTGGGTCAAATCTTGTTCTTTAACGAGATCGGTGTGTATTGCGATTATAGATGTATACAAGTGAATGTGCAAGAAACCATGATATTGAATCTACTTTGGGTCAGGTCTTTTTCTTTAACGTGTTCGGTGTAAACGCCGTTATAGTTGTATACAAGTTAAAGTTTAAGGAAACTGGGTACAGAAAACTACTGGGTACAGAAAATCAGGTTCTTTGAATTGATCGGTGTATATTGCTGTAATAATAATAAAAGTTAAGGAGCAAGAATGCAAGAAGCTGACACTACTTTGGACCCAGTCTGGTTCTTTAACCAAGGCGATTTATTTCGCAGTTATAATTGAATACAAGTTCAAGTGCCATGATACAAGACGCTGAAACTACTTTGGACCAAGTCTGAATCTTTAACCGATTCGGTTTATATCGCTGTTATAGTTGTATACAATTTCAAGTACCATGATACAAGATGCTGCAATTACTTTGACAAAATCTGGTTCTTTAACGAGACCGATGCGTTATAGCTGTATACAAGTTAAAGACCAAGGATACAGAATGCTAAAACTAATTCGGGTTAAGTCGTGTCCTTTAACGAGAGTGGTGTAAATCGCCGTTATAGTTGTATTCAAGTTTAAGTGCGAGGATACAGGATGCCGATACTTCTACGGGTCAAGTCAATTCCTTTAACGAGATCGATGTGTTGAAGTTGTATAAAAGTTTAAATGCAAGGAACAAGGATATTGAAAGTGCTATATGCCAAGTCTTGGTCTTAAACGTGATCGGTGTTTATAACCGTTATAGTTGTATACATGTTAAAGTTCAAGGATACAGAATGCTCAAAATATTTTAAGACGTGGTTGGTTCTATAACTTGAACGTTGAATATCGCTTTAATAGTTATATACAAGCTTAGGAACAAGAGTAAAAGATGCTGAAACTTCCTTGGACCAAGTTCTATTCTTTAACCAAGTCGTTTTGTATCGTCGTTATAGTTGTAAGCAAATTAACGTGCAAGGAACCGGGATGCTGAAACTACCTTAGACCAAGTCTTATGCTTTAACGTGATGGATGTTAATCGCCGTAAAAGTTGTTTACAAGTTAAAGTGCAAGGATACAGGATGCTGAAACTACATCGTCTCAAGTCTTGTTCTTTAATGTGATCAGTGTATATTGCTGTTATAATTGTGCACAAATTAAAGAGCAAGTATTTAGGATGCTGAAACTATTTGAGTCAAGTCTTTAACGTGATAGATGTGGATCGCCGTTTTAGTTGTATACAAATTTAAGTGCAAGGATTTAGGTTGCTGAAATTACTTTTGAGCATGTCTTGTTCTTGAGCTCGGTTTTTATCGCTCTTATAGGTTCATATAAGTTTAAATGCAAGGATCTCAATGCTTTAACTACTTTTGGTCAAGTGTAGTTCTTTAACGTAATAGGTGGTTATCGCCGGTATAGTTGTATACAAGTTACAGTGCAAGGGTACAGGATGCTGAAACTACTTGGGGTCAAGTCTGGTTCTTTAACGAGATCGGTGTGTATCGACGTTATAACTGTATACAAGTTAAAGAGCATGGATACAGTATGCTGAAGCTACTTTGGATCAAGTCTGGTTCTTTATCTTGCTGTTGTATTTCCGTTTATTTATCGTCACTACCGTAGCACATGTCCATATGTACGACATTCCCAGAAGACGGTTAGTTGTTATGGGGGATAGTGCAAAGATACAGGACAAAACTGCTGAGAGCCCCGCCTTGTTCTTTTACGTGCTAGATGGATAGCACCGTCACACGGGGCCTCATCCGAAGGACAATTAGTTGTGTTAGTTGATATTGTCAGCCCAGGGTTCGAACCTATGATCTTGAGGCTTTAAGTCAAGTGCTCTACCAACTGAGCTAATCGGGCTGACATCGTGATCGGTGTGTATCGCCGTTATAGTTGTATACATGTTAAAGTCCATGGATACAGGATGCTGAAGCTACTTTGGATCAAGTCTGGTTCTTTAACGAGTCGCCGTAATAGTTGTATACAAGTTAAAGGGCATTGATACATGTTGCTGATACTACTTTGGATCAAGTCTTATTCTTGAACGTGATCGGGATGTACCGACGTTACATGGGGCCTCGGTTAAAACAATTAGTGCTTTGTGTTAGGTTGACTCTGGGCTCGAAACTACGATCTTGGTGTTTGATATTGATTTCTCTACGAATTTAATTAATGAGGGTCACATGATTGAAATCAACCTTAAACTTATAAAAACACAAAGATAAGTTTTAAAGCGGTATTTCAAAGTAATTAATAGGATCCGTACTCTATTACATCTACGAGTATGTTAAGGAAATTGTTATAAATTGCACTGTGTCGATTTTCAGGTCAGTTTTACCGCGTATTCCAACAAGACTAGGCATACTTCTATCTACGTTGCATGCACTATTTTCTTAAAATTACTGGCCGAATGCCACTAGAGCTATTGCGATGGCTTTTCCCGTCCGGCGTCCGTGCTCCGTCTGTTAACTTTTCCTTGTTAATACTCTAGAGTTGAATTTTTTCATCGCATTCCCTTCAAACTTTCTCAGAATTATTGAAACATCAGACGGATCGTTCCTATCGAAATTGGGTCAGATCCGCCAAGAAACACGGAAATAGCGGCCTTTTGAATATTTGTTTAGAAAATCTTCGTTAACACTCTAGAGTCCATAGTTTTCATTGGATTCCCTTAAAATTTCTCAGAATAATTGTACCATTATAAGGATCGTTCCTTTGGAAAGTGGGTACGATCCGTCAAGAAACACGGGAAAAGGGGCATTGGGAAAATTTAATAAAAAAAATCTATAAAAAATCCTCGTTAACACTCTACACTTTTCATCAAATGCTCTTCAAACTTGCACAGAATGTTTTGACCCTCATAAGGATTCCTTTCGGAATTGGGTTTGATCCGTCAAGAAACACGGGAAAAGGGGCATTATAAAAAATTAATGAAAAATCATCGTCAACACTCTAGAGTCCACAGTTTTAATCGGATTCTCTTAAAACTTTCACAGAATGATTGTACCATCATAAGGATTGTTCCTATCGAAATTGGGTATTATCCGTCAAGAAATACGGGAAAGGCGTCATTATGAAAATGTAATAAAAAAATCCTCATTAAAACTTTAGAGTCAACAGTTCTCATCGAATTCTCTTCAAACTTTCAAAAAATGATTGTACTATCATGAGGATCGTTCCATTTTGAATTGATTATGATCCGTCAAGAAACACAGGCAAAGGGGCCTAATTATAAATCAATTAACACAATCCTAGTTTACACTCTAGAGTCCACAGTTTTCATCGGATTCTCCTCAAACTTTCACGGATTGATTGTTCCATTATAAGGATTGTTCCTTTCGAAATTTGATATGATCCGCCAAGAAACACGGGAAATGGGTTCTTACGAAAATTTGATTTAAAAAATCCTCGTTGACACACTAGAGTCCACAGTTTTCAACGAATTCTCTTCAAATATTCACGGATTTCATTTGGTTGTCATCATACTCAAACAGAATAATTATACTTTCTTAAGTATATTTCCCTTTAGAATTAGTTCAGATCCATAAGTAACTTTGGGAAAATGGCTGTATGAGAATTTAATAAAAAAATCCCTATTAACACAATGAAGCTCTCAGCTTTGATCAGATTTCGTTGAAACTTTCACAGAATGCTTGTAAGTTCACAACGAACTTCTTTTTCATAACAGGGATTGAACTGTCAGGAAACACAGCAAAAAGGGCCTTACGAAAATTTCATTAAGAAATCCTTGTTACCAAGTCCAGATCTTTCATCGGATTCTCTTCAAACATTCACAGAATGATTGTACAATAATAATGATTGTTGATGTTGCCATTAGACCTGATCCTTCAAGTATCACAGGAAAAGGAGTCTTGTTAAATTTAATTTTAAAATCCTTGTACCACAATAAAGTCCACAGCTTTCATTGGATTCTGTTCAAACTTTCAAAGAACATTTGTACCATCATTAGGATTGTTTCCTTTCAAATTGGGTCTAATCTGTCTGGTATTATGGGAAAATGGGCCTTTTAAAAATTTCCTTGTTACCAAGTCCAGAGCTTTCATTAGATTTTCTTCAAACCTTCACAGAATCATTGTACACAATGATTGTTGAGGTTAACATTAGACTTTATATGTCAAGTATCACAGGAAAAGGAGCCTTATGAAATTTAATTTAAAAAACCTTGTACCACAATAAAGTCCACAGTTTTCATCGGGTCCACAGAATGTTTGTACCATCATTAGGATTGTTTCTTTCCAAATATGGCCTGATCTGTCTAGTATCACAGGAAAAGGGTTTGTTTAAAAAATCTATTAAAAATCCGAATTAACACAAGAATGTCACCAGTCTTTATCAGATTCTCTTCAAGCTTTAATAAATGATTGTATCATCATTTTGATTGTTCCTTTGTAAATGGGTCTGATTTGTTTGGTGACACAAGAAGAGGACCTTATGAAAATTTTATTGCAAAAGCGTCATTATAACAATAAAGTGATGAGTCTTTATCATTTTGTTCAAACTATCTATCATTGGGATTATTCGTTGGTAAATTGGTTCTGATGTGATTAGTTTCACGGGGAAAAGGGCTTTATGAAAATTTTGTCACAAAAAATTATTGACACAATTTAGTCAACTGTTTTATCTGATTGTCTTTAAACTTATACAGACTGATTGTACCTTCATCCGAATGGTTCCTTTCGAAATTTGGTTTGTTCTGTAAAGTATCTGGGGAAAAGGGGCCCTTTGAAACTTTCACTATAAAATCCTCTTTAACACAATAAATTCCACAGATTACACAGATTGTTTGTACCATCATTACAATTGTTGATTTTGACAGGGCATCTGATATGGCAAGTATCACATAAAAAGCGGCCTTATGAAATTTTTTCTTGAATATTCTTCTTAACACTATGACGTCCCTAGATATCAATGGATTGACTTCAACATTTCACAGAGTGAATGTACAATCATAAGGATGGTTCTTTTCAGAATTGGGCACAATCCGTCAAGTATCATGTAAAAAGGGGCCACGTGATTTTTTTTTAATTCTAGTTAACCTAATGAAGTCCCTATATTTCATCAGATTCACTTAAAACTTTCACAGAATGATTAAACCAACAATAAAGTATCTCTGAAAAGGGGGCTTTATGAGAACTTGATAAAAATATCTTCAGTAACACAATACAGTCCACAGTTTCTATCGGATTCTCTTCAAAGATGCAAGGAATAATTGTGGCATTGGAAAAGGAGCATTACAAATTATCATTCAAAACATTCTTGTTTATGTGATGAATTTAACAATAATTATCAGATTGTCTTTGAAATTTCACAGAACTATTGCATGGTCATAAATTAAGTTCTTTTCAGAAAGAACAGGATCCATAAGAAATCACAGGAAAATGGATCTTATGGATTTTCACTCAAAACAACCCAGTTTACGTGATAAAGTCCATAATTTTTATCAGATTACATTGAAAATTTCACTGGATGATTGTAGGGTCAAAAGGAAACCTCCTTTTGGAAATGGAGTAGATCTACCATGAAAAGGGGCCTTAAGGATTGTTGCACAAAAAAGTAATGGGGATAAAGTTCAATTTGTTATTTTCATTTTATGCATTCTTCTTTAAGCAATTAACTTCCTTAAATATCAGATTTCATTATCGGAAAACTTGGTAACCAGTAGAGCGTCTTAGGCCCTCAAGATCCTCTTGTTTTTCTTGACAAGTAGAAAATCATGTCTTATTTCTTACTCCGGGATCAAGTGGGGACAATTTTAATTTCAACACCGCTGTTGCTTTTAGTGTTAACCAACCCTCATCAGTAATATCATGGGCGCATTGTTAACGCGGCGTCTGTATGTCCATCCATCTTCCGCCTGTCTGTCTGTCTGTCTCTCCCTTTTTGTCTTTAACGAGTCACCGAGAAAAAATATTCTGTGAGCTTTGTGAGGGATTTCTCCGTTTTTCACGATATTTTGAATCATGCCTTGCTCATCAGGTATCAATTAAGGATATCACCTCAATTATCGCGTATAATTGTCTTAAACTTTACATAATCGATTCTACTATAGAATTCTTTTCCCTATCATGAGTCAGTGTTTACAAATCATGTAAAACATTGTGGGGAACAAATTTCTATTGAAATTATATCATTTTCCTTTAATGATTTGTATCTGAGATGATAAAGTATTGCTTGTTATCAGAAGAAGTGCAGGACCCCGGATCCGAATTACACAAGGTAACAAACTCCAATAAACTTAAGTGATTTTCATTAGAGTAACCCCCCTTGCGCACGTTATCTTTTTTCAGAGCACGATTAAACACGCAGTTGACATTCATCCAATATTTCAGTCGCAGTAAGTTTAAATTCATTTTTTTTCTCTCTGGTATAAATCTATGACATAGAGGTCTATAGGGGATTTTAAATATCATGTCTTTATCAATACAAGCATTATGTGTTACATGGTGATTTCTCTAAGAAAAAAATACAACACCCTCATTTGAAATCAAAGTGGAAAATAATCTACTTTCGATTTCAAATGCGGGTTACTATTTATTCGTTGTAATTTGTTGTCGCGTTAAATTCTTCTTGTTTAAACAACGAGTCAATAACAATATAATAACATCTTAACGCCAATCAACGGGTGTTGTTACATGCATATTTACATTATCTAAAATTGCAAATGGCTTACATTTCGAAAGAAGGCCCAACCAAGCTATCACTTTGAAACATTTCCATCAGTCTCGCGTCTCACGACCGTAGAAAATCATTGGATAAGATTATGGGAAAAGGAGAAGAATAATCTCCTTTTCCCACTATCTTTTACCATATATGACACCTACTGTGAATTTGAACACATTCTGAAATGCCGTTTGGAATGATACAGAATTTTGACCTAAAAAAAATGTGTTGTCTGGCTTATGGCAATCAATCAATAGTTTTAAGCCAAATTTCTGGTAGCAACTAAAACCTTCAGGAAAGATTGACCAAATACGTCCGATCATGTTAAAAGGCACGATCCAAGGATTCCCATTAACATTAAGTAGAAAAAATAGCTCAGATCAAGCATAGGCCGAGGAGGGTTCATATAATATTTAAAGATTAGTACACCAAATCCCCCCCCACACACACACATACATTCTATTAGATACTGTACTCGATCAGAGGTAGATTTCTCTATTTTCTTCAGTAGAGTATATAACAAACATAATCCATTTATCATTTTTATCTATCAGAGATAAGTATTTACGGTAGAATTCTCAATTTTGTTCAGAAGTATTAATCACAAATATCAACAATTTATCAATTCATCTTCAAAAGTGAAAATCTAAGGTAGAATTCGCTTTTTGCGTCTTTATCAGAAATATCAACAATTTATCATTTTATCGGTCAGAAGTGAGTATTACGGGTTGGATATATATGGATCATGGACAGCGTCTCGAACACGGCTAAGCCGTGCGTGATTTGAAAGTACTTGTTTGGCTGTATCTACAACTATGCAGATAGAGTTTGTGTAAAGTATTTGAAAGTTTCACAAATAACATCGGGGAAACCCTTATTGCGACGTTCTGGCTGTGCAGAAATTTGGTACCGACCGTCCCTAAGTCCGCAAGTAGACATAGTACGTCACCGAATGGAGGGAGACCATGATACCTCATTTTCTGTCATGTAAAAAATCGAGATTTTCGCGATTGAATCTGAAACGGTTAAAATTGACTGTTCGATAGGCTTAATTTATTATCCCCCGCCGTTACGGAGACCATATAGTAATGGTCTCCGTCCGTCATTCCGCCACTAATCTTGTCCAAAGGATATCTCCTAAAGTATAAATGCATTTTATGCTAATAAAATAATTTGTGTGGATGAAGGGTGTAATAGGATAAACTAATCTTGCAAATGTGGATTGAAACTGATAGTCAATGAAAGGGGAGTTTGAATGACCAATGGTCAGCATAAATTATCATCCTTTCGACCAATGGCGCTTTAGCACAAGCAATCCAATCGAAGGGGAGACTGGAGGCCCGTTTCGACCAACGGTTGAACAGCCCTTTGTTTTGCCATTCGGTTTACTTGCTCTAGGCAGTTTAACATGAAATTTCAATATATTATTATTCTAATTTTAGAAGGTTACCACCTCTGCCCATCCGCCTCCTCTTTTCCAATTTAGTAAGGTCACTGCTATACTTTCAACCCTTTATCCACAGGTTCCTTATACCCAAATATGGGATAAGATAAATGTTTTATAATAACATGTATTATAAGGTGTAAAGGCGCTTTCCTTATACCCAGATATGGGATGAGATAAATTTTTTATAATACCATGTGTAAAATATTGGCATCATATTAAATGCCCATTGATCAATTCAACAAGTGTTTTTATCTCTTATCCCATACATAAGTTCTCTGAGAGGTGTCGATTGATTTAGGTAACAGTAACACAAAAGCTATCAACTTCAAACTTCATAGGTGGATAGATCTCATTGTGGAGAAGTGCAGTGCACAAGAACAACAACTCTTGCTTGCATAATTTTGGAGTTATTGTCCTTTGTTATTTTAAAGACTTAGATTTTGTCCGGGGCAAATCTCTGAAAGTATAATAGCTATTAACCAGTCGTTTCATAGGTGTGTAGATCTCATTGAGGAGAAGTACAGTGTACAAGCTCCACAACTCTTGCTTGTATATTTTTTAGTTATTGCCCTTTGTTGTTTAAAAAGACTTAGATTTTGTACAGAGTATATCTCTGAAAGAATAATAGCTATTATCGAACTCATTGACAAGGAATGCAGTGCACAAGAAGCCTAAATCTAACTGGCTTCAGTTTACTATATAGCTTTTACGGCGGGGATGGCCATGCCCGACATGGTTCTTGTTAGTTATGGTTGTTGTTCAATGAAGTTGTTGTATTATACCGAACAAAATAGTCGGATTAAAAATAACGAAAATATTAATCGCCGAAACGGATTAATCGATGTGAGTGATCGGAGTGATAGTACGCTTTTGATTGAACGCCTCCGTTGAAGGATTGATCGATCGCAGATTGGAAAAACGTGATTGCTACTGCATTGAACGCTGAACGCTGACTGAACGTGGTTGTCAGTGATTGATTAATTTGATCAGTAGTGTGTATTACAAATATCAACCGTAATATCATTTAATTAATCAGAAGCGTGTATTTAAGGTAGAATTCGTGTATTTAAGGTAGAATTCTCCATTTTATTAAGAAGCGTGTTATACAAACACAACCTTTTATCCTTTTATTTATTAGAAGTGAAAATTGACTGTAGAATTCACCATTTTTATATGGTAGTGTGTATCCCAAATGCATTGAAATTACATTTCTTGATATAGTATGAATTTGCGTTGTACCGTATTTGCCATATAGTTTATAATTTTTCCCTCGAACAATCCACATTATACTGTGTTGGCCATAAAGTTGGAATTTTTCCCCTCGACATTTCGCGTTATACTATGTTTGCCATAAAAGTGATACATGTAATTCCTTTTAACGACTCGCGTTATACCGTGTTGGCCTTGTAATTCGCAATTTCCCTTCATCAATTCGCGTTATACTGTGTTCGCCATGTTGGCTGTGTTCGGCATAGAATAAATAGTTTTCACTTCAGCAACTAGTGTTATACTGTGTTGGCCATATAGCTGATAACACTAGTTTCAAAATTTCGCTTTTACTGTATTGGCCATAAAATTGATAATTTTCCCTTCAACAATTCGCAGATGCCGCCGTCATAACGCAGTTGGTAGCGCGTCGGACTGTCAATCTAGAGGTTCCGGGTTCGATCCCCGATGACGGCACTCATCCGTTCCGATTATATGTCTCTCACCAATGGGTCGATAATCGTAGATCTATGTGGGATAGCAGCTTGAGGCTAGGAAGGGGTGTAATGGTAGTACTGGTGTGAGAAATACCAGGATTCCATTGTTAGGTGCTCCAGCCGCCGCGATGTAACTGAAAGATTGTTGAAAGTGGCGTAAAACCCCATTTAAACAAACAAACAAACTTCAACAAGTATGTATCATTGACTATTGACCCTTCACCAAAATACTTCAGAGAATTATCGTACTCTGAAAATTTGCCTGTTTCGGTGTGATCCCTGATTTTAGATAGAAATAAAGAAGGAAATCTTTGGTAATCTTCTTCTCCCAAACCATAAGGCCTAGTACTTTATTATTTGGTGTGTATCACTATCTATTGACCCTTTATTAAAATACTTCATAGAATTACCGTATTCTGAAAATAAACCATTTTCTATGCAATCCAAGATTTTAGAAAGGAATAGAGAAGGATTTTCTCCTCTTAAACCATTAGGCCCGGAGCTTTGATATTTAGTATGTATCAATGCCTATTGAATTGAAGTACTCTCAAAGTTAGCTCTAAATGGTAGGATCTTAAATATACCTAGGATTAAAGGAGGAAATCTTAAAAAAAATCTTCTCCAAAATAATTAGGTGTAGGGCTTTGATAGTGTGTATATATCATAAATCTTTGAGCCATCATACTCAGGTGAACGATATAGGACCATCATGGTCCTCTTGTTTTTTCTACCCTTCTAGCGTATCAATGACGTTCTAGTTATATACATCTCGCCTAATATTGTCTTACTAGGGTCGATACATTTCTCAGATATTAATGACGCTCTAAAAATATACATCTCGTTTAACCAGGGTCTATACTTTTCTCAGGTATCAATGACGTTCTAGTAATATACATCTCGCCTAACCTGGTCTGACCAGGGTCGTTACTTTACTCAGGTATCAATCACGTTCTAGTAATATACACGGTATAACCAGGGTCGTTACTTTTCTCAGGTATCATTGACGTTCTAGTAATATACATCTCAACTAACCTTGTCTGACCAGGGTCGACACTTTACTCGGGTATCAATGACGTTCTATTTATTTATTTCTTCTAACATGGTCTGATCAAGGTCGATACTTTTTTCAGTTATCAATCACGTTCTAATATTATACATCTGTTCTAACATGGTCTGATAAGGGACTATATTTTCCTCAGGAATCAATGATGTCATAGCAATATACATTTCGTCCGACCGTTGTCTGACCAGGGTCGATACTTTTTAGCTCATATAAGAACGAAGTGCTCATGGTGAGGTATTATGATCGTCCTCTGTCCGTCGTCCGGCGTGCGTCGTGCGTTGTGTGTCAACAATTTTAAAACGGCATCTCATGCAAAACCTTTGGAGCAATTTCAACCAAATTTGGCAGAAATGTTCCTTAGGTGGTGCCCTTTAAAATTGCTTAAAGAATTGAATTCCGTTGGAAAACTTTGTTGCCATTGCAACAAAAGTGAAATTCTAATAAAATCTTTAAAAATCATCTCCTCCTGACCTAGATGGCGCAGAGTCGTGATATTTTGCATGAAGCATCAGTACATTTACCTCTTACTAAAATCACCAGCCTCGGTTCCCCTGGGGCGGAGCCCCTGTGGGAGGGAGGGGGTAGGGCTTATAAAGAAATAAAGAAGGATTTTTAAAACGAAATCTCCTTCAAAACCACAAGGCCAATTCCAATCAAATTTGGCAGATATCTTTCTTACGTGCTGCCCTTTTAAAATTGCCAAAAGAATTGAAATCCGCTGAATACTCTAGTCGATATGGCACGAAAGTTAAATTTTAAAAAAATATTTTTTCCTTTTGACCTAGAATGCGAAGAGCCTTGATAATTTGTATTGATCTCTTTGAAAATAGCTAAAATTATCACTTTTTGGTCCCCAGGGGAGGAGCACCAAGGGGGAGGGGCTTACAGAAATAAAGAAGGTTTGTTAAACTTCATCTCCACTGGGCAAATTTAAACCCAATTTGGAAAAATGTTTCTGTAGGTGATGCCCTTTATGAATTGCTAAGAGAATTGAAATCCGTTGAAAACTCTGGATGCCATTGTAACAAAACTGAAGTTTAGAAAAAAATCTTTAAAATTATCTCCTACTAACCCAGAAGGTGTAGAGTATTAATATTTTGGATGAAGCATCAGTACATTTACCTCTTTCAGAATCGATAAAATCATCACCCCACCCCCATCCCCCGGGGGGTGGGTTATTTAGAAATAAAGAAGAACTTTTAAAAACGACATCTCCTCCCAAACCACTGGGCCAATTTCAACCAAATTTGGTAGAAATGTTTCTTTAGACGGTGTTCTTTAAAAAAAGCTCAAAGAATTAAAATATATTGAAAACTCTGGTTGCCATGGTAACACAACTAAAAATTAAAAAAAAAGTCAGTACATTGAATTCTTTCAGAATCGATAAAATCAGAGCCCCGGGGGGTTGGGGGCTTATAAAGAGATAAAGAAGGATTTATAAAACGACATCTCTTCCAAAGCCCCTGAGCAAATTTCAACGAAAGAATTTAACTCAGTGGAAAACTCTGGTTGCTTTGATAACCTGAGTAAAATGAAATTAAAATAAATAAATCAATCAATAAAGAATTATCTCCTTCTGACCCAGAAGTTGAATAATCTTGAATCATGCATGAAGCATCAGTACATTGACCTCTTTCAAAATCGCTACAATTTCAAAGCCACAGTGCGATTTGGCTTAAATAGAAATAAAGAAGGCAACTCTTTCAAAGCTATTTAGCCAATTTTAACCAAATTTTACAGAAATTTACCTTAGGTTGCCCCCTTTTAGTAATTACTAAAAGATTTGAAATATGTTGAAAGCATTAGTTAGCTTTGTAACATAAGTTTAATTTAGTTAAATTTAAAGGGACCTTATGAAAATTTAATTAATAAATCATCGTTAACACTCAGTTTTCATCGGATTCTCTTCAAACTTTCACAGAATGATTTTACCAGCATAATGATCGTTCCTTTCGAAATTGGGTATGATCCGTCAAGAAACATGGGAAAAGGGGCTTTATGAATTTAATAAAAATTTCCATTAAAAGTCCTCGTTAAAACTCTAGAGTCCACAGTTTTCATTGGATTCCCTTCAAACTTTCGCAGAATGGTTGTACCATCATAATGATCGTTTCTTTCGAAATTGGGTATGATCCGTCAAGAAACATGGGAAAAAGGGGCTCATCAAAATTTGATTTAAAAAATTACTTGTATACACAATGGAATGATTAAGAAAATTCCTTGTACACACAATAGAATCCATAGTTTTCAACAAATTCTCTTCAAACATTCACAGAATGATTATTACATTAAATGGATTTTTCCTTTCGGAAGAGGGTTTGATCCATCAAGTTACATGGGAAAAGGGGCCCTATGAAAATTTTATAAAAAATCTTAGTTAAAACATCATGGCCCTAGATTTCAGCTGATCGACTTCAAACTTTCACAGAACGATTGTACCTTCATAAGGATTGTTCATTTCAAATTGGGTCTGATCCATCGAGAAAAATAGAAAAAGGGGCCTTAGGAAAATTCAAATAAAAAAATCTTAATAAATGATTTTAACTCCACAGATTTCATGGGGTTGTCTTTATACTCAAACAGAATAATTATACTCTTCTAAGTTCCCTTTGGAATTTGTTCAGATCCATCAAGTAATATGGGAAAAGGGGCTATATGGAAATTCAATTAAAAAATCCCTGTTAACACAATGCAGCCCGCAGCTTTGATCAGATTTTGTTGAAACTTTTACAGAATTATTGTAAGGTCAAAACGACCATTCTTTTTCATAACAGGGTTTGAACTGTCAAGAAACAAGGGAAAAGGGGGATTGTGAAAACTTTATGTATAAATCCTTGTTACCAAGTTCAGAGCTTTCATTGGACATTCACAGAATAATTGTACAATAATAATGATTGTTGATGTTGACATTAGACCTGATCCGTCAAGTACCACAGAAAAAAGGAGCATTATGAAATTTGATTTTAAAATCCTTGTACCACAATAAAGTCAACCGTTTTCATCAGATTATGTTTAAACTTTCACAGAATGGTTGTTCCATCATGAGGATTCCTTTTCTCATGTTAGGCCTGATCTGTCTAGTATCATGGGAGATTGGGCCTTTTGAGAATTTTATCTATAATCCTTGTAACCAAGTCTAGAGCTTTCATTGGATTTTCTTCCAACCTTCACAGAATCATTGTACAATAATTACGATTGTTGATGCTGACAAAAGACCTGATCCTCAAGTATCACAGGAAAAGGAGCCTTATGAAAATTGTATTTTAAAATCTTTACACCAAGATAAAGTCCGCAGTTTTCATCGGATTCTGTTCAAACTTTCACAAAATGTTTGTACCATCGTTCGGATTGTTTCTTTCCAAATTGGGCCTGATCTGTCTAGTATCATAGTATTTTGTTTTGTTTGTTTGAATGGGGTTTTACGCCGCTTTCAACAATCTTTCAGTTACATCGCGGCGGCTGGAGCACGTAACAATGGAATCCTGGTATTTCTCACCCCAGTACTACCATTACATCCTTTCCTAGCCTCCAGCTGCTATCCCACATAGGTCTACGATTATCGACCCATTGGTGAGAGACAAATAGTCGGAAAGGATGAATGCCGCCGTCGGGGATCGAACCCGGGACCTCTAGATTGACAGTCCGACGCGCTACCAACTGCGCTATGACGGCGGCTAGTATCATAGTAAAATGGGCTTTATGAAAAATTATTACCAAATCTTCATTAACACAAGAATGACCTCAGTCTTTATCTGAATCTCCTCAAACTTTAATAGAATGATTGTACTATCATTTGGATTGTTCCTTTGTAAATTTTGTCTGATTTGTTAAGTGACACAAGAAAAGGGGCCTTAAGAAAATTTTATTACAAAACATCATTATCACAATAAAGTCCTCAGTCATTATCATTTTCTTCAAACTATCTATCCTTCGGATTGTTCCTTTGTACATTGGGTCTGATTTGTTAAGTTTCACGAGAAAGGGGCCTTATGAAAATTTTATCACAAAAAAAATTCTGTACACAATTCAGTCCACTGTTTTCATAGATTCTCTTTGGCTTTTAAAGAATGAGATTAGATTTGTTCCTTTTGAAATTTGGTTTGTTCAGTAAAGAATCATGGGAAAAGGGGCCCTATGAAGATTTCATTTTAAACTCAAGTTTAACTTAACTTCTTCAGTACAAATTGTAGCTACCATGTTTTGCCACGCCCACTTCAAACGTCATAGCGCGGTTAGTAGAGCGAAGGACTCCTTGTAATAGGGTTACGGGATTGACTCCCCTACCGAGGTAAATATCCTTTCCAACATTTGTCTCCAACCAATGGGTGGATAATCGTAAACCAAGGTGGGATTTTTTTTTTTTTTTTTTTTTTTTTGTCGTGGTACTTGTGTGAGAAATGCCAGGAATACACGGTTTGGTGATCCAAGCGCTTCGATTTTACTGAAAAAAGAGATGTTAATCTCAATTTTGATAATCAGTCAATCAATAAGACGTTGCTTCGACATGGCAATTGGCTTGATATATCAGACGATATTTATTCTTCTTCTTATTATAATTATTAGTTATATCTACAAAAATTCGAATGTTTGGGGAGAGCGCGAATAACTGACAACAGAATTCATTTATTACTTCTTAAGATTAGTTTATGACAGCAGAAAAAGAGAAAAGTGATTCTCGCATATTTCGAAGAAGTAAAACAACAAAATTAGTGTCATTTTTATTTCTTTTGTTATCGATGTGTTATTATGTACTTGTTTATAAAATATTACCTAATGATGATGAACATCATTGTTCAAGGCATTTATGTGAATAAACTATAATGTTATGTTGTGTTATGTTATTTATTTATAACTTCTAAAGTAAAAATGTATTAAACTGTAATTACAACATTCAAACACGCCCACTTCAAACGTCACTCTGACATGTCAGTTTGTTTAAGATACCAGATCACATTAGATTGTTGATTGCGACCTTCAGGACGAATTCTAGAATTAGAAGTTAGAACCCTTCCATAGAAATCTAATATTTTTATTATTTTGTAGATTATAGTATGTGGGATCCAAGTATGCAAAGAAAAAAGGAGGTCACGGAATCAGATTTTGTGTAGAACGTCGCCGACTATCATAGAGGTCTAGTGATTTTTTCAGGTTTTTATGACGTTATCCAAATAGTTAGCTATTCGATTTGTTACACTGTTAAACCTTCATCTGCCATTTATCTGACATCGTTTCCTTCAAATCTTATATACCCACAAAGAGATGAAATATGTCTTAGTATGATATTTCTATCTGGTTTCAGAAATGCAAATGTAATGTTTTTGGGGATCAACGCTTTAAGATCGAAATTAAATGAATTTAATTGAATACACAAACGAGTACTTTTTCGTAAAATTTTTTAATTGTTTTCCACATCATTTAGTTCCATGTGTTCATTAGAAATGATAAGAAAAAACTACGTGTCACCGTGTTAGTTTTTTATAAACTCGTATATTATCCATAACGCAATTTGCGATGTCGCTATGGGTAGAAATTTCCACAACTTTAAATATCTGTTAGTCATTAGTCATAAATAGACTGAAAACTTTATTGAAGAGATGAAGAGAATATTTTTTTGTTTTCATGGAGGTATGAACCGAAACTGAAAACTTTATTTGAGAGATGAAGAGAATAATTTTGTTTTCATGGAGGTATGAACCGAAACTGAAAACTTTATTTGAGAGATGAAGAGAATATTTTTTTGTTTTCATGGAGGTATGAACCGAAAAAACAAATCACACAGTATGATTACGCGAAGCGGATTCATACATTGTGTGATTAGGTTTTTCGGTTCATACCTCCATGAAAACTAAAAATATTCCCTTCATTTCTTATAATCTAATAGCATCGAGCGAAAAAAAAACAAAAGCTTTACAAAAAATCACTGTTATGAATAATATTTTTCGACCAATCAGAACGCTCGTTTTTGATAGACGAAACTAAAAATAAATTATTCTCTAATGCAATTAGGTTTAGAATAATCAAATGAGAAAATCGACATTGTGTAAGTCTTAATGTTTAATCTTTAGCATTGCAATAGGGGTAACAATAATGTGAGTCTTCCGTGTGTATACAAATTTGAAGAGAATCTCATCTCCGATTTCCACAAGATTTTCTATGATGCGCAAAGTGTATGCACGAAAAGTAAATCTCAAACCGTCGTTTACTTAATTAAAAATGTATAATGTCTTTCAGGTATATCGGACCATAATATTGTCTCTATTTTTGCAGATACAAAGCCACAGATGACAAAACAACAACCTAGACAGGTTCATCTGTACAAAAAAGCCGACTGGGGTAGCTTTAAAATCTACATGGAGCAAGTTAAAAATGAAATTCTGAAAGATCATCACTCTAATTCTGTTGAAGAAATTTGGTTAAAATTTTCAGATGCAATCTCCACAGGTATCGAGAAGTATGTTCCAACAAAACGACTTGGCCACAAGAGATCTCTTCCATGGATTACACAGCCTATAAAACGCCTTATCAGAAAAAGGGATCAACTCTATTTCAGATTGAAGAAAGAAGGAAACAACAAGATGAAGACTGATTTCAAGGCTCTAAAAAAAACAACAACAAAAGTCAAATAAAAGTTTCCTATATTAATTATATTGAATATATTTTAGGCCTAGATGGAACCACTGAAGACAAAGAGAAAGCCACAAGATTTAACAATAAGAACCTTTTCAGTCTGATAAAGAATGCCAAGCAAGACGCAACCGGAGTAGCCCCTCTTCTAGATAAAATTTCAGGTTCCATCAAATCGGACAACATAGAAAAGGCAAATATCCTAAATCAACAGTTCCAGTCAGTCTTCACTCCAATGGCACCAATTTCTTTGGCTCAGTCCTGCCTTTTATCTATAAGACAAAATGTATTCTCTTCCTCTTTCAGCAAATACCCAGTTATGCCGAACATTACTATTTGCACCAGTGGTGTACAAAAACTTATTTCCAACCTGAAACCATACAAAGCAGCAGGACCAGACAACATCAAACCTCTTGTACTAAAAAACTTATGTTATCAAATTTCCCCAATCTTACAAATTCTCTTTCAGAAATCCCTAGACACAGGCACTCTTCCCCAGGTTTGGACAAAAGCAAACGCGACTAAACTCTTCAAGACAGGAAACAAAGAAATCCTGCAAATTACAGACCTCTATCTTTAACATGTATACTGTGTTAAGTTCTAGAACATATTGTAGCCTCAAATCTAACTGAACATTTTGACAAAAATAATATCCTTTATGACTTGCAGCATGGTTTTAGAGAAAGGCGTTCATGCGAAACCCAGCTACTTCAACTGACCGACCATCTTGCCAGAAGCCTGACTGAAGGAAAACAAACTGATCTAGTTTTGTTAGACTTCAGCAAGGCTTTTGACAAAGTTAGCCACTTAAAACTTTTGTATAAATTGCAGGAACATGGTGTTAACAATGCTACCCTTTTGTGGATTAAATCTTTTCTAATAGGCAGAACACAAAAAGTAGTCTTAGAAGGTGGATGCTCATCAGAAGTACCAGTCACGTCTGGAGTACCTCAGGGATCTGTACTTGGCCCTCTTTTGTTTCTTTTGTATATAAATGACCTTCCAAATAACATCACATCCCAAGTTCGTGTGTTTGCAGATGACACTGCCGTTTACCTAGCTATAAACAACAGACAAGACTGTTTGACCCTACAAGAAGATCTTGACAAGTTAATGCAGTGGGAGAAAAAGTGGGAAATGGAGTTTAACCCCAGCAAATGCATTGTTCTAAATATAACTAAAAAGAGGAAAAAGATTTCCTTTGATTACAGATTACATGGACAAGTACTAGAGACTGTTGACAATGCCAAATACCTAGGAGTTACAATATCTGGAGATCTTTCCTGGAACAAACACATTGACAATATAACATCAAATGCTAATAAAAGTTTAGGTTCTCTCCGCAGAAACATCCAGACCAAAAATAAGAAGATCAGAGAAATAGCGTATAAAACTTTAGTGAGACCCCAGGTAGAATACGCATCAACAGTTTGGAGCCCCTACACAAAAACCTATATCAACAAAGTGGAAAAAGTACAACGTAGAGCGGCAAGATGGGTTCAAAATAATTTCTCTTATTATGACAGTGTTACCTGCATGCAGAAGGAGCTTGGTTGGGAAACTCTCCAATACAGACGAGACATCTCCAGAGTCACCATGTTTTATAAAATCGTTAACAATTTTGTTGCAGTGCCAGTACCAGCTTTTCTTGAAAGACCAGTGAGGACATCCCCGACATATGCACACAGCATCTTTCAGACGGATCCACACAAATGCAGCCTACTTTAAATGTTCTTTTTTTCCCTACACAGTGATACTATGGAAGAGCCTTCCAGAAACAACTGTACAGCAACCTGATATTGCAGCGTTCAAAAGGAGTCTTGATTCTTTTCAGATGGTGGGCCGTCCCTGAGTGACCAAAATGTGTTTTATCAGCTCTTTTAATCTAACACTCACAATACTTTTAAAATTTTGCACCCTAACAAATGTCTAACAGTTTTTATTCCAGCACAAACGCGCACCTGCCAGTAATACCCGAAAGGGGAGTTGGGCAGTATATATAGATGGATAGATAGATGCTTCTAAATTACAGCGTTACGACTTTTATCACTTCAAACATCACTCTGACTAAGCCGTTTGTTCGTTGGCAGTTTAATAAAATGAAATCGTTGTGGAAGACCTTAACTTATGAAGTAAAGCTTGATTGAACTGTGATTACGGGCATTTCAAACATCACTCTGACTTAGCCATTAGTTTGTTGGCTGCTGCATAAAGGCTAATCGTTAATGGGTGACCTTAACTTCTAAAATACAGCTTGATTGACTGTATATCGCAGGTCAACATCACACTTCCGATTTTAACTAATGATTTGATTAGTCTGTCGATATTTTCATTGAAGTCGAAGATCCGTCAACTTGCCACACTTAATTGATATAAAATTCTCTTTATTTTATAGGAATAATGGAAATCTCAAGAAATAAACAAGTGGACAGTCGCTTAGTGAGGACAATTATTTTATGTGACCCTTGTAAATCTAATGATGAAAGTCAAAATGCCGAGAATTTCTGTACAGACTGTAATGAATATTTATGTTCTGATTGTGCTACAGCTCATAGAAAAGCTGCACTTTTAAGTAATCACAATTTATTAGTATATGATGAAATGCCGAAAGGGTGGATTTCCCTTGGGTTTGAGGGATATTGTAAAAAACATAAGGATAAGCCTTTAGATTACTTTTGAACAGTTCATAATTCCTTCTATTGTACAGTCTGTATAACTCTAGAACACAGAGATTGTGCAGTTCAATATATCGATGAATTTGTCGACAGATTTAAACAAAATGGAGAATATGAAAATTTATGTCAAAAGATCAAAGAACTTTGCACGCTTATCGATGACACGAAATCAGAAACTGACAAAAATGTTGCGATTTCACAACAAGCGCCAATCGAAATCGTTGAAAGTATTAAACAGTTCAGGGCAGAAATAAACTCCCTACTTGATTCTCTGGAGATAAAAGTACTAGAAAAAGCAAGAAAGATAAAGGATGAAGATTTGAAACATATATCTGAATTATCTTCTCAACTTGATGCTATAAAAACGGAATTGGATGAAACGAAGAAAAAGATGGAATATCTTCTTACAACCAAACAAAACAAGCAACATGTTATGACTTCAAAACTGGCTGAAACCAGAATTGCTTGTTTACAGAAAAACATTGCCGAATTGTGTAAAAGAAATACGGTTAGGAAATACAAATTTTATCCGAACGAAAGCCTTTATGAAACATTAAAATCTACCAAAGAACTGGGATCTCTTAAATAAGATGAAAACGGAGACAGAAACGTAAAGATTAAAACATTGAAAGAAGTGGGCTGTGTAGAACAAGAGAGACAAAACAGAAACTCTTCAAAATTCACTCGACAAACTGATATTAATATCAGACATTCATAAGATCGACGTGTGTGTGATATAACAGGCAGTGTGTGGATGAGTAACAATAGACTGGCTGTGGTAGACAACAACAACAAACGTGTCAGTGTAGTTGATATCCTACAGGGTAAGACTGTATTACACATAAGGCTAGATCGATTTCCATTTGATATCACCTATATAGACCAGAACCAGCTTGTTGTTACTGCTGAACCATTTCTGGTGTTTCTGAATGTCGGGAAGACATTGACAGTAAATAAGAAACTCGAAGTGTATGGAACCTGTCGGGGTATTGATTACAGTGATAACATGCTGATAGTGTCCTTTATAGATCCAGGCTTAGTGCAGTTTATGAATATGGACGGACTGGTTATGAAATTTATAAGTACTGACCTGAATGGAGAACATCTTTGTGTGTGGCCTCGCTATGTAGTAACCAGTAGAGATAAGAAAGTTGTTTATGTTACAGACTGGGATCAGAACACTGTTACAAAACTAGATATGAACGGAACTGTTATAGATGTGTACAGTAGTAAAGACTGGGGTGGACCATATGGTGTTACAGTAGATAAATATGACAATGTCTTTGTAGCTGGATGGTGGTCAGATAATATTTGTGTACTGACAGCTGGGAGTGGACAGATACAACCAATACTAAAGGTTGATAGTCCTCAATCTGTTGTTGTGTGTGACGAATCGGATCGGATGTGTGTTAGTTATGAGTATAGTGACACCATAAGCACGTACAAAATTCACCGAAGTACTATGAATTAACTAGGAGGCAAAAGATCTCCTAGTTAAAACATTACCGAACACTGAATCCCGCTGTTTGACGAGCTGCAGAAATATATAACCTTAAACCAATGTGAAAAAAGAAAAAAAAGGCTTGTAACAAGCAAGTTTACCCATTTTCACACTGTTTCCTATGCTAGTTGGTCCTCATTCGTTCAATGAGAGACATTCTTGGGTTATCTCTCTTGAATACTCTCCAGAAATACATTGCCGGGTCCCAATCAGTGTTTTGCTTGGATTTTATCCTAGGCTTCTTTGCACTGTCTGGTTTTATGCTCATATGTATAATGCAAACATTAGAGCTAGGAAGTTTGTTTCATCTTGAAAATACGTTTCTATGTTATTTCTGAACCATAAACTAACACCATGGAGAGATTTTTATTTATGATAAAACTAGAAAAAGCAAATAAAAATCGCTACTTCCCCATACTGAACAAGGATAAAAAACAAAGGTATTGAAGTGAAAGGACCAATGTACAATTTGGCACGCCTCTGATTTAATGGTCACAGGACAAAGGGAAGATAACACAGGAATGTCCCTCGTTTACACGCCTTTTGAAATGTCGGCGTCTACAAAAGATCTCCGCTTAAACCATTGCAAAACAATGCCGTGGTTTTGTGAGCTGCAGAAACACTTTTGAAAAGAAGAAATTGCACTTTCTCCTCTTTTTAACTCTGTTTTCTAATAAAAAAAGGTTCTTATCTTTTCATTTTACATTCGATTGAATATCGACCTCGGAATAACTTAATCAATGATTAGGTATACATTACTTCCCTTTATAATTCATTGATAAAATATTAGTGTCCCATAAAACGAGAATATTTGATTAGAAAAAGATATATTCAATCAATTTATTATGATACATAAGTCTAAACTGGTTATTTTCGGCTAATTGATAAATTTTAGATAATTTCATAATAATTTGGAAAAATATACAAAGATATGTACAATAATACAAATTCCTTGGTTTTCTTTACCGGTAAACATAGTGAATTCCGAATTAAAAGGCAAATTCTTACCCTCATCGGCTTCATGAACCGGATCAAAGCCCCGCAGAACGAAATCGGCCTCTGCTTTTTGTTCTAGGAATTCGTCATCATAACCATCTTTGCTACTGACCTTTTCGTAATGTTTTACAAGCACAGACGCTTTTTCTTTTGCATTTGTAACAACTTTCTGATCTATTACGAATGGATGGTTTGTTTGGGGCGTAGTTCCTTTAATCTTTCTGACGAAATCCCAGACTTCCTTTGAGTTTGTTCTATCGTTAATTTTGGAGCAAAAATCTTGCCAACCTGTTCGCTTTGCTTGACGTGTTGTATATTCAGCGTTGCGTCTTGCTTGTGTGTATAAATCTTTAGTTTTGCTAAATCGGAGTCTTTTTCTTAAATTTTCTCTGTTTTTAATTGCACGGGAGCAATCGTCTGTCCACCAGGGCACTTGATATTTCTTTTTTAGATTTGATTTTGATTGAGGTATAGTTTTGTTTAGCGTTGTTTCTAGTTTCTTACAATATTTATTGAAAAATATTTCTATATTTTCGTCAAAAGCGCTTTCATTGAATTCTAAACTGCATTCATATTTAAAATCTTCCCAGTCTGTTTCTGAAGCCTTTCTAAAGTTCCATTTCGACTTTACAGTGTCAGTGAGTGTACCTAGCCTTTTCCTTAATGTTATATGAATTACTATTGGCAAATGGTCACTCCCAAATGAGTTGTCAACAACACTGAATTCGCTAAACGGATGTAATTTAGCAGACACTAGGCCCAAGTCTATAGAACTTGCTTTGTTTGCACTTGCATCTATTCGAGTCACTTTGCCATCATTTAGTATGTTAACCTGATTTGCGGAAAGAAATTCTAATAAGATTTCTGCCTCGCCGTCATGTCTATAATCTCCAGGGGGGGGGGGGTGTCCAGTTTAAATGTTTAAGATTAAAGTCTCCGACAATTATGCTGTTGTGATTTAGGTTTTGGAATATGATTGGTAAGTTTTGGTTAGTAATTCCTTTTTTGTCTATGACATGTAAATTATGAACATCAATGTTATGAGAGTTTCCAAAAATTGTTATTGCGCATAATTCTATCTGGTTTGTGAAGTGTACATATTTTTCAATAAATTGGACCCCATTTTTTAAAAAAATGCACAAACCACCACCTGCGCTATTTTGTCTAACTTTATTAATTGGTTCTTGATACCCTTTGAGATTGAATGGTTTGTCATTTTGTTTATACCATGTTTCCTGGATACAAATAACATGAATTGGATATCTAGTATTATTTATGAAATTTTGAAGTTCATTCATTTTCAGGCTAGTTTTGCCTTTAATTGATCTTGCGTTCCATGACATGACGGCGAGTCCGTATTCATTATTTATAGTTGAATTGTTATTATTTGTCACCGCCATTGTCTATAATTAATTTGTAGTCATTACTTTTACATTATTATAGTTTTGTAATAAAACTATTAATGGCGGCTGAGGTAGTGATGAGGACGAAAACTAAAACCATCCTGGCGATTCATAAATGGAGGGGGGAACGGAAAGTAAGCACCAGGTGCCCGGAATTGCGGCCTATAAAATCTTTGCGGAGAGCCCTGACCCTTGAAATGTCCATTTCCTTCATTCTGAGAGTATTTCGGTCTATATTCTTTTTGCTTTGCTCCTTTATTTTGGACAGGCTGATTTGAATAAGGATTTTGATTTCCATAACCCTTTTTATCCTGGGTTTTATTTGCCCCTTCAGAGCTCTGATTTTCACTATTTTTGGAGCATTGTTTTATTTCATGCTTCTTAAAAAGCTTGTTATTTAATACTTCCAGTATTTCAGTTTCGCTTTTTCCGACCAACAGTTTTGCAATCTGGTGTAAATCTGATTCATTTATTTCTTTTGTAATTTTCTTTACTTGTAAAGTTTTTGGAATTTCTAAACCAGCTATTTTACATTTACTTGTATATTGGTTGATAATTTTTGAGTTTAGGTTTTTAATTTTGTTTGAATATTTAAAGTATGCTGGACACCCTTTATAAGCAGCGCTATGCTCACCTTAGCAGTTAGCACATTTCTTTGCTCTCGATCTGCAATGTTCATGAGAATGATTACCTGCGCAGTGTGGACATTGTAGTTCATTGTCACACACGCTTTTAGTATGTCCAAAACCCTGACATTTGTTGCATCGAAATACAGATCTTAATGCAGGTGAAATCTGGTGACCAGCAATATTCAGAGAAAGGTTTGGGGAATAAAAGGTTACGATTAGATTTGTATCATTGCGGCCTTTTGTTACTTTAGATACACCTTGAGAGCTAGCTAACCTCTTTTTGATATCTTCAATTTGGTTTTGTCACTAATTTCAATGATTCCCCTAGCCAAGCTTGGTTTATCGTCCTGAATTTTTAAATCAAATTGTCCAAATTTAAAATTTTTCAGTTGAGTTACTTTATCTTCTCGTATTTTTATTCTGACGCTATTTTTCTCGTTATTCATGTTACTTAGAATTTTGATATGGCTTGAACTGAATTCTTTTAAAAGGGCTGTAATAAGTTCACCCATTTGTCCGCTTGAGTCCCCATTGCACCAACAACTATAATTGTGAAGGAAAGCCATATTGGTGTTTTAGTTTTGGCTTTGTTTTGTCTTTGTCCCTTTCCTTGGACAATCGACCAACCTTCATCTTCATCCTCTTTTGAACCTCCTTGATGCACAGTTGTTGGAGTGCTAGTGACAGCCCTTGAGTAGCGCCCTAAGTATGATTCAAGGGAGTTTGTGGAGTCTAAAGATTCCACAGAAGAGTCTGCCAATAAAAGTTGTTTGGCATCTGGAGATCCAAAAGATGACGAAGAAGAGTCGGCCATCTTAGAATGGGGTCTCTTCTTTACTCGTTGGTTTGGGGTGAAGGGGGTCATGGGAGTCAATTTGTCAGATTCCATCTTATGGTAAAATGTGATGTTTGTTTTTTATGTGAGATATTATAGAGGATGGTTGTTAGATAGTGAATTTTCAATGTAAAGAACCTGATTTAAAACAATGTGAAAGTTAGAAGGGGTTATAATTAAACCAAACCAGTCTGTTGAACATCAACACCTAATTTCTCCTTTCCTGTTCTCTTGATAATCCAATATAAATTTTTCACAAGTTAAGATTTATTAGTTCACTATATTAATATTATTGCTTATTATTCTTAAATAATTTTGACAGATTTATATTGACACAATAAAAATGTTAAAGAAATAGATTTAAGATAATCTGCTTGTAATCAAAAGGGATTAAGTCACGAGACGCGATGTTGACCCTTCGGTGGTCAAAGAGAGAACGAAAAATGTTGAGCACGCAGCGATTTTATATGCTTCCGCACAATATAGTCCAATACAAAATGGAATAAAAATTTGTAAAGTTTTTGCTTTTTTCGCTCGATGCAATTAAATTATAAGAAATGAAAAGAATATTTTTTGTTTTCATGGAGGTATGAACCGAAAAACCTAATCACACTTATGTATGAATCCGCTTCGCGTACTCATACAGTGTGTTTTCGGTTCAGGTTTTTCGGTTCATACCTCCATGAAAACAAAACATATTCTCTTCATCTCTTAAATAAACCGTTAATAGGATACACTATCATTGATTCATATGCCGTGAATGTCAACCTTAAAAAGTATGAAATGTCGTGAAATCAGAAAGTAATGCATTTTGTCAAGAAAACAGCATCCTTATAGATATTACGATCCTTAAAGTTACAATATTGTTTTTGCTATGCAAGGTCATTGTCGAGTTGGCCCGTATTACCATAAGCAGATGCCACAAATTTAGATTGTTCATTTTGAAATTAAAGTTCTGGTCTGGCAATAAAATTGACCAATTGCATTGTCAATCAAATAATCAGTCGACCAATCAAACCATTCAATTGGATCAGAAGTGAGTTTTGAACACCAACATTGACGACAATTTTGTTAAGCTCTTTGTAAGATTGGCAACTTAAGATAACTTTCTACAGCTAAAACTGATTTGTTTCATGGTTTTAGTTGTAGTTCTGGTCTGGCAATAAAATTGACCAATTGCATTGTCAATCAAATAATCAGTCGACCAATCAAACCATTCAATTGGATCAGAAGTGAGTTTTGAACACCAACATTGACGACAATTTTGTTAAGCTCTTTGTAAGATTGGCAACTTAAGATAACTTTCTACAGCTAAAACTGATTTGTTTCATTTTTTTAGTTGTTAATTTGGGAAAATAACGCCGTTTAATACGCCGTAAAATAATGATAATGATAAACGACGTTCTTTGTATTATCCAGGAAGCAAAATTCGAGAAGGTTGGATCAACTTGTCTCTAAAGCCATGAAAAATAATGATAATAAACGGCGTTCTTTGTATTATCCAGGAAGAAAATTCGAGAAGGGTGGATCTTACTTATAAGAACTTGTCTCCAAAGCCATGTAAAATAATGATAATAATAAACGACGTTCTTTGTATTATCCAGGGAGCAAATATCGGGAAGGTGGATCTTACTTTTAAGAATTGTCTCCAAAGCCATGTAAAATAGTGATAATAAACGACGTTCTATGTATAAACCAGGAAGCAAATATCGGGAAGGGTGGGTCTTACTTATAAGAACTTGTCTCCAAAGCCATGTAAAAAAATGATAATAAACGACGTTCTTTGTATTATCCAGGAAGAAAATTCGAGAAGGGTGGATCTTACTTATAAGAACTTGTCTCCAAAGCCATGTAAAATAATGATAATAATAAACGACGTTCTTTGTATTATCCAGGGAGCAAATATCGGGAAGGTGGATCTTACTTTTAAGAATTGTCTCCAAAGCCATGTAAAATAATGATAATAAACGACGTTCTATGTATAAACCAGGAAGCAAATATCGAGAAGGGTGGGTCTTACTTATAAGAACTTGTCTCCAAAGCCATGTAAAAAAATGATAATAAACGACGTTCTATGTTTAAACCAGGAAGCAAATATCGAGAAGAGTGAATATTACTTATAAGAACATGTCCACAAATTCATGTTATATAATAATAAAAAAAAGAACGACGTTCTTTGTATTATCCGGGAAGCAAATATCGGGAGGGTGGATCTTACCTATAAGAACATGTCTCCAAATCCATGCAAAACAATAAGTTTCCACCAAAATTCAGCCACCAAAGATACACATTGAACTTCGACATTACAGCTCGATTGGGATAATTAAGGATATTATTTTGCAAAGTTTGATGAAAGGGGCATAAAATTTAAAGGCAGATAGTTGATTGAAGACAAAGGCAGTAACTACAGCTTTAATAAGCTGTAGTTACGACGTTTAAGTCACCAAGCAACATGTATTCAAGCAACATGTTGCATCGGTTTTGAATAAGCTGTAGCTACGACGTTTGAGTCGCCAAACTAACAATCAAGATTTACAAAAATGGCGGCCAATATCGGAGTTCAAAACTAATTTCAGGTCTTAATGAATGATTTCGTTGGTCGACTGGATATTTGACTGACTGCTGCGATTAGTCAATTCACCCACGAAAAAATAAGGTTTTTGATGGTGCATCTATAGCAGGCAGTGAAGTCTCTGATCAGACAGCGCAAATTCATAATTGTTTGAATTGCGGGAATTATCATCAAGGAATTGCAACTAGAGCACTATTGTTTGTTATTATAGGTTTCTCTTTAGAAAAAAAGTGAACTTTTCTTCAACAAACGAGTTGAAAAAGATGTCGGAGTTAAAAAAATAAAAAGTTCATCTGATGACTCACCGTCACAATGCATTGTGATAAATACACGTCACATGTTTTGTTTTCACAGTGGTGTTGACCATCACTGGTCTAAATATCTAAAAATAGCCCAAGGGAGAATGACGGCAAGCCGTCACTGATCAGTAAAAAATTGAAACTTTTTTCATCACAAGTATTGGAATTTTCATTAATTTAGACAAGAACGTGAATGACTTTTAAAAACAACGTGATAGGTAAATAAATGCATTATAACACGAATATACATTGTGTCGATGAATGACATGTCTCTTTGTTCACTGGCAAGGGTTTTATTCTAATCTAATCTATTTCTTAACACCTTAGAAAAACACGCGTGTCATCCTTTCATCAATCCAAGCATGTCTAGAGATAAAATTGCTTAAAATTTTGATTCCAGTTGAAGGGATTGTCATAGGCTTCTCGTAGAAGCGAAAAACATGATCGGCGATTTCAACCAGGGTAAAATCATTAACTGGGAATGATTACATTCTAACAACATACCGTCACAATATGTGGGGACGGTTGGCCATCAGATACTAGATAGATTGAATTTATTCTTTATTATCATTAACAGCGGTGGTTTTGAAAAAAAAATCCTATCGACTCAATGGTTAATCCTTCGTTTTTACGTCCCTGTGGTTTTATACTTGAGAAAACATTGTGGAAAAAGAAGAGATTGCTTGTGACAAGCAATTTCTTCTTTTTTTCCACAATATTTTATACCCTACTAAATGGTTATTTTTCAAATCAAATCCACCTATAATTTTCGTCTACAAAACTTTTGACCTTGGACAGGTCTAAAAGTTTGCAAACAGGAAAATGTTTTACAATTTTCAACAAATTGTCGTATGCAGCTTCTTCGAAGACTCTGATCAGAGTTAATTTGAACACTGTGTACTCAAGTGAGCTAAAAATACCGAGGAGACGAACCTACTGGCAGAGTTTGCAATATTCCTGAAATACATAAGAATTACTTTTTATCGCGTTGGCATTCAACAGATTTAGTGGTTAAGTCTCCAGTGGAAGTTTGCGGTCGTTGAACTCTGAAAGACCTCAATTTTTGGTCTGTTAAATACCTAGTTTAAGGAAAGTTGTGTATGTTGGACCCCTACTGATAAACTAATTGCCTTATCTGTAAATCACACCAGGGAGGTAATCATCTTGTATAATCCATTGATGACCATGGTCACAATTTGTGAATAGTATGCAATAGCTGCACCTTAGGTTTATGCTGATGAGAATTTGATAGAAACAAAAGTAAAGTTATTTTTAAATTTCATCTTATCATTCTTTATGCTTGTAATATTTTAAATCAATTTCAAATTATTGAAAGAAAAGTGACTAGGTTGCAGAATGCTTGACTGAAAGAAATATACATGCATTATTTTTGTATTTTTTGTAATAGTTTCTTCAAACATTATTGTAAAATAAAAATTCTAGTAAAAATACTTTTATCCAATTTGATTTAACGCCAGGCTTAGAATATGGAAGTATATCTTGAATATTGTAGTAGTTTTACAAACTAAAAAAGTTTGATTTACTGGAAAAAGAAAAAGTATCGAAATATTTGGACAAAAGGATTTACTGGAAAGAGAAAAAGTATCGAAATATTTGGACAAAAGGAGAAATCGGCTAAATCAATGTTCTTTCTTTTCTGAACTTTGTCTATTCAAGTTATTCCAGTTGCTTTTCGTAATCTGTTATGATAACAAGAGCTTCATAATTTGTATTTTTACTGTCTTATACACATTGACAAAGTCTTAAAATGAGAACTTATTAGTTATAAACAATTATAACCAAATAAAATTCTTAATTTATCTCAAGACACAAATATTGGTTGCAAAGAAAGTAAAAGTATATGCCACTCTTATCCATGATAATATAGCAGATTTGATACCTTGTATACTGTATACAGCTTCCTGTTGTCAGCCCGATTAGCTCAGTTGGTAGAGCACTTGACTTCAAAACGCAAGATCACGGGTTCGAGTCCTGGGCTGACCATATCAACTAACAAACTAATTGTCTTTCGGATGAGACGTTAAACCTAGGCCCCGTGTGACGATGCTATCCATCGAGCACGTTAAAGAACCAGGCGGAGCTCTCAGCAGCTTCGTCTTGTATACTTGCACTATCCCCGGTAACAACTAACCGTCTTCTTGGGGCGTCGCTCATAGGGGCATTTTCGTCATTATCCACGATGTTTTCCACCACGAAAGACAAAAGTTTTAACCTTCTATCAACCATATATCGTCGTCTGCAACTTCTTTCAAACGTGACAAGTCTAACATTTACCCGTCTGGTGATGGCTTATTCTGTTTTCGGGTATAAAAAACATTATTCCTGTTTTAGACTATATTTGTAATCAAAGTAACGGAAGTACCTTAAGCTAGCAAAGCATGGTTTCGTTAAGAAATTTTCTTTGTCGAAGGTTATTACGATAATTAAACGAGGGTAAAGTAACCAAGGAGTAAACGCATTCCCACACAATCCCTCCTTTTTACGCCGCTTAAGAAAATAGTTATGGAAAACAATGTGAAAAATAAAGAAATTGCTTGTTACAAGCAATTTCTGCATCTTCCAAATTGTTTTCTACCAAAAGAGATAAATATTTCACAATTTTTAATAATTTGAAATAGTCGTCTGGAAGGGGAAGATTCAACTAGGGTGGAGGTTATAGAAGACAGAGGATTTATAAAACAAGCAAGAAATGAGATATAAACGCAGGCCATAAAAATGATAGAGCTAGGCACGGGGACCCAGGTGAACATTTTTGGTCCGCGTGGTCCTCTTATTTACAGATAATTGACACATTCCCAAACAGTGATGTTTCTTATATGCCCATCGAGAAAATAATATAGAAAAACAATGTTGATAATGCAGAAATTGCTTTCACAAGCAATTTCTCCATTTTCCACATTGTTTTCTATCGAGAAAAACTGATACATTTAAAATTCCATCAACTTGAAATTCTTCCAATTTGGACAAGTCTAAGATTTTGTCTTGTGGTCGTGCGTTAAGGAGTTCATTGATGTTCTTGATATTATTGTATAGCGTTGACTAATTATTTATAATATAACTAGAGTCTCAAACTAATTCAGATTGAAAGAATTTAAAGACGACATTTCAAAGTGCAATTTGACTTACAATTCAAATTACTGAAAGTACTGTTGGAGAGCAAATTTGATTGTTATACTTTCAAGCTGTCTAAAATGTGTTCGCATAAGAGTACCAATTGTTTTTCCTTTGATTATATATAGCGCTGTCTAAGAAATTCGTAATTATTTTTCTATCAAGAAAAAAGGTTGTAAATTTTTATTAATCTGCTGTCAGCATTTGCACTGAAACTATTTCTATAATCTAACTCTGGGTGAAAGTTTCAATAGTATTTCAGAGATTATCCTGCCACACCATCCTCCTTATGAAAAAAAGCTTTGAAAACATTGTGTAGAATATAGAATTTGCTAACAAAATAACAGTTAATTCCTTACCCTCATAATTTTCTTTCCATTTCGAGAAAAGATTCTAAAATCATATCAACTTCAAAAGGTTGACTTTAATTGGAACCGGTGAAAACCTTTGTTATCAGGTAATAGGTTGTTAATGGGTTGTTAATAAATTTACACTTTATTACCTTAATTCACATGTAAAGGAATTAACTGTTTAAAATTTCTAGCAGACATCGGTATTACCTCCATTCTAACCATACCATGCAGACGACAAAAGTTTGGACTTAAACTTGTAGCCCGTTGTGTGTCAAAGACAGTTTCGATAGACCTAAGGTTAGTAGCAGAGTCAAATTTTGAATGAACCAGCTTCAAAGATGTTGAAGACGATGATTTTAAGTTGATACTTTTTTTTTGTAGAAACAAACAATTTCTTAATTCTCCAAGTTTTTTTTTTTTTTTCAAAAGGTTTTCCCCTTGGGGCGTTAAAAAGCGTTATTGATAACCATAATCTATTTTTAGAATAACAGGAGCAAACTGCACAGTTAAGTGAACTCTATCGAATGACCTTATTTTCAATGAAATTCATTGAACCATAGTCAGGCAAATTGCTACATCGTTTTCTTTTTTGTTTTAAGATTTGTGTGACAAAATAAATATCGGACGAACAAGCAAACGCATTCTGTATCTAGAGGATATTTGATTGTTGTTTGTCTTAGTTTCCTGATTTCCCCCTAACTATTTTCTGAGATTAATTCAAAAAGTGTTTGTGCTACGCAAATTTGCATGCGCGATCCCGTAGGAAAGCTATTTGCTCTCTCTAAAAAAAACAAAAAACCCCAACAACAACAACCAAAAAAAAAACAACAACAAAAAACACTGTCATATTGGGTTGAAAACATTGTGAGAAAAGGGGATTTGCTGGTTTTAAGCAATTTTACATTTTCTAAGAAGGTTTTCCAAAGATTCGGTTCTTCAATGAGTAGAAATGCTAGATTAAGTAGTGATGGGTTAACCCCAACAGAATATTTTGCAAGATATCAGGCTTTAGAAATCTTCCTATCTTAACAACTTATGGACATCATGTATTAATCCTTGTCTTGCTGTATAAATTACCTCACTGAAGTGCTGTAAAATCAAAGGGCTGAAAGTACTGATAGAACTTGTGGTTCAAAATTTAATATTTCTTTTAGAAATCAATTTCTTAAACAAATCTGGTAGGAAAAGTACAAGCAGGGGGTGTAGAGCAAGATCAGACTGCACTTATGTGCAGGCTGATCTTGGTCTACAACTCCTGCCAAAACTGGATCAATTTCATAAACAAATCTGATAGGAAATGTACAAGCAGGGGGTGTAGACCAAGATCGGACTGAAACTCCTGCAAAAACCCTATCATTCCGGTTTCAGCATGACAAGGGTTAAATAACTTTATTTCTTACTTAAAGAAGTGGACATTTTGTGTGCTTGAATATCTATAGATATTAAATGTTCGAGATGAACACCCAATTGACCAATCGCGGTTGCCAATCAAGGGATAAACCGGCCAATCAAATAATCCATTCGCCCCGGACCTGAGCTTATCAACTCATAAATTGGCCGCCATTTTTGTTTACCTTTATTGTTGGTTTGGCGACTTAAACGTCGTAACTACAGCTTATTCAGGCTGTACAACATATTAATATTCTATATTGTCCACAATGTGGCCCTGAATGCTGCTGTGTTACCAATCAAAGGCACGAAGGCCCTTCCAGAGGTACCTACAATATATAAATGTATTATATATCAATTTTCAATATTTATCCTTCTTGTTGCCCTGAATACTCCTTTGTTTCCTGTCATAGCATGGAGGCCCTACCAGGTGTTCCTTAAGATATGCAAATGTACTATATATTAATATTCTATATTGTCCGTAATGTGGCCCTGAATGCTGCTGTATTACCTGTCAAAGGCATGAAGGCCATTCCAGAATTACCTACAATATATAGATGTAGTAAACATCAATTTTCCATATTTATCCTTCATGAGGCCGTGTATGCTCCTGTGTTACATGTCATAGCACGGAGGCCCTACCAGGGATTCCTACAATATGAAAATGTACTATATATCAATTGTCCATATTTGTCCTCAATGTGGCCCTGAAAACTCCCGTGTTACCTAACATAGGCATAGAGGGCCTAACAGGTGTACCTTATTATTTGCAAATGTACAATATATCAATATTCTATATTGTCCACAATGTGGCCCTAAATGCTGCTGTGTTACATATCATAGGCGTAGCGGTCCTACAAGGTATACCTTAAACTATTCAAATGTACTATATATTAACATTCTATATTGTCCACAAATGCTGCTGTATTACCTATCATAGGCATAGAGGTCCTTCCAGGGGTACCTACAATATGAGAAAGTGGTGTTAAAACCCAATTTAGTCAATTAATCTACTTATTGTCGTTACAACGAACAAAACGCTGAAAATCAGTCGAACAACTTGTATAAGTTTCGATATTTTGTTCTATACTAAACGCCCCTGTTTTCTTTTATCATTCGTTTTTGTTCATTTGCTTCTTTTGTTTTCTCTTTTGTTTTTTGTTAATCGAATGCACTTTCAACTACTATCTACTACATGTTTCAATTTGGAACAGACCAAAAGTGTTAGTCTAAAAGTTTAGTACTGTCTACAAGTTTGTGCTTCGGTTATTGCTGAAATGGAATTGTTCTCGGGATAAGTGGCCAAAAGCATAGTGTTTCAGAAATAACCAGTTTCAATATATATTTATTATAGGGATGAGTGTATTTTTCACTGCGTTTATTGGAGTATAAAGTGCAATTGCCTTAGCACATGGCAAATAACGCCCGTTGGCGTTTTGTTTAAGCCATGTGCTAAGGCAATTGCACTTTATACTCCAATAAACGCAGTGAAAAATACACTCGGCCCATATAATTGCAATACGTCTATTTTCAAATCCGAAACGGATAGAGAGATGAAAATAAAAACAAATAAACGAACTGTGGGCGGAGTTACTTTTATTTGACAGGCGTATGGATACATTGACACAGTTTATCGCTCGAGTCGTTGTAACGGCGGACATTTTGTTTCGTCGCTTGGGTTTTTTGAAATGGAAATTCGAACATTCGTTGGATTTATTTGGAATTATTATGAGGAAATACTAACTTTAAACTCTGTAAATTATGATATCTGGGTCGATAACAGTTAGAATTATGAATAGATGCTTTGTAATAGACAAGAAATATAAACCTACCACATGGACACGATGCATGCTGATTTGACGAAGCCGATTCGACATCTCGGATTTACGGCTAATAAATGTGAGTTATTCGAAATCTTCATGTTTAAAACGAACATTATAATTGTTATAAGGACACTATTTGTTTATCTATTTAATAATTGCAATACTTCAAAATAGAGTATTTTCATTGGCCCAAATCGTATCACGTGATCAAATCAATGGCACTTTATACCTCGATAAAAGACAGAACTATTTTCGACAAAAATAGAAACAAACAAGGTCAGGGATTTCCGATATTGGGAATTCACTTCCAAGAAATACCAAACTTGTTTTGTTACTATTTATAGTCATCACCTTTTGAATTTCGATTTCCTCGAATTCCTTTATACTTCCATGGATTTTTAATAAATAGATAAACAAATAGTGTCCTTTTAACAATTATAATGTTCGTTTTAAACATGAAGATTTCGAAAAACTCACATTTATTAGCCGTGAATCCGAGATGTCGAATCGGCTTCGTCACATCAGCATGCATCGTGTCCATGTGGTAGGTTTATATTTCTTGTCTATTACAAAGCATCTATTCATAATTCTAACTGTTATCGACCCAGATATCATAATTTACAGAGTTTAAAGTTAGTATTTCCTCATAATAATTCCAAATAAATCCAACGAATGTTCGAATTTCCATTTCAAAAAACCCAAGCGACGAACAAAATGTCCGCCGTTACAACGACTCGAGCGATAAACTGTGTCAATGTATCCATACGCCTGTCAAATAAAAGTAACTCCGCCCACAGTTCGTTTATTTGTTTTTATTTTCATCTCTCTATCCGTTTCGGATTTGAAAATAGACGTATTGCAATTATATGGGCCGAGTGTATTTTTCACTGCGTTTATTGGAGTAAAAAGTGCAATTACCTTAGCACATGGCTTAAACATAACGCCCTACGGGCGTTATTTGCCATGTGCTAAGGTAATTGCACTTTATACTCCAATAAACGCAGTGAAAAATATACTCATCCCTATATTGAAAATCCATGGAAGTATAAAGGAATTCGAGGAAATCGAAATTCAAAAGGTGATGACTATAAATAGTAACAAAACAAGTTTTGTATTTCTTGGAAGTGAATTCCCAATATCGGAAATCCCTGACCTTGTTTGTTTCTATTTTTGTCGAAAATAGTTCTGCCTTTTATCGAGGTATAAAGTGCAATTGATTTGATCACGTGATACGATTTGGGCCAATGAAAATACTCTATTTTGAAGTATTGCAATTATGTAGGGAATGAGCTAAACACACCACAAACCACGTTCACAGTATTAACTGTCTAAGCATAGATAGACTGATGGAGATAGATAGATTGATGCTGTCAAAGTTAACCAACTGACCATAAGTAAAATGGTTGGTTGGCGACCTAAACGTCGTAACTACAGCTTGAAAAAAGCTGTTGTTACGACGTTTAAGTCGCAAAACCGACAAAAATGGTTCACATAAATAGCGGCCAACGTCGGTGTTTAAAAGTGGCTTTAAGTCTTAGTAAATGATTGTTCAAGTCGTACTTACTATGTTTAACCCTTTTCTGTTTTTAATATTTTTAGACCTGTCCAATTTCAAAGGTTTTGCAGACGACCATTTATATTGGATTTAACATGAAAAAAAACAAAACATTCAGTAGGGTAGAAAATATTGTGGAAAAAGAAGAAATTGCTTGTTACAAGCAATTTCTTCTTTTCTAACAACGTTTACTCAAGTATCGGGTTCGATCCCCGACGGCGGCACTCACTCTTTCCGAATATTTGTCTCTCACCAATGGGTCGATAATCGTAGACCTATGTGGGAAAGGATGCAATGGTAGTACTGGTGTGTGAAATACCAGGATTCTGTTGTTAGGTGCTCCAGTTCCCGCGATATAAATGAAATATTGTTGAAAGCGGCGTTAAATCCCATTCAATCAATCAATCAATTTCTCGAGTACAAAATCACAAGGACGTAAAAACCAGTGATTGTACAGTAAAGTGTTAAGTCACCAACCAACAATTTGCCCCTTTTCCTTTGCCATAGATTATAACGTTTCTATATATGAGCTGAATAGAATCGACGGGGGTCAGTGGGCGGGGCCAGCGATCTGTCAATTTCTCATCCTTCCTACTACAAAACAGATAAAAAGGACTAGCAGGGGCCCTGTCACCAATGACCCCTAGATTTTGGGCGGGGCCACTAGACCTTTTGGAAAATGCTTATACCTCTAATGTTAAATATTGGATTTTGGCAGGCTGGGTCCCTAGGTTTTAAATCATTAGTCTTTTTCCCTGCAAAAGGTCAACAAATATGAGCTGGAGCTAGAAGAAAACAGAGAATGAGAGAAAAAAATACATTTAGAGGCAAGTTACAAGTATGCCGTAACTTGCCTCTAAATAAGTTTTTTTCTTCTTTTTGTTATTCAAAATAAAATAATTCAACGTTTAGCCAAAATACCTCGGGAATCTTTTTACGAGTGTTATCGATAAGGGTCGATAAATACTGCAGTTGGCAGACAGAAGTTGTTGAAAAGTTTATCTAACCTAATATTTGAATGGGAGCGCGTCATTGGATAAAATCATATACAAGTCAAATAAAATAAAGCTGGGATTTTCAATAGACTGTCAATAGAAACGTCTCGGGGAAAGGGGGGGGGGGTCAATTTTGACTCCCATGAGAGACACCTTTACATAAGGGTCAAAACAGGAACTTTTTAGATCTTTTAGGGTCAAAATCCTGGCAAACAAGTCCACTACGAGCCCGGGCTTGTCAAACGATGTGTTTATTTCCTTTCTCACCTTTACTCAAAGGAAGCAAGTCTTAAAAATAGCCGATTTGACCTTTTATCGCCAATGCATTTCTAGGAGAGTTTATTTTAGCAAAGCCATCAAATCGCCTTTTTACTTGTTCCTTTTGCATTTTAATCCTAGTCATGCTGAATTGGAATCCTACATAGAATTGCTTTAAAATCAAAGGAATGACAGCACATGAATATATTGAATACGGTCAATATTTCTCTGGAAAATGATTATTTAAACAACTCTGCCTTGCTTAAAGGGGACAAACAGGAGGTGTGGACCAAGATCAGACTGCACGTATGTGCAGGCTGATCATTGACTATGCCTCCTGCCGAAGCAGGAATACTTCGGGTTCAGCATGACGAGGGTTGAACATTCAGTCTGTCATCTGTATTAAAACTCGGTAAAGCGCTTTGCTTCAAATTACTTAATGTAAGGTTACGGCTTCGAAATTCCCGTTTCAGAGCGCGTTCTTCAAGACAGTTGTCAAACAGGTCATCGTGGTATTCATCTTGCTTTTTTGTGGTTTTGGTGTCCATCAACTGAGGTATTAAAAGCCTATCTTCCCTCCGAGGAAGGAAAAGAAATTAGAAAAATCTATCCTGTATAAGGAAAACAACAAGGGACTTCTTAACCCTTGTCATGCTGAACCCGGAATATTCCGGTTTTAGTAGGAGGTGTAGACTAAGATCAGACTGCACTTATGTGCAGGCTGATCTTAGTCTACACCTCCTGCTTGTACTTTTCCTATCAGGGTTGTTTATGAAGTTGATTTCTTAAAGAAATTTAATTTTTGAACAACAAGTTCTATCAGTGCTTTCAGTCCTTTGATTTGACAGCAATTCAGTAAGGTAATTTATACAGCATGACATGGGTTAATATCAATATGCAAAAGGAGGGTATAAGTGAAGTTCTCTGGAAAGAGATTTTGTGTTTTTTCTTATCAATATTAACTTGTTTACATTTTCAAATCGAGTCGAATGCAGTCGATTCTTTACCGAAAATGTTCGCTTATCTTCGGCATTGACTGTTATATACCCATGCATTGTTAACTAAACTTTAAGGACGACTACGTTAATCTCCGTTACCTAGCAAGTCGTTTGAATGACTAGCGAAATATAAAACGTCATCATTGACGTCATAATTTTATTATAAACAAACCTTACATTGCAGTGGGTCACAATTTTAAAAAAATCAAAACTTCTTTCACGCATTTTAGGCTTACCTCGTAGAATTATCTTAGTTTCAATCGTCGTATTTATTTTTCTGCTTTTAGGCCTGGAGTATAGTTTTCTTTTAAATCTTGTTAAATGTGTTTTGTGGGGAGATATGGCTTTAAAATCAAAACGGTTAATAGCTCGAATTACTGTAGGTGTTAAAAGTATCAAACCAGATTAGACTGCGGAGGTTGACCAGGATTGGACATTCTCGTTCTTTATGAATTTTCTAAATCTATATAACCCACTCTACCTTTGTATATCATCAACATCGGATTGAAACTTCTGGCTGACCTCTGCTTGAAATAATCACTCTTTCAAAGTATTCGTGTCCATTCGAGAAGTCGCTTTTCCCATGATGGATAAAAAAAATGTCACTCGATATTGCTTTCGAAATATCAAGAAATTGTGGGCCGCCCCCAATGCGCAGTTGGTGAGCCGTCGGACGCTCAATCATGAGGTCAAGGGTCCAATACCGGTCGCTGCAAATATAATTAAACCCTTTCGACGTTTGTCCCATACCAATGATGGATAGTTTTAAACCTAAGGTGGATGAGCAACTGGAGGCTCGGGAGTGATGTAGTGGTAGTACAGGTGTGAGAATTACCGTGAATCTATGATTGGGTACTTGGATAAGCTGTAGTTACGACGTTTAAGTCGCCAAACCAACAAAAATGTTTTAACACAAATGGGGGTCCAAACGGTGAGCTCGAATCTCAATTCCGGACTGAATGAATTATTTGATTGGTCGATATATTCCTTGATTGACGGCTGCGATTGGTCAATGGTTTACAGACCCCCTTTACGATTACATTAAGAATAGGTCACAACCCCGACATGAAAAGCTCTGCGGAATAGGAAACGAAAATAAATTTCAAACTTATTTTTTTTTAGAAAATTTATTTTCATTTTCTGATTGACAACGCTTTTCATAGCGGGTTTGTTACCTACGTTCTGAAATTATTTATAGACAGGTCTTTATTTTAACGAAGATTACAGGATTCCTTTTGGTGAGAAATTACATACTAACGAGAGCCATAGAATCTTTTATCCATTACTAGATGGCAACATTCTAGACTGGTCCAAATTGAAAGGAGTTTCAGACGACAATTTAAAGTAATTGAAAATTTAGGATTTTTTCAATTTTCTTTGTGGAAAATATTGTGTAAAATGAAGAAAGTGCTTGTTACAAGCAATTACTTCATTTAATACAATGATTTCCGAATTGTTTTTCTTGCGAGGGGGGGGTGTCAAAAAACGTCAATATAATTTAGGATTTTTTCAACTTTCTTTGTAGAAAATATTGTGTAAAATGAAGAAAATGCTTGTTACAAGCAATTTCTTCCTTTTATACAATGATTTCCGTATTGTTTTTCTTGCGAGGGGGGGGGGGGGGTCAAAAAAGTCAATATGAGGGAAATGGGTTAAACGATGTCGATAAGACATAAGAATATGAAGCGCTTTTTACCCTTTCCTGGTTTTCAAAATTCAAAGGTTTAGCAGACTAAATGTAAAAGTTCATTTTATATGAAAAATTATCCTTCAGTTGGGTAGAAAATATTGTGGAAAAAGAAGAAAATGCTTGTTACAAGCAATCTCTTCTTTTCCCACAATGTTTTCTCCTGTATACAAACACAGAGACATTAAAACAATGGACTGAATAGGAAACGGCTAAGCGTGATATCTTTGGACCTTTTTAAGCTGTTAAATAGTTAGTTGGGCTTAAGATATTCATGTTCAGTTCCTGTTTTTTCATGTCCCTGTGTTTTTATAACTAAGAAAATATTGTTGAAATAGAAAAAAAACTGCTTAAAAATCAGTTTCTTCTTTTTGTACAATATTATCTACTTTTTGTTGAGTTTATTTCTTGTTTTTATTTATTTTTTCATTTTTTTTTTCAAAAATAAAATAGACTTTCAATTGTCCTTTGCAAACCATCGATACTACAAGGGGTTAAACAAAAAAGTGACCATCTATGAAGCGCTTCAGAAAATGGAGGTTAGGAAAACTTAGTGAGAACCGAAAAAAATATGCTTGTCACAAGTAATTTCTCCCTTTTTCAACAGATTTCGATATTCTCCGGCACCTTTCAAACTCACTTGAATTGTCGTATGCAAATTATTTCAATCTAAACCAGTCTGAAGTTTTGTCGTCTGATATTGAGTTAGTAAAACTTCCGGTTATTTCATATATTCCTCATGGGCCTCGTTTGTATTAAAACCTAAACAAATGAAAATAATGAAACGTTATAACGTTTAATTGATGAAATGAATTTGCCTGTCACGATTATAAACTCCCCGGAGAACGTTTGTGTTTCCCTTTACAGCACTTAACAATGTCAACGTGAACGGGTTTAAGTATCGACCCAAGCTGGTATGTACGTGTTACGCCGTGTCGAAAATTAAGATTCCGTGTGTTTGTTTGAATGGGCTTTAACATCATTTTTAACAGTTTTTCAGTCATATTGCTGCGTTTGGAGCACCTATCAATCGATTCCCGGTACATATATTTGTCTCACCAGTACTATACCACTACATCCTTTCCGAGCCTCCAGCTGTTTATCCTACATAGATTTACAACTATCTGCGAATTGGTTGTGGGGGATAGAAAATGAAGAATGCGCGATGTATTAATTATGTGTAGTTTGCAGTTATTTTCCCTACGTACAAATCCAATTAAAATGTACATGTATATAATCCTTCACTGCATAATTAATGAGATAAATTCATATGTCACGACTTTGAACTCCCAAGAGATCTTAAAAGGGCCTTTTACCGAAAACAGAAGAGTATTCCTGACCGGGTTAACCCATTCCTATACAATGAAGCTTTTTGACACCCCTACCAGAAAAGGTTTTGGAAGACATTGTGGATAATGAAGAAATTGCTTGTTACAAGCAATTTCTTCATTATCCCTAATGTTTTCATCCAAAATGAGTAGAAATTGTCCAAGATTTAATCAAATTAAATTTGCGTTCAACAACATCTTTGATTTTGGACCAGTCAAAAATTTGTTTTTTTTTTGGTAATGTGTTAAACTCTATCGACCCAAAATGGTCTGAAATTGTTTAACGATGGAGCTTTTTCAAGCTGTAGTTACGACGTTAAAGTTGCCAGCCAACATTTTTTTCTGTCTTTTGTGTTATATCCGTCAATTGAAATACAGTTTATACCACATAAGATAGGATACATGTTTTTACTGTTACCATAGTGACTTCGAAAACATGTTTTCAGGTTCTTGCGAAAACAATAAAAGAAAGTAAAAAAAAAAAAAGTAAAAACGAATACCTATGCATCCCCTGCTAAATGTTGGGTAGTGTATTTCGTCTCTCGTCAGGTTAAAAAATAAACCATAAATAGAATATCAAGTCGTGTGTACAATCAAATGTATTCGTAAACACACGAAACTCCCTCAGGTGTGTTTTTCGCCCCTCAAAAAACTCAAACTTTGATAAGGTAAAAGTACATTTTTGTTTTCAAAAGTTAGATCCTGTTTTGTTAATTAATGTTTTTAACATTTTGTGTTTAACAAGTGCGTGTTGTGCAATGCTCGGAGTTTATCTTAAGAGAGGTTTTCCGAAAATAACTTTATCGGTATTAATAGTTTAAAAGTGAAGGAGTTGCGCTTAAATATTTTGGATATTTACTTTAAAGGTATGAAACGTTCAACTTCCATATGTTGAGATTATTATCAAATCATGTTCTATTTTAAAAATATAACCGAATCAGCCGAGCTTTATTCTGGACCCTTAATTTGTGTATCGCTATCCCCGCTCACTAACCTCGAACAATAAGTTCGGCTTAGATGTTATGAAATCATCATAATTAAAGTCACTAGAATTTAGCAAAAACATAAAATGGTTGGTTAGCGACCTTGGCGTCGTAACTACTAATAGTGCTGTAGTTATCATATCTAAATAGCATAGTTCAAAGCAATGGAGCCGCCGTCGTAGCGCAGTCGGTAGCGCGTCAGACTCTTAATCTTCAATCATAGGATGTTATGTGTTCGATCCCTTGGCGGTGGCACATATTCTTTCCGACATTTGTATGTCACCAATAGGTGGATAATCGTAAACCTAAGTGGGATAGCAGCTAGGGGCTAGGAAAGAATGTAGTGGTAGTACTGGTGTGAGAAATACGAGGAATCCATTGTGAGGTGCTTGTTACAAGCAATTTCTTCTTTTCTACAATGTTTTCTAAACTATAGAATTAAAAGAACATAAAACCAGGGATTGAACAGGAAAGGGTTAAAGCTTATTAAACTTTGGATTTCTTTCTATCGGGACTGATCGCTTGTGAAAATATTATCTACCACTTTAAACATTTAACAAAAGGTATTGGCGATAGGGGTGTTGTGTTTTGATAATCTGATTTTTATCTTCATTTTGCCCCGTCACCCATAAAAGTGACTAGCGAACTTCATGATTGATTGAATTGAGTTTAACGCAACTTTTAACATTACTTCAGTCATATCGCGGCGACCTAAATATAGATTCCTGTTATTCCTCCCACCAGTACTACCACAACATCATTTCAGAGCCCCCAACTGCTCATCCCAGGTTTACGATTATCCAACTATTGGATCGGAAAAATGTCGCAAATGTCGGAAAGAATGTGTGCCGCGGTCGGGGATCGAATCCGGGACATTATGATTGAGTGTCCGAAACGCTACTGATTGCGATATTGGCCGCGGCCCCTGGTAAACTTAAAGTTTTTGAGTTGTCGTGAATCATTATTTTAATGATGATGAAAAGAAGAAGAAAAATACGATACCCTTTTAGTAAAATATGCATGTATTCATGCTCGGTTCGGTGGGCAGGAGGCAGGGGATCAGGCACTCCCCCTATAATCTCGGCAAAAAAATTGTTATAAGATTAGGAACATCTGGAAAGCAAACCATTACATTGTCTGTGGGCAACCAAAATGTCGAAACTACAGCTTGGTTAAAGCTGTAGTTACGGTATTTTACCTCCAAACTTACGAATATACAAAACGAGCTAATTTTAGGTTGGACCCCTCACCCCCATGAGAAAATGATAATAAAAAAAAATCTCGATCCCTGCATGACATTATAAGTATAATACATTTATGTACATTTTGTAATTCTCATCTAAGCCTATGTTAGTAGTATTCAATAGATATCGGACTTGTCAGGAGAAAAGAATACGGTATGAGTGCGAACATTACCTTAGCGATTTGCCAGAGTCAATTTGTTGCTCTTTTTCAGAAAATATACAATGGTTATCAAACCTTTGTTTAAGATTAAGCTGTAGTTACGACGTTTAAGTAGCCAAACCAACAAAAATTGTGAACAAAAATGGCAACGTTAGAGTTCAAAACTCATTTCTGATCTGAATGAATCATTAGAATGGTTTCATTGGTCGACTGGTCATTTGATTGACAGTCACGATTCCATTGTACTTTCTCGGGGGTCCATTAAAGAAGGGTTGATACAAACTTAATTGTCCATTTTGCATCTAAACCATATGTTGTTGGCTCGCGTAATTGGGTTCGTCTTGGCCATTTAACCATTTTACTTTTTAGCTCACCTGAGCACAAAGTGCGAGGTGAGCTATTGTGATCGGTCATTGTCCGTCGTCCGCCCGTCCGTCTGTCCGTCTGTCCGTCTGTCCGTCCGTCCACAATTTCTTTAAAAATCTTCTCCTCCTAAACCAGTGGGCCAATCAAGCTGAAACTTTGCAGGGATGTTCCTTGGGTGAAGTTCTTCAAAAGTTGTTAAAAGAATTTAATTCCGTCAAAAACTCTGGTTACCGCGGCATTTGAAAATGGGAATGTTTAGTAATTCTTTAAATATCTTTAAAAATCTCCTCCTCCTATACCAGTAGGCCAATCAAGCTGAAACTTTGCAGGGATGTTCATTGGGTGAAGCTCTTCAAAAGTTGTTAAAAGAATTTAATTTCGTCAAAAACTCTGGATTGCCGCGGCAAATGAAAATGGGAATCTTTAGTAATTCTTTAAATATCTTTAAAAATCTTCTCCTCCTAAACCAGTAGGCCAATCTAGCTGAAACTTTGCAGGGATGTTCATTGGGTGAAGCTCTTCAAAAGTTGTTAAAAGGATTTAATTCCGTCAAAAACTCAGGTTGCCGCGGCAAATGAAAATGGGAATCTTTAGTAATTCTTCAAATATCTTTAAAAATCTTCTCCTCCTAAACAAGTAGGCCAATCAAAATGAAACTTTACAGGGATGTTCATTGGGTGAAGTTCTTCAAAAGTTGTTAAAAGAATTTAATTCCGTGAAAAAATGTTGTAACCGCAGCATATGAAAATTGGAAATTTTAGTAAATCTTTGATGTTGTTTTTTTCATAGACTACAAGGCCAAAGGCCTTTATATTTTGTAAAGAGCTTAATCATATGGTTCTCTACCAAGTTTTTAAATATATAATCTCTTGGGTCAAAAATCGCCCCGCCCCTGAGGTCCGAAGTTTGGAAAAATTCTTAATAAGAGCAATTTCAAAAGGCTTCTCCTCTTAAACTATAAGGTCTAGGATATTCATATTTGGTATGTAGCATAACTAGATGGTTTTGTACTTTATCACTTAAAGTTGTCCTCCCAGGGTCAAAAACGGCCCTGCACCAGAGGTCCAAATATTGGGAAAAAGTAAAATTTGAGTATGTTAAAAAAAAATCTTCATTTTAAGGCGGAGGGCATTTATATTTTGAGTGTAGCATAGCCTGGCTGATATCTATCAATTTTGATTAAAATTATGCCTTTAGGTTACCCTTTCCCTGGGTGTCCAAAGTTCGTCAATTAGACCATGTTCAACAGTCTTCTCCTCCCAATCTACAAAGTCTTAGGCATTCATATTTGGTATATAGCATGAACAGATGGTTCTTTACCATGTTAGCTAAAATCTTAGCCCTGGGACAAATCATGGCACTGCCCCAGAGGTCAAAAATTTTGGAAAACACCCAATTAGAGCAACTTTGAAAGACTTCTTCTTCTGAAATATATGGTGAAGGGCATTCATATTTGGTATGTAGCATGACTAAATAATTTTGTACTATGTTATAGGAAAAATGCTCTTAGGATAAAAAACGTCTCTGCTCCTGGGGTCAAAAATTGCGTATATCGCATTGAAAGAATTCTTTAATAGAAATGGAGAAATAGCTTGTCACTCCCTTTCTCACAATGCTTTTTTTAAGCTTTTTTTCCCGAGGGTGACAAATTGTGGGATAGTTTGGTAATGGATTAAACAATAAAGCCAAAGGCATTGATTTTTTTGGAAAGCATTACTGGATTGTTTGTACAAAGCCCGAAATCTTATATGTGTTTTATTTATTTTGCTCAAGTTAAGTCTTTTTATACAAAAAAGGACTGTAATTTGGGGATGCCTCAGGTGAGCGATTTAGGACCATCATGGTCCTCTTGTTTTTACTTGTTACTGGCCATAAATTCTGCAAAATAACGCTGTTTAATATCGAAGTGGAACTTCCTGTTGGGGTTCAGTGGACGTGCCCAGCAGAGGTCAGCGATCCATAAGTTAGTCTCTATGGTAAGGTTGACAATTATTTCAGGAGAACACCTACATACTTCATTGTACATGTATTTGCTTTGAGGCGTACCCTGGACATACATCATTATTTCTCTTTTCATTAGCTAGCAAAGCGTCAGTTTTGATAGCTGAAATTAACAGACAAAATTTTGAGGTCTTCACAGCTTATTGAGTCCAAACTGCCACAGGAGGCTTAACCACTAAATCTATTGAATGTCTACGCGAAAAAAAGTAGTTCTTGTGTATTTCAAATTTTAAAGAACTCTTTCAAATGCATGCTATACAACCCGTTCCGATTCAAATCCTACTTTTTAAGAATCTCATAAAAGGGCTTTGGAAGACATTGTGGAAAATGAAGAAATTGCTTGTAACAAGCAATTTCTTCAGTGACCTACAAAAGGCAAAGAAGATTACTTAACAAAACAACGCCTTGCTAGCTTACAGTACCTTCAGTTCTTTGATTTGACTACCTGGAAGATGACCAAAAGTTTTTCACATATTGTCAGTGGCGACCAAAATGTCGGTTCTAACCCTATAATCCAAAACGTAATCGCTTTAAAATCAAAGGACTGAGAGTAATTGAATGCCTTAACGAGGGTCAATATTCCTTTCAAAACTAATTATTTATACAGCTCTGACTTAAAAGGGACAACCAGAAGGTTATGTGCAGGCTGATCTTTGTCTACAACTCCTGCAAAATCATGAATATTCCAGGTTCAGTATGACAAGAGTTAATAAAGGCTTAATGCTGACTTTTTGTCCCGTATCATAATATTATAGATATATACAGATATTTAAAGATCTGTGTATTTCTTTAAGTATGAAATCTTATCCCTGTCAGTTTTGACAATCTTTTTTAATACACGGTGGTCAGTGACCCATTTTATTTACGTTTTGAGGTATGTTAAATATTTCACGTAATGTGATAGCCAAGCGAAGTTACGATCCTTCCTTTCGCCACAAATGACATACGAGCCGCTGTCATAGCGCAGTTGGTAGCGCGTCGGACTGTCAATCTAGAGGTCCCGGGTTCGATCCCCGACGGCGGCGTTCATCCTTTCCTACTATTTGTCTCCCACCAATGGGTCGATAATCGTAGACCTATGTGGGATAGCAGCTGGAGGCTAGGAAGGGATGTGATGGCGGTACTGATGTGAGAAATACCAGGAATCCATTGTTAGGTGCTTCAGCCGCCGCGATATAACTGAAAGATTGTTGAAAGCGGCGTAAAACCCAATTCAATCAACCAACCAACCAATGACATACGCAAAACAATATGGCCGAAAATTCTAGGGAACAATATTTACTCCTTGACCCGCAAAAATATATCTGATGCAATATCTTACTTTACGGAATTGCGCGTTGCTTTTAAAATGCCTCTCGGTTATTTGACAGTTTTACAGTTTTTCAAAAGGTTGTTCAAAAAAGTGCTCAAAATTCGAAGAAAGTCATGAGTTCATTCAAATCAAGAGATGGTTGTCAATAAAAGAATCCATCGGTTAATCAAACCATTTATTTACAATGGAAGTGAATTTTTACCTCCGAGATTTACACGCTCGTACTAGCGTAGTGATTGTTGACTTCAGGCATATATGCTTCCATACTGTCGTAACTACACATTTTTTATTTGATTTTAGTTTCGTCTATCACGAATACAGCGTTTTAATTGGTTTAAATTTTCTTTTCCTACAATTTTCCATGAACAAAATCTTGATCAGGCAACTCTTTTGTATGCGTCCGAATAAAGTAGATCCATGAAGTTTTACTAAATTTTTTTCTTGACGGCATTAGGTTATTAAAAATGAAGACAATATCTTTTGTTGGTGTTGTTTTCATTTGAGATAGAAACATAAAAACTTGATTACACGGATGTATGAATCCTTTTCGTGTATTAGATTTTATGTTCGTATCTCTATGAAAACAAAAAAAAAGGTACTCTCTTCATTTCGTGTTTGAGGTTGTAGCTATGAGGTTTTGGTTCGCCCATCGATGTTTACCTCGTCCTGAAATTATAGTAAGCTACTCGAACAAGATCGGTCTGTTGACCCATTATCACACAAAAAAGTTTTGGACTGGTCCGAAGTGAAAGAAGTTGCAGATGACAATTTAAACTATTTGAAATTTCAGATTTGTTCATCTTTTTAGAAAGAAAACAAGCAATTTCTTCATTTTTCCACAATGATTACGGAAGCTTATTTTCTTGGGAGCGTCTAAAAGGGTTAATCAATTGCCATACAGTCACTCTTTTTAACGCCCCGAAAATCAATGTGGTGGAAGCTTTGTGCGGAAAGGAGAAACTGTTTGTCCCAAGCAATTTATCAATTTTTATCAATGTTTCCTATCTTTGCAAGTATTTGCCAAATAAGCCATATTTTAAAATGTCGCCTACAACGTCTTTCAATTCGGAAAAGCCTAAAATGTTGTAATCTGGAAATGGGTTAAATGATTTTGGCAAAGGCAGAAAGAATATTTTGCGTAAAAGTAACTATGTAATTCAATCTTTTACAACATAGTTTTAATTAAATCAAGGAATGCGAGAGGATCGGTCGCATCTATAAAATGCATTGGATCGTAAAATACAAATAGATGTCTGGTTATTTGTGTAAAAAGGGATGCTTATGCAATATAATCAATCCTACTGTTATTCAACTTAACCCTTGTCATGGTGAATCCGGAATATTCCGGTTTTGGCAGGAGTTGTAGACCACGATTAAACTGCTCATAAGTGAAGTCTGATCTTGGTCTTGTTAATGAAATTGGTTTCTAAAAGAAATATTGACTTTTGAACAACAATCTTTATCAAAGCTCTCAGTCCTTTGATTTTACAGCAATTCAGTAAGGTAATTTATACAGCATGAAAAGGGTAAAGAAACTGTTTTCTTCTAGAAATAGTTGTCATCAATTATTGATTATAATTTATGATTGGTTGATTGAAAAAGGGTTTAACTCCACTTCTAACAATATTTCAGCCATATAGCGGTATTTAGAGCACCTGACCATGATTTCCTGGTATTTCTCACACTAGTGCTACCATTACATCCATCCTTTCCGAGCCCCTGGCTGCTCATCCCATTTAGGTTTCAGATTATTCACCTACTACTGGGAGACAAATGTCGGAAAGAAATTTTGCCGGGGATCGAACCCATGACCCATTGAGTCCTAACCGTTACAACTGCGCTATGACCGCGGCTGCTGTGAAAATCCGAATAAGGCTGTGTGTTTGAAATTGATTAATCGTTTGCCACCCATATTGATCCCCATCCGGAAGTCCTTCTTACATATAAACAGGCGTTATTTCGCACAATGTATTATCACTTACATGTTTCAAAAATTTAAATCGGTTGAATGGTGACCTAAACGTCGTAACTACAGATTACATAAGACACTGCCCATCCGTATAAGTCGTAAAACCAATATGATTTAATTTTTAATTCAATCTATCAAAACACGGGCGTTCTGATTGGTCGGAAAAAAAATCAAATATTCCACGAATAAATTTTTCAGCACGCATCCATTTGTGTGCTTCCGCACTAAATATTTCCATACAAGAAAGTGTCAAATTTTATAAAGTTTTTACTCTTTTTCGCCCGATGCTATTAAATTAGAAGAAATGAAAATGATATTTTTGTTTTCATGAAAGTATGAACCGAAAAACCTTATCACACTTATGTATGAATCCGATTCATACCTTTAAAATTCTTGACATAAAAGTCGGAGTCTATGATATACTATCCGCATAAATCAATATTGATTGACAACTTCGATGGGTGAAATACATAATGATTCGGCTGAATCTGTCCTAAATTATTTTTCGAGTGAACGAGAAAACATCAGAGAGAATTTTTATGGGCTTCGTTTTCCAAAATGCAATTCTTTTCTTGACTGGTTTAAAAGTAGTGGGTACTAGAAATAATTTTTCTTTAGCCGGTGATGCTCCCGTTTTGGTTTTTTTTGTGTGTGTGTGTGTGTTTTTTTTTTTTTTTTTTTTTTTTGTCGGGTACATAGTTAACTAACTCTTAAGGAATTATGGTGGAAATCTGGAAGTTATGGTGAAACTTTAGCGATTTTCTTACTTAACCCGAAACTGAAATACATCGGAAAAAATGTTAAAAATGAAGAAATTGCTTGAAACAAGCAATTTCTTCATTCAACACAATGTTTTCTACACATAAAGTTGACAAAATCTAAAAATTCATTAACTTCAAAACTGTCGTCTGCAACTTCTTTCACTTTTGATTAGTCTAAAATTTAGCTGTCTGGTAATTGGTCAGTTAAGACAAAACGTTGAAAAGAGTCGGTTGTTTTTGTTTACGTCTGTAATTCGACGAGCAGAGTTCGAAATTAAAATTAAAGTTTCACTGCTCAATAAATATTTCCGATAGAAAAGGGTTTATGTATTGGAGATTATCAATAAACTGTATTGATCAGTAACCGATATCTTCTATCTATCTTTTTCAACTGTTTTGTGTTGATTTCAATCGCTTTATATCGGATAGCTGTAAACACGATATTTTGTCGTTGGGCTTCAAATACCGTTACTTCAGCTACTTACGTCATTGGCAACCAAATCATCATAACTACATCCATCTTACCGCCATCCACCCATAAATTAATCTATATATCTATCCATTTCATCCATCCATCCATCCATCCATCCATCTAGCCATCCATAGAACCAATCAATCAATCAGTCAACCCACCAACCAATAAACCAACCAATCGATCAACCAATCAATCAATTAATTAAAAATAAATCAATCAACCGATCAATCAATCGATTTTTCTATCAATTACTCGATTGATCAATTTATCAATCAATGATTTAGCAATCAATATAACCTTCAATCATTCGATCGATCAATCAATTAATCAATCAACCAACCAACCATTCAACCACCCCATGCTCGTTTATCCATGGTTCACCCGACCAGTGAACAATATAATAAAAGTTCCGGCAATCGCTTAGTTTTTCCTGCTTTCATGTATTTCATTGATTCTTTTTGGCGTTTTTATTCCATTTTATATTTACCCTATGAGCCTATGCACATTCTCTATTCTTTTGAATCCTTTAGCAAGCCGATTAAAGAAAAGTATATAAAAAACCCCGAGTTTTTATGATTCGTGTTTAAATTAATGATATTTCATTTCCTTTTGAGTATCATTAACATACGTTAACGTCATTTCACCGTCGTGCCGTCAGAAAACATGAAACGTTATCATCCCTTAATTCAAGGCCTAATTAGAATGAATCATAACTCTAGCTTTGACCTCTCAAGCGAAAAATGGAATTTCTGTGTGGTGTGAAAAGTATGAATATTAAATATTTTTTTAGCTCTTTGGAGATTTTATTTTTGATATGGTATGATGTTACTTATTGAAAAAATGCGCTTGTTTTATTCATCTTCGCGTAAAAATATTGAGCCCGTTAAACCAGATAAACAACGTGACGTGCACGTAATATCATTTACACGCATGCGTCATTCAATATAAAACGTTTAACCCTTTCATATATTACACAATTTTAGACCTGTCCAAATTCAAAGGTTAAGCACTTGATAATGTAAAGTCAATTTTATTTAAAAAAATAATTCATTAGTTTAGAAAATATTGTGGAAAAGGAAGAAATTGCTTCTCACAAGCAATTTCTTCCTTTTCCACAATGTTTTCTTACGTATAAAAACACAGGGACGTAAAAAAAAACAACACAGGTTGAGGAAAGGGTTAAGTCGAAACCCACAAATAACTCATCATGTCATAACTAGATATGTACATAAATACAGTCAGAAGCTCGAATAAGTTTACAATTATTATTATCTAGTATCATGCAGACTTCATATACCGTGTCTCTCACCAATGGGTAGATAATCGTTGACCTATGTGGGATAGCAGCTGGAGGCTAGGAAAGGGTGTAGTGGTAGTACTGGTGCGAGAAATACCAGGAATCCATTGTTAGGTGCTCCAGCCGCCACGATATAACTGAAAGTTTGTTAAAAGTGGCGTTAAACCCCATTCAAACCAAACCAAAATCATTTACCGTGTAACATCATGAAAATATACAATTCGTCATGCGCGTAACATCTTACAAACACATATCTTGGCGGCATGGCACTCAGACAGATATTTTATGGAAACTAAAAAAAAAAAGAGGAAAAACTATGTCCGACAACACAAATTGAAGGATCACTGATCAAACCAGCTGACCTCAAACATGGGTGTTTGACTAAGATATCAAACGATCTTAGTTCGTAACATAATGCAAAGACTAGTTCTATAGTCAGAAACCTCAAGGCTTGTTTTTCTCACAGAGAGACTCGTTCATATCTTCTTGGGAAATTGATTCCAATCATTTGAATTACCAAATTCTGAGATTTACCCCTTTATTAATGATGAAGAAATTCAAAATTTTCTATGACCTTGCGGGGAATTTATAAACTGACTATTTGTTCTCTCCGACCGAAGATGTTGTATAGACCGAGTCAATCGGAAGAATAATCGAACTGACTACGCTGTACATATCATTTGATAGAGCGGTGGCTGGAGGTGCCACGGAGCTAAGCCCCCCCCCCCAATTACACACACACACACCCTCTCCCCAAATGACTCTGACGAGACAGGAAAAACAACATAGTATTTTGTACTGATTATCATTCATTTAACATAAAAATTCAATTATTGTTTGCCAATATTCGAATTGCCCCCCCCCCCTCTTTTCTTGAAATACTTCCCATGGGCCTATTTTGAAAATATAAGAAACTTTCAACATTAAGCCATTCCCACTCAATCCCGCCTTTTCACTCCTTTCAGGAAAAGACGTTTAGGAAACATTGTGGAGAATGAAGAAATTGCTTGTTACAAGCAATTTCTTCATTCTCCACAATGCTTTCTATCTTAAAACACAAATGGGTTTAACATTTGATCAACTTTAAATTGTTGTCTTCAAATTCTTCATTCTCCACAATGCTTTCTATCTTAAAACACAAATGGGTTTAACATTTGATCAACTTTAAATTGTTGTCTTCAAATTCTTCATTCTCCACAATGCTTTCTATCTTAAAACACAAATGGGTTTAACATTTGATCAACTTTAAATTGTTGTCTTCAACTTCTCTGAATTAGGAAGAGCCGAACATTTTGTCATCTGTTAATGGCTATAGTGTCCTTTACTTTTTAGAGCAGTATACTGTCATTTTTATACGCAATTTACCTTTCGTCACACGCCTTGCCCTTGAATATCTCATGACAGCTGTATGTGACCTATAAAGGAACTCAACCAGAAATATAGCGAAAGCTGTTTTTGTACTTTAAAAAATCCCCCAATATTCCCATATGACTATATCGATCAATGTACATTGAGACAACTGGGTGATTTATTGATTGATATGATTGACTGATTAACCGGATAATTGTTTAAGTTATTGTTTGGTCGGTTCGTTGGTTTGTTCCTTGATTTGGAGTTTAATGCCACTTTAAACAGTATTTCAATCATATCGCGGAAGCTTTGATTTCTGGTATTTCTCACACCAGTACTACAACTACATCCTATCCGAGCCTCTAGCTGCTTTTACGATTATCAAACCATTTAGGAGACAGAGGCGGAAATGATATCTTTCGCGATCGGGGATTGAACTCTCGACCTAAGGATTAAGAGTCCGACGCACTACTAACTACCTTATGGCCGCGACCAAAGGACAAATGAAAACCTTCGTTTAGACTGCCAGTGAACTTTGAACTCCGACAATGTCGATAGGATTTTGTTGTTTTTTTACTTAAACGCTGTAACTACAGCTGAAACAATAATAGGTTTTGTTTGTTTGAATGGTGTTTTACGCCGCTTTCAACAATCTTGCAGTTATATCGCCTCCACATAGGTCTCCCATTGGAGACAAATAGTCGGAAAGGATGAGTGCCGCCGTCGGGGATCGAGCCCGGGACCTCTAGATTGACAGTCCGACGCGTTACCAACTGCGCTATGACGGCGGCTAACCATAATTGGTAATTTGCTGTTTATGTTCCTTAACATATTTCTTTTCAAAATAATGTTATTAATTACCTTAGTCGTACTGCGTTATTGACGTGGCAAGCGATTTTGAAATTGACCAATCGCTGGCCCCGTCCACTTATTCCCTAGGCGCGGCCTATCAACTTGGACAGGAAGTTCTGCTTCGATTTTTAATGGCGTTATTATGAAAATTTTATGGCCAGTAGAATGTCACAAAAAATAAATAAATAAATTAACGTTTGGTTGGCGACCTGAACGTCGTAACTACAGCTTGAATAGGCTGTAGTTACGACGTTTGAGTCGCCAAACCAACATGAAAGCTTTCCAAACATGGCGACCAATGTGGAGTTGAACGCTCAGGTCCGGGCTGACTAAATGATTTGATTAGTCGATTGATTCCTTGATTGACATCCGCGTTTGGTCTATTATATAGAACGATAAGAAATAAATTTTATGACACTGTCTTTTCAGAAATGTAGTCTTGAAGTAAACGTTTACGTGCAGAAATGGCATGCGCTTGGGTCTTGGTCGCGCTGACCCTTGGAGGCGTAATTCCGTTTCTCGGTTGTTTGGAAATCCAGGAAGGCAGCTGTACATATAGAAAATGGGAGGAGCCTGGTGACGTCAAAATACTACTGATTGGTGGCGTGTATGAAAACGAGGCAGGTAGATGCACGTCACAGTTATCTAAAGATGGAGTTCCCCTATTGGTGGCATTTGATTGGATGATCCGAGTTTTGAATGGGAACAACTCCGAGAACCAGCCTTTTATACAGGGACTGAAAATAGGTAGGATCGCTGTTTTTTTGTTTGTTTGAATGGGGTTTTACGCCGCTTTCAACAATCTTTCAGTTATATCGCGGCGGCTGGAGCACCTAACAATGGAATCCTGGTATTTCTCACACCAGTACTACCATCACATCCTTTTCTAGCCTCCAGCTGCTATCCCACATAGGTCTACGATTATCGACCCATTGGTGAGAGACAAATAGTCGGAAAGGATGAGTGCCGCCGTCGGGGATCGAACCCGGAGGATCGCTGTAGAATGATGCTCTTAAACTTTCACCAAGTGCTTCTTCTGAACACTACTTTCTTTTGATTTATTGATATCGCTTTCGTTTTGTAAACCAAACAATGACATTTGTAGAGATAGAATTTCGACATTTCGCAATGAGTTTCGCAGGAAAACCCGATCAAATGATAAACTCACTGTTACGGTAGAGTTAGGACGGGTCCATTCATTTCGAGCTACAAGCTTCATCCCAGCGAGATCAAAGACACTGTTGACGTCATGAGGTTGTTTTGTAAATTTCGCGCAAAATACAACGCTTTTGAACGTATTCTACGTAAAAAAAACTTATCTAGTGTCTTCTTTTGGTTAAAAATAGACCAATCTATTGTTTTTCGTGTGAGATCGATATACCTTCCATTGCGTTACTAGGGTGCGAAATTGATTTTAAATACAATTGTTTTCCGTAACACAACAACTACAACAACAAAATCAAAGTTACTCAATCCATTCTTTCAAATAAAGTGCCTTGAAATTAAGACCTTGAAATATGTCTTTAGCAAAAAAGTTAAAAATGACAACGTCTGAATAACTGACCCTACTTTTTTTTTGTATTTATTTATTTATTTTGTTACAAGCAATTCACTTTAGACAATTTTTCCTACCCGGAAAGATTTTTAAAGAACGTAAAACTTAAACTGCCATCTGCAACGACAGAACCTTTCAGTTTGGACTTGTGTAAAATTTTGCCGTCTGGTAATAGGTTAAAACCCACCAGGTTTCTATAAAAAATATTTTTAACTCTAATTGAATATGCACGGTGTCTCCCGTAAAAAACTAAAACAATGATTAAATCTATAGCAAGTTGTTTACTTCAAAATTGATATCACAGGCGACTGATTGTTACATTACCCTGTATTTTGTAACTAACCCTTTCCTGACTTAAAAATTATAGACTTCTTTAAATTGAAAGCAGTTGCAGACGATAATAAGGATAGGGTGCAATTTGAAATGAAACCATCATGTGTGGTAGAAAATTTTGTGGTACAAAGAGAAATTGCTTGTTACACGCAATTTCTTCTATTTCCATAATGTTTTCTCAAGTAAAGAATCGCAGCAAAGTAAAATCACGGGTTTGTGCATGAAAAGGTTAAGAATAGGATGTTACTTAGAGATACGTGTAAAATCTACATAAAACTTACCCAAACATTGAACATTCATTTCAATGGATACTTGTCAATAGTCTTTTGGTAGGAGATATTTTGGCGTCATGGGCTGATATTGAAGACGGAATCTATAAGTATCATTAGGGATCAAAACGACAATCCGTCACTGACCTGCAAATTAGGTGACGGTTAACAACACAAATGATAAATGTATGGGATAACGACGATAATCGATAATCCGTCACTGACCTAGAAAAACAAGTGACGGTTAACGTCAGAAATAATATCTTTTTGAAAGTTGCATATTATAAAAGCGTGACACACACACACACGCGCGGACACTCAAAACATGATCGATAATTGTACTACGGCATTTACACAAAATTTTAAAACTGGACCAAATTCAGAGAAGCTGCAGACGGCAATTTCAAGTTGGTGGGATTTCTATTTTTTTCGTCTTTTTTGGATAGAAAACTTTGTGGACAATGTAGAAATTGCTTGATACAAGCAATTTCTTCATTTTCCACAATGTTTTTCCAAGCTTTTTTCTTGAGGAACGTAAAAAGGAGGGATTGAGTGGGAACGGCTTAAATATTGTTTCTTTGTATCGTTGAATACCACATTTCTTATGGGAATAGGACATATATATTTCTAACCCTTGTCCTGCTGAAATAAAATCATATACAAAATTGCTTTCAGTATAAGCATATTTTATTACCATCTTTTTATCCCCCGAAACATTTACAAGATATATAATATAATTATATAAATACAAAAAAATAGCAAAGGAGTTTGGCCGCAAGTTCTCAAAACTTAGTATTTGGCCATCCCCCAAAATTGCTTTAAAATCAAAGGACTGACAGCACCGGAAGGTCTTAATGAGGGTCAATAATCATTTGAAGATTGATAATTCAAACAACTCTGGGTGAAATGGGTCAAGCAGGAGGTGTAGATCAAGATCAGACTGCACTTATGTGCAGCCTGATATTTGTTTATACCACCTGCCAAATCAGGGATATTTCGAGATCAACATGACAAGGGTTAATTAAATTTTTTTCTAACTATCCAAGACAGATGTTTGACAGTCGTAAAAGTATTTAACGCCCGAGTGAAAAACGTCTGGGAAACAATTGTGGACCCTGAAGAAATTGATTTTCTTCATTATCCACTACGTTTTCGACAATGACTTTCACCAGCTTGAAATTATCATCTACATAATCTTTCTATTTGGATCAGTCTAAGATTGTTTCTTTTTGCTATGGCACTAGATCATGTCAAGTAATAGGATACACAGGATATTGATTCCAATTTTAAATAATTATCTTACTTAATAGGTTTTACATAGTCTTCAATTGGCAATTTAACCCATTCCAACACAATGACGCTTTTGGACGCCTCTCAAGAACAACAATGGAGAAAACATTGTGTGAAATGAAGAAATTGCTTGTAACAAGCAATTTCTTCATTTTACACATTGTTTTCTCTCAAGGAAGTTGAAAAAATCTAAAATTTCATAAACTTTTCTCTCAAGAAAGTTGAAAAAATATAAAATTTCATAAACTTTTCTCCCAAGAAAGTTAAAAAATTTCATAAACTTTAAATTGTCGTCCGCAACTCCTTTCAATTTGGGCCAGTCTAAAATCTCACTGTGTGGTAATGGGATAATAAACAATTTTGAACAATTGGCCAATCGCTGGCCCCGCCCAATTATTCCGTTGGTCCCGCCCATTGACTCCGATAGGAAGTCCCGCTTCCATTTTAAACGACGATGTTCAGAAATATTCGTAGACATTAGCATGTTAAAAAGAAAATGAAATGGTTGGTTGGGACCTAAACGCTGTAACTACAGCTTAAATAAGTTTAAGTTGCATAACCAACAAAACTGTGAATCATTTGATTGTTGAATACATTCCTTGATTGACATCACGATCGGTCAATTGTCCTGTATTTCCACGCGGTTCTCGATCGAAAAAAAAAAAAACAACAAAAAAAAACACAAAATACTCATCACACTGTATTAATACGCGAAGCGGATTCATACATGAATGTCCTTTTTTTTGTTTGTTTGTTTGCGTGTTTTTTTTTTTGGTTTTTTTTTTGTTTTTTGTTTGTTTTTTTGTTTTGTTTTGTTTTTGTTTTTGTTGTGTTTCATACCTCAAAAAAAATCTTTTTATTGCTTATAATCTAACTTCATTAAGGGATTTTTTATTTATAAATTTTGATACAATTTCATTAAACTATTTCATGCGAAAGCATAGAAAATAGTTGCATGCTTAGAATTCTGTTCATGGAGGTATAAATGATTCTTATCGGCCAATCAGAACGCTCGTTTTTAATCAACGAAACCAAAAACTTGAATTACATTAATGATGATAATAATGACGATAAATGTAATACAATGTACTCCTATTTTAGTTTTGCTCCTTTTTCAACATTTAACAAAAAAAAAAAAAAAAAAAAAAAAAGCGCCAAAACAGATCAAGTCACTGTGAAATATTTATCTTTTCTAACCATGTTAAGAGTCGAGGAAAATCTAGATCTGATTTTTACTTAGAGAAAACAAAAAGTAAAAATGCTGAAAAAAGGAGGAAATCTTTTAATGCTTTATAGTTTGGCTCGGTGCAAGGACAATTACCCGTATACCGAAATTAAACACAATTACACGCACCGATGTCATGTTGAGAATGCAAATTTTGCAATAGAAGATATTTCAATGCAATAAAACTTTATCTGCATGCCTCGATATTCAAAATATGACACCTAAGCTCAAGATAGGACGAGGAAGTTTTACTTTAGATTTAAAAATTGTGTTCCAAGATTATTCATTAGTGGCCGGACAAGTCAAAACGAACCTCCCGTGAATTGAAAAAAAAGTATCGACACAGGTCAGGCTTCGCATACAGACCTGAGTTGAGTCTTTTCGCTTTTGAAAAATTTTGCGGTTGTATTTGTTTCGAAATTGACCAATCGCTGGCCCCGCCCATTTACTTCATTGACCACGCCCATTGACTCCGACAGAAGTCCCGCTTCGATTTTAAACGGCGTTATTTTCAGAATTTATAGCCAGTAGTTTGTAACAAACAAGTAGAATAGTCGGTAGGCGACCGAAACGTCGTAACTGCAGCTTGAAAAAGCTGTATGTTACGACGTTTAAGCCGCCAAATCAACAAAAAATGTTTCACAAAAATAGCGACCAATGTAGGAGTTCAAACCTGATTTCTGGTCTCAATGATTGATTTCATTGGTCGACTGGTTATTTGATTGACAGCAGCGATTGGTGTATTGACTGAATACGGTTGTTAGGTACACTAGCCGCGTCCTTGAAACCGAAATTATGTTGGCGTCAAATCCCTTACAATTATCTAACTAAACATTTAATCAGATAATCTGTCAGTCGATCAATCAATCAATCAATCAATCAATCAATCAATCAATCAATCAATCAATCAACCAATCAATCAATCAATCAATCAATCAATCAGTTATTCAACCAAATATCAAAGGAAACATCGAAGCAACTAACCACCAAAGCAAACAACCAATCAACAAATCAACCAACCAACCAAACAAACAACCAAAAAAAAAACTACAATGAAAAACACAAACATTTGTAAATACATGTTTTCGGAAAGTAAATAGGCCGTCTTATCTTGAGCGATTTAATCTTAAAATCTTCAAATCTGTTTCAAGGTCGGGTTTGTGTCTATATAAAGAGCAGGAAGTTTAAGGTCGTCTGGCTTTAATTTACCTACGCAATATAGCAAAGGAAATTGCGGAAAAGAAGATTGGATTTCTAAAGCCCTCCCATTTCCCTTGCACCCTCTCAGTGGTTTGGACGACAAATACGTAATCTGTGAGACGTTTGGAATTATCCAATCGCTGGCCTCGCCCAGTTACTCCGTTTGCCCCGCCCTTTGAGGAAAATTCGCTTCGATTCTAAACCGTGTTATTTTGACAAATATATGGCCAGTAGCATGCAACAAAAAAGTAAAATGGTTGATTGGCGACCTAAACGTCGTAACTACAGCTTAAACAGTTCCGACGTTAAAGTCGCCAAACTAATATAAAAGGTTTGAAAAATGGCGACCATGGCGGAGTTGAAAACTCAGGTCTAGGCTGAATAAATGATTTGATTGGTCGATTGATTGCATGATTGACAGCCGCGATTGGTCAGTTGATAGATCAAAGCTTTCAATAAAAAATCGATCTACCAATCAAATCATTTATTTAGACCGGAAGAGAAATTTGAAATCCAAAATTGGTCGACATTTATGTGAGGCTTTCTTCGTCGGTTTAGCGCATTCCACGTCGCTTATACAGCTTGAATAATTTTTCTAAAGCTGTAGTTAAAACGTTAAGGTCGCGAAACCACCATTTTATTCTATTTTATTTGTCGTTGTTGTAAATCTTTACTATTCATAAATTTTGTAGAATAACTCAGTTGAATGTCGAAGCCCAACTTCCTGTCGGAGTTTAATTGGCGTGGCTAAGTAAATGACGGTGTAGAGTCCCATCCTCAGGCTGGTCATGCGCTTGTGACCTTTGGCAAAGCATTTAGATCCCCAGACTAGGACTAACGATAAACAGGAAAAACATACAACTTTAACCCTTGTCATGCTGTATAAATAACCTTACTGATTGCTGTTAAATTAAAGGGCTAAAAGCACTGACAGAATTAGTTGTTCAAAAATTAATATATTTTTTTCTTTTAGAAATCAGTTTCATAAACAACTCTGGCAGGAAAAGTACAAGCAGGAGGTGTAGACCATGATCAGGCTGTACTTATGTTCAGGCTGATCTTAGTCTACATCTCCTGCAAAACCGGAATATTCCTGGTTCAGCATAATAATGATTAATTTCAATCACAATATATACATATATTGTAGTTAAAGGATAAATCATCTCTAAAAAGTGATTTCTTCTTTCCCTCTTATATTTGCTACTCTACATCTTGATGAATTATTTAAGATCTGAATTGTTTTTTTGTTTGTTTCATAAACCTAATTTTACATATACACACAACTGTATTTAAAAGTCTGAATGAATTGTGTGTTCGTTCGTTCGTCTTTTTTTTCTGAGCAAGGTCTCAAACCTATAGCATTACATGTCTATCTTATTATCTATTTTAAAAATGATTGCGGTGGAATCTGTTTAGTATTTTAATCAATTCTTCCTTTTTTGTGGTTTGTTGTTAAATTATTGAAAGAATTCCGATAAGTAGAAAATTGTACACCAGTTTAAAGCGTCTACATCCTGTAAAAAGTAGGTCAGTGAAATTCAAATTAAAACCCTGGTTGAATTTATAAGATAAGACGGGTATTATTGCCTTGTTGTCGGTCTAAAGTGTCCTTCCCAAACGAAACCTTGTGTTGTTGGTACTTATTGGAATCGTCAAGTTGAGACAATTGACTAATCGCTGGCCCCGCCCACTAATTCCGTTGATCCCGCCCATTGAACCCGATAGGAAGATCTGCTTTGATATTTAACGGTTTTATTTCGCAAAACTTATGGCCCTGGCCTTAATAAAAAAAATTGAGAATGGTTGGTTTGCGACCTAACCGTCGTAACTACAGCTTGAACAAGCTGTAGTTACGACGTTAAAGTCGCAAAACCAACAAAAATGAACAAAATATGGCGGCTAATGTAGGAGTTAAAAACTCACTTCTGGTCTGAATGAATGATTTCATTGGTCGACTGATTGCCGCGATTGGTCAAATCCAGGGGATTCACACAGCAAAGGATTTGTGTAAGTAATGGTGAGATTAAGGACTGAAAAAATCAAATTGTCTCTCTATCTACTACGGTTTAATTTTCTAACATTCGATATCAATGGCACAATTCGTGACTATTATAATTTTCAGCGCACTTAATCGAGTTATTTTTTGAAGGTCAAACCGTTCTATTGCAAAAGCGAAAAAAAAATTTTTATATATAGATATCAACGTTTGAACACTCTTTATGCTACAAGTAAATACTTATTCCGTTAACAGAATTTATGTCATTCTTAAACAGAAAATTATAAAAATCCCTTTCCCGGCGATGGAATTTTAAATTGATCCAATGTGTAAAAAGATGCAGTTGTAAGTTTCATATGAGCCCATAGAAAAACTAAACAAAAACAATAACAACAATAACGAATAAAACAAACAATACAAACAAACAATACGATAGAAAGACACCAGCACTCACACACACACACACACACACACACACACACACACTCCCCAAATAACAACGACAAAAAGGGTAAAGCCGCACTCGCAAAATCCGAAAATAACAAAAAAAAGGTATCAAAAACAAACACACACACACAACCCAAAAACAAAACAAATCATGTATGTTCGTAGGATTTTAGTCTCTTCGTCTTCTAGGCTTAAATTACATTGACCCTGGGGCTTCAAGATCTGCGTCCATACATGTACTAAGATAGAATCGGTTTCATAACCCATTACCAGACGGCAAAAATTTAGACCGGTCCTAATTGAAATAAGTTGAAGACGACAATTTAAGCGATTCCCACCCAATGGCGCTTTTTGAAGCCCCCAAGAAAAAAAACGTTGGAAAACATTGTAGAAAATGAAGAAATGGCTTTTTCGATTAATTTCTTCATTATCACCGTATTTTACCCCAAGAGTAGAAAGAAATAGAAATTTCACTAACTAAGTTTTCTTATCCGCAGCATCTTATTTAACCAGACTAAAAGTTTTGTCATCTGGTTATGGTTTGAAGTAGATAGAATTTTATACTTTTCTTAAAATTTTCTGGGAAGATAACATTTGGGAAAATGACGAAAGCAATTTCTTCATTTTACACAACGTTTTCCCGATTGTTTTTCTTCGGGGCGTCAAAAAGCGTCATTTTGTAGGAATTGGCTAAAGTGACCAGTATAAAATATCGACATATGCAAACCCCCGCAGACTGTCTTATAAGTGCATATCTTATTGGACGGTAGACAACAAATACCTCTGGATTAACCTACCGCGTTTGAACTCGAGCCAGGGGTCCTAGGCTTGGTGGTTCTATCTTTTGACCGCTTTCGAGCCGAATTAAAGATAAATGAGCCTGTGCGTGACATTTCCAACAATTTCGCAGGTGCGTGACTCGCCTACATTGAGCACCCTGGACAGCCTTTCAGGGCAATTAGAATATTCGCTGAATGTTAAGAGAAGCTTTGGGTCAGTATCTATCTACAGAGCGCAGAGTGTATACTCTGATCAGACTGTGCGGTTGCACAGGCTGATCTGAGTCTTTACTTGGCGCACATGTGAATTGGTTGGAAATGTCACGCACGCGCTCATATGGGATAATCGTTTGCTTCAGTGTAAGATCGATTTATCTTTCATTGGGTGAACAACAAATACCCCTAGATTATCCTACCGTGTTTCGAAATCGAGCCAGGGATCTTAGGCTTGATAGTTCTACCTTTAGACCACCGGACTTCCGAGCCGAATTAAAACATATGGGATAACCGTTAATTGATAAGTGATAATCGATAATTGCTTCATTATAAGATCCATTTATCTTTCATTGAGTGAATTTAAAAGGTTAACTTTCGCGAATGTCAGAGCTCAGAATGAAAAAATGCTTTAATTTTTTCACGAAAGGAAAAATAATTTGCTCAATTACAGAAACAAACGATTATTCTATTTATTTTTGCTTAAAAAATATAAAAAATACAAAGCGCGCCATTACACACATAAATCACATGATAGCATGGTGACGTCATAAGAGTCTTGATTCCTTTAGAAGCCCGAAATGAACAAAAGTTGGGCCATATCTGTCAAAACAGTGAGTTTACCATTTTGATAATTTAATTTTTTTCCCGATGAAATTATCGAGTGATATTCGACAGAGAAACTCAAAAATCTATCGGAAATAAAGAAAAATACATATAGAATAAATACATAAATACGCACTGGTATACTTAGATACCAATATACATGCATAATTTGATTGTTCGTTTCGTTGTTCGTAAAATGGTTGATTGGCGACCTAAACGTCGTAACTACAGCTTAAACAGTTCCGACGTTAAAGTCGCCAAACTAATATAAAAGGTTTGAAAAATGGCGACCATGGCGGAGTTGAAAACTCAGGTCTAGGCTGAATAAATGATTTGATTGGTCGATTGATTGCATGATTGACAGCCGCGATTGGTCAGTTGATAGATCAAAGCTTTCAATAAAAAATCGATCTACCAATCAAATCATTTATTTAGACCGGAAGAGAAATTTGAAATCCAAAATTGGTCGACATTTATGTGAGGCTTTCTTCGTCGGTTTAGCGCATTCCACGTCGCTTATACAGCTTGAATAATTTTTCTAAAGCTGTAGTTAAAACGTTAAGGTCGCGAAACCACCATTTTATTCTATTTTATTTGTCGTTGTTGTAAATCTTTACTATTCATAAATTTTGTAGAATAACTCAGTTGAATGTCGAAGCCCAACTTCCTGTCGGAGTTTAATTGGCGTGGCTAAGTAAATGACGGTGTAGAGTCCCATCCTCAGGCTGGTCATGCGCTTGTGACCTTTGGCAAAGCATTTAGATCCCCAGACTAGGACTAACGATAAACAGGAAAAACATACAACTTTAACCCTTGTCATGCTGTATAAATAACCTTACTGATTGCTGTTAAATTAAAGGGCTAAAAGCACTGACAGAATTAGTTGTTCAAAAATTAATATATTTTTTTCTTTTAGAAATCAGTTTCATAAACAACTCTGGCAGGAAAAGTACAAGCAGGAGGTGTAGACCATGATCAGGCTGTACTTATGTTCAGGCTGATCTTAGTCTACATCTCCTGCAAAACCGGAATATTCCTGGTTCAGCATAATAATGATTAATTTCAATCACAATATATACATATATTGTAGTTAAAGGATAAATCATCTCTAAAAAGTGATTTCTTCTTTCCCTCTTATATTTGCTACTCTACATCTTGATGAATTATTTAAGATCTGAATTGTTTTTTTGTTTGTTTCATAAACCTAATTTTACATATACACACAACTGTATTTAAAAGTCTGAATGAATTGTGTGTTCGTTCGTTCGTCTTTTTTTTCTGAGCAAGGTCTCAAACCTATAGCATTACATGTCTATCTTATTATCTATTTTAAAAATGATTGCGGTGGAATCTGTTTAGTATTTTAATCAATTCTTCCTTTTTTGTGGTTTGTTGTTAAATTATTGAAAGAATTCCGATAAGTAGAAAATTGTACACCAGTTTAAAGCGTCTACATCCTGTAAAAAGTAGGTCAGTGAAATTCAAATTAAAACCCTGGTTGAATTTATAAGATAAGACGGGTATTATTGCCTTGTTGTCGGTCTAAAGTGTCCTTCCCAAACGAAACCTTGTGTTGTTGGTACTTATTGGAATCGTCAAGTTGAGACAATTGACTAATCGCTGGCCCCGCCCACTAATTCCGTTGATCCCGCCCATTGAACCCGATAGGAAGATCTGCTTTGATATTTAACGGTTTTATTTCGCAAAACTTATGGCCCTGGCCTTAATAAAAAAAATTGAGAATGGTTGGTTTGCGACCTAACCGTCGTAACTACAGCTTGAACAAGCTGTAGTTACGACGTTAAAGTCGCAAAACCAACAAAAATGAACAAAATATGGCGGCTAATGTAGGAGTTAAAAACTCACTTCTGGTCTGAATGAATGATTTCATTGGTCGACTGATTGCCGCGATTGGTCAAATCCAGGGGATTCACACAGCAAAGGATTTGTGTAAGTAATGGTGAGATTAAGGACTGAAAAAATCAAATTGTCTCTCTATCTACTACGGTTTAATTTTCTAACATTCGATATCAATGGCACAATTCGTGACTATTATAATTTTCAGCGCACTTAATCGAGTTATTTTTTGAAGGTCAAACCGTTCTATTGCAAAAGCGAAAAAAAAATTTTTATATATAGATATCAACGTTTGAACACTCTTTATGCTACAAGTAAATACTTATTCCGTTAACAGAATTTATGTCATTCTTAAACAGAAAATTATAAAAATCCCTTTCCCGGCGATGGAATTTTAAATTGATCCAATGTGTAAAAAGATGCAGTTGTAAGTTTCATATGAGCCCATAGAAAAACTAAACAAAAACAATAACAACAATAACGAATAAAACAAACAATACAAACAAACAATACGATAGAAAGACACCAGCACTCACACACACACACACACACACACACACACACACACTCCCCAAATAACAACGACAAAAAGGGTAAAGCCGCACTCGCAAAATCCGAAAATAACAAAAAAAAGGTATCAAAAACAAACACACACACACAACCCAAAAACAAAACAAATCATGTATGTTCGTAGGATTTTAGTCTCTTCGTCTTCTAGGCTTAAATTACATTGACCCTGGGGCTTCAAGATCTGCGTCCATACATGTACTAAGATAGAATCGGTTTCATAACCCATTACCAGACGGCAAAAATTTAGACCGGTCCTAATTGAAATAAGTTGAAGACGACAATTTAAGCGATTCCCACCCAATGGCGCTTTTTGAAGCCCCCAAGAAAAAAAACGTTGGAAAACATTGTAGAAAATGAAGAAATGGCTTTTTCGATTAATTTCTTCATTATCACCGTATTTTACCCCAAGAGTAGAAAGAAATAGAAATTTCACTAACTAAGTTTTCTTATCCGCAGCATCTTATTTAACCAGACTAAAAGTTTTGTCATCTGGTTATGGTTTGAAGTAGATAGAATTTTATACTTTTCTTAAAATTTTCTGGGAAGATAACATTTGGGAAAATGACGAAAGCAATTTCTTCATTTTACACAACGTTTTCCCGATTGTTTTTCTTCGGGGCGTCAAAAAGCGTCATTTTGTAGGAATTGGCTAAAGTGACCAGTATAAAATATCGACATATGCAAACCCCCGCAGACTGTCTTATAAGTGCATATCTTATTGGACGGTAGACAACAAATACCTCTGGATTAACCTACCGCGTTTGAACTCGAGCCAGGGGTCCTAGGCTTGGTGGTTCTATCTTTTGACCGCTTTCGAGCCGAATTAAAGATAAATGAGCCTGTGCGTGACATTTCCAACAATTTCGCAGGTGCGTGACTCGCCTACATTGAGCACCCTGGACAGCCTTTCAGGGCAATTAGAATATTCGCTGAATGTTAAGAGAAGCTTTGGGTCAGTATCTATCTACAGAGCGCAGAGTGTATACTCTGATCAGACTGTGCGGTTGCACAGGCTGATCTGAGTCTTTACTTGGCGCACATGTGAATTGGTTGGAAATGTCACGCACGCGCTCATATGGGATAATCGTTTGCTTCAGTGTAAGATCGATTTATCTTTCATTGGGTGAACAACAAATACCCCTAGATTATCCTACCGTGTTTCGAAATCGAGCCAGGGATCTTAGGCTTGATAGTTCTACCTTTAGACCACCGGACTTCCGAGCCGAATTAAAACATATGGGATAACCGTTAATTGATAAGTGATAATCGATAATTGCTTCATTATAAGATCCATTTATCTTTCATTGAGTGAATTTAAAAGGTTAACTTTCGCGAATGTCAGAGCTCAGAATGAAAAAATGCTTTAATTTTTTCACGAAAGGAAAAATAATTTGCTCAATTACAGAAACAAACGATTATTCTATTTATTTTTGCTTAAAAAATATAAAAAATACAAAGCGCGCCATTACACACATAAATCACATGATAGCATGGTGACGTCATAAGAGTCTTGATTCCTTTAGAAGCCCGAAATGAACAAAAGTTGGGCCATATCTGTCAAAACAGTGAGTTTACCATTTTGATAATTTAATTTTTTTCCCGATGAAATTATCGAGTGATATTCGACAGAGAAACTCAAAAATCTATCGGAAATAAAGAAAAATACATATAGAATAAATACATAAATACGCACTGGTATACTTAGATACCAATATACATGCATAATTTGATTGTTCGTTTCGTCTATCAAAAACGAGCGTTCTGATTGGCCGAAAACATTATTCATACATGTACCTCCATGAACAAATTTTTTAGCACGCAGTTATTTTGTATGCTAAGGCACAAAATAGTTCCAAAAATATTGTATCAATATATGCAAAATATGTGTTGTTTTTCTCTTTCGCTTAATATCATTAAATTATAAGAAATGAAGGGATTTTTTTCTGTTTTCATGGAGGTATGAAACGAAAAGCCTTATCACACTTATGTATGAATCCGCTTTGCTCAAGTAAAACAAAAAAAAAAAACAACATTCTGTTCATCTCATAAATAAGGAGTTAAAAGTATTAATTACAGAAAATGAGGAAAAGCTTGTCGTATTTTCTTACAGGAATTTCCTGTTATACCAATAACATAACTCAAATAAGCAATATTTCATTTGATTATAGTAATGCGAATTTCACACTTATTTGGGACTAATTACAAGATACAACGAATCAAATTATCGACAATGCGCATGAATTTAAAGTTGCTGTCGTGTGGCATCGGATGGAAAAGAACCTATATCTATGGCTTAAAGAAAAAACACAGTATAGGTCTATACATTGTATAGACCCATACTATGTAATTGCTCTAAGCTCTCGATATATCATTGGTATACTTAGATTCTTTTGTAGTATATAACTTGATTCAAGCTTTTATTACGAGATTTTTAAGGTAAACCAATGGCAATAACACTAGCCATTACAATACGAAGAAGTCTAATCTTACAAAGGCAAGTTTTTCTTTTGTCGACTTCTCATACAGATTTAATTACGGTGTGTAAAATGACACGCAATAACCGGATACGCTATTGTCGTAAAATATTCATGCATACCCCACGATGGTTATATTTAGGATATTGAATTAATTGTCGTGAAATTCCAAATTACCACACGAGCCATCTATAAACAGATAACAAGGAGATTAATACGAGTTTCCTTCTGTTTTAGAAGATTTTAATAAATTCGATAGTTTATGATATGCATAGAATCTAATATTTGCAATAAATATTTGCAATAAATCCATCAAATTCTGAACGTTTTCGATTTAAGATATTCTGATTTTAAAAATGACGTCAATACAGATATTATATGACGTCATTTTCGCGGTCACGAAAAAGCGTAATCATAGGCTTTTGCTCATTTACATAGTTATGTCACTAGCGTAATCTTTGACGAGTTTATTTCACTCCCATGTCGCAGGTGTTATAAATCAGAATTTATTTTTTCGGGTATAAATTTGAGGTACTTGAATTACAAATCCTCCATCACATATTCACTAAATAAGGTTTGAAAATTCACCAATCGCTGACACCGCCCATTAACTCCATTTACCCCGCCCATTGACTTCAACAGGAAGTTCCTTTTTTAATTTTATACGGCGTTTTTGTAAAGTTAATGGTTTGTTGGCCACCGAAACGTTCTATCTGGATCTATAATACACTTTAGATACGATGTTTCAGTTGCCAGACCTACAAAAATTCTCCATATAAATGGCGACCGAAGTCTGAGTTCAAACTTAACTCTCGGTCTTAATGAATCTTTTGATTGGTCGTTTTATTCTTTGATTGATAGCCGCGATTTGTCAATCATATTATCAGTCGACCAACGAAATAATTCATTTAGACCATACGTGAGTTTTGAACTTCGATATTAGCCGCCGTTTTTGTTAAGCTTGTATGCCAGTTTGATGACTTGAATAAGCTGTAGTTACGACGTTTAAGTCGCCAAACCAACGAAATTGAACCACAAAAATGGCGGCCAATGTCGGAGTTCTAACTGAGCTTCCAGTCAAATGAATGATCTAAGTAGCTGTTTACTTCGTTAATTGACAGATTCGATTGGTCAAATATCCTCTATTGTAAAAGATCGATGTATCCGTCATTGATTGGCCGTCAAAATATAACAAAGAATAAGCAATGTTGGAGTTTCGGGTGAAAACATAACTTTAGTTGGTCAGTTAAAAGCTGATCCATCGAACTTACATCAAAAGATCATAATTATTTCTATCTGCAGGCTATGATATCTATGAAAATTGTGACAACGAGGATTCAACCATAGACCTGTTGTACAGTGGCGGACATTTGACAAACTGTTCTGGTCTGGAAGGTCTATCCCAAAACTACGCAGGTAGAATTTATTATTTGTTATCATTTTGTTTATCAAACAAACTCTATGATGTACCTCGTTACAAATCTATTGAAATTATACCTTCTACTTTGACATCCATTTTCATTTTTTAACTTTCGTTATAGATCATTTTTCTTGATCAACAATGTATTTGTAATCTTATAAATAAACAATAATTCTCTCTGAGATAAAGGTAGTTTATATAACTCTTTTTATATTTTTTGATTACTCGACGACAGTCAATATGGACCCCTTTCGTATATTTTTCTTTCACTTCTTAAAAACAGAGCAGTTGTTAATAAATGTACTACAACAAAAAAATCTTGGTGTTTGGTATAAATCGATTGTTCTTTAGCAATCCTTCAGTTATATCACGTGCCTCCTTGGACCCCGAATGCATTATCCAAGGACATATCAATGTGGCAAACGGCGCTGCCTGGGCGGATTCTAATCCTTATAAATTGTGTATTTCATTCACAATCTGTATTTTACTGATATCATAGATAATAAACGCTAAAATGATTGTCTTTGAAATGACTTCACTGTGCTTTGACTTTTTGTATTTCAGCAATCATTTCCCTGTCTGGTCCCGCATCTACCAGAACTATGTCCCGTCTTGCACACCCTATACCAGTGTTTCGTCCCCTACCATCAACACCTACACTGGCAGGAATTCCAAATCTCATACAGACAGTGCCATCTTTTACATTCGAACTCGAGGTACGTTTATCATACATGTTCAGTGTTTTTATTAACCCTAACTAAAATCTATTTTGGTGCTTATATTTAACTTCTTATTACCTACACTGTATCCGAAATGCAATTGACCAATCGCGACCGTCAGTCAAATAACCAGTCGACCAATGAAATCATTCATTGCGGCCAGAAATGAGTTTTGATCTCCAAAATTGGGCGACATTTTTGTCAACCTTTTTTGTTGGTTTGGCGACTCAAACGCCGTAACTACAGCTTATTCAAGCTGTAGTTACGACGTTTAGGTCGCAAACAAATGATTCTACTTTTATATTGCATGCTTCTGACTATAGTTTTTGCAAATTAATGACGTTAAAATCGAAGCCGGACTTCTTGTCGGAGTCGACGGGCGTTGCAAATTAAGTGAGTGGGCGGGGCCAGCGATTAGTCACTTATTACGACTGTACTTTTTTCAACAGAAATACCATTTTACTTTTTTTGAGAAGAACATGTAATGTTGACTTACATTAAAGCCATATCTTCCCTCAAATTACACTATAAAATCAATTAGAAGGCCATACCCAAGGCTCAAAAGCATAAATAAATACGGCGATTGAAATTAGAAGATCAGCACAATTCTACGCAGTAAGCTTACAATGCGTGAAAGATGTTTCGATATTTTAAATTGTGACCCACCACAATTTAAGGTTTGTTTACATAAAACTATGATGTCAGTGATGACGCTTTATCTTTCGCTATTCATTCAAACAAATAGCTAGGTCACGAAGATTAACGAAATCGTCCGTAAAGTTTAGTCATCAGCAACTGTGCGTATAACATTGCCGAACATTAGCGAGGATTTTCCGCGAAGAATCATTTGAATTTGTCTCGATTTCAAAATGTAAACAAAAACAAATTGAAATCGACAAGAAAAATACAAATTACTCTTTCTAGAGAACTTCACTCAAACCCTGCTTTGGCATATCGGTATTATGAAGGCCCTTGTTTGCTTTAGTGAACAAATAAGCGATAGATTATTACAACTATTTTTCCTTCCTCGGAGGGCAGAAATGGCTTTAACAAGTGAAGATGCCCCCCCCCCCCGTTCCCGTTTTACTAGTAGTATTCGTCCGAAATAAATGTCCACTATTTAGTTCTCTGCAAGATATTATGGCAATTTATACCCACGGCCAATTGACAAGATCCACGACAAGTTTTATACTTATGAGAAGAAAATTGCGTTGAATAACGATACAAACTTACTTAAGCCTTTTTAAAGGATAAGTTTATTAAGAAAACAAAAATACTGTTACTAATGATCGACTTATCACCTCTATAATTTTTTCATAAATTTTGAACAAGGTGCACACTAATGAGTTGAGAATAACTTCCTTTCAGACGATGACGGAATTCCTATCGCATATGAAGTGGAACTACATAGCACTGATAAACGAAAACACTATAGACGGAACAGAAATGGCTCAAGAGTTTCTCAACTATGCAAAGCATAGATCTATCTGTGTTAGATTTCATTATGTGCTCTATACAGACAGCGATCATACAAAGGATTCTGCAGCAAATATCACAAGAGATCTATTTACCCATATTGCAACTGCGTACGATTTATCCCTCGTCGTTGTGTATTTTGGAGGAGTGAAAGGAGCTAACTTTACAATAGATGCAAGCAAAAGCAACCGTAGATCTGGTGCCAAATTGACTTGGCTGTTTCCTTCATATATTGGTAATGACGCCGACTTGAAGCGAAAGTTGAAGAGAGAAGATGATGACGACCTGATGATCTCTCTTAATAACCCAGTCGACACATTCAGTGAGGTACATGACTATTATAACGCTGTGATTGGCGGTGAGGTATACACACCAATTTCAAATATCGTTCGAGCATTTGGTACTGTAGAAGGCTCAAGTTCCTTTCAAATGGATCACACCAGTAACCTACTAAACGCCGTTCTTAGTGTTACCGCCAATATAAGAGATATTTGGGAAGAGCACTGTATCAATAACGGACTTAATGTTGTATCATGTCCATCGTTTGCTACACTCTTGAAATCAAAAATGTTAACCAAAGTAAGCGAGGATCTGAACATTTCAACAGAATATGGGGGTCAATTTCTTCCAGATATTTACAAAGTGAAGGAAGTTCTTCTTGAGATTGACGATAGTGGGTGTGTTACTGGCCCTGGTATCGACGTGAATCTCTATCAACCTATCACTAACAGCGAATCGAAGGTAAGTTGAAAACCATTATAAATGTAGAAGTTCGATGAGGTGATCAGAAACTATGAAAACAATACGGGGTAACGGTTTCTTGAAGTGAGTGCTTGAACGAAGTGGAATGGCGAACGAGCAACTTCGTTGATTGAGCGTTAATTTCTTGATGTTCGTAAAATGAATTTCCTCCATGAAATGATGAAGATCCTCCGATTGTTCTATGTCGAACTAACTGATATAGTCTTCAATGATATATTGTTTTGATCTTAGGTATGATGAATTTATGTTACATATTTTTTATTTCCAGCTTCTAACTTACACTGGGGAGGTCATACCAAATGTTAACATAACATTGCCGACATCATCTTGTTCTCAAAATTTAGAATGTTGGCAGTGTCGAGAAAACCTTGACCTCCGGTACTCTTATCTACCAGGAGACTATTTGATACTAGGGCTTTTCTCTCTTCGAGGTTTTGACGACAGCAATTTCAGATGTGACAGACTCCGTCGCAGTACGAACGACATTATTACAGTGTCTGCATTCATGCAATCTATTTTAGCAAAGAGACAGGACACTGGATTAAATATCGGTGGTATAGCAATCGACGATTGCTACAGTCCTTTTAATACCAGTAACTATCTAACTGGGCTTTTCGCAAAGACAACTTTTTTACGTGATCCGAAAACTGGTAGTATAATTGATTTCGACAATGTATTTGTAATAATTGGTGCTCTTTCAAGCCCGGTTTCTTTGGTAATTGGGGATATAGCAACATCACTAAATATGCCAATGATATCATACGCTGCATCGTCACCAGAACTGGACAATCGCGATAGATACCCTTACTTCTTAAGGACTGTTCCTAGTGATATCTTACAAGTGCAGGGAATAATTAAACTTATAAAATATCTAAACATTACTAGAGTTGGTGTCATTTACATAGATGATTCATATGGAAAGAGTGGTGTCAAGCATTTGAAGGCCGAGGCAGCTTCAAACCATATTTGTATTCATGAGCCCATTAGGGTCTTCCAAGACATGAATGATGACGAACTTGATAATGTGCGAAGAACTTTATACGAACAACAAATCGGCGTAGTGATTTATTTCAGTATCGACAGCATTGCCAAAAAACTTTTGCAAAAGATATATGAAGTTGATGCTTCCCGACCAATAGTTTTTATTGCAAGTGAAGCATGGGGAACTAATTTAGATCTGATTGGTGCGACATTAGGCAGGGCTTCTAAAGGATCTCTTGTGTTCAATATTGCAGCATTAGAATACGCGACCACATCATTTAGAACATTTTTAACTAATCTAAATGTATCGGAAGCATCAAATAACCGTTGGATACTAAATTATTTTGAAAAGGTAAATAATTGTGACAATATAGATTCATATGAAAAAATCTTTTCTGCAATATGTGACAGCTCAGCCGCTCAGAGGCTGGACCAAACGACAATAGATACCCTTGTGAAGGATCAAAGAGGTATTCATATTATGAATGCCGTTCATACAGCAACTGAGGGCTACAAATCTGTTTGTCAACGAGCAGAGCCTAAATCGTGTTCACGCTTGATTCCTCAAGCTCTTACAAGTGCTATAGATGACATCACCATCAACAACCAAAGGGTGTATACTACTGAAGGAAATGGAAACATTGGAATGACTATTTATAACATTAGACGAATGACTACAAATCCGACACACACCTTCAGCTACGATCAGGTGAGTTTGTTTGAAATGTTTGGTCATCAATTTTTTGTACAACTAAAAAACTTAGGTAGATAAAGACAGATAAGAATATTGAAATTACATTTAAGCGACGCACTGCTCATTTTCTTTAATATAATTATACATAATTTCGACAGGGAAAATAACGTAGATAAAATGAAGCGATATGCATTAGTTCAAGCGTAGTGACAGTGTGGGAGTTTGAAAGGTATAAACATGAATAAGAGGGTGAAACATGGTGAAGCTTTCGAACTCAAAGATGATACAGTAAAAGAAAAAGACAGATCAGTGCACTATTGTGTGACTTGTTCAGCAACCAATGTACTAGTATAAATAAGTGATGTTTTCTTATTTTTTCAACTCTATCTTAATTGAAAGCTATCCTCAGTAATACAATATGTAGCATTTTATCTCCGTTTTATCATTTACCTAGGTGGGATCTTTGTCTAAAGATGGCATTCTAACCATAAACAAACCTTTAATATTCTACGGCGAATTCAAACAAGAAGTCTCTAATATCAAAGATGTCTACGCACGAATTGAGATCGATACAGACTGTAACAAATTTACAGACGCTTGTTCAAGTGTATGTCTTAGTCCAACTACATCTGCACCTTCAACGATAACTCCAGAGACTGTAACCGAGGCAGCAGACACGGATGACGGGTCTGTGATTTTTTCCTACACAGTTATTTCCATATTTCTTTCTTTTTCTTAAACGTTTTCTTAGTTTCGAATAGTATCATTTTTCCTTCGAAAAATTTCAACTAAAATAAAGTAAAATTTCAGATAGGTTTGTCGTGATATATTCGACATGCAAAAATCGTACTACCTGATAGATGATGAATACGTTTAGGGTCAGTGTCCCTTTAAGATGTTCATTAGTTCAAGTTAATCTTGATTTATAATGTCTCTACCAATATGAAGTTGACGTGTGTTTTTTTTCTTTGTTACAGTTTAATGCGAGGTCTGACCATTGCCTTTGGAGCTTTAGCTGGAATCATGGCTGTTGCATTGATATTACTGATCGTGTTGTTGTTTAGAAGACAAGAAGCTGACAGACATAGCTCAGACGGAAAATATAGCACTGAGGGTAAGATCGACTTTAAGGTACATCTTGGATTTTTTAATAGTTCTGAATTCTAGAAATAAGGATTGAGAGAATGCAGTAGTTAAAAAACAAAGTGAATAGTTTAGATATGCCTTTCGCTAATAGTTTCATACGAAAGATCAAAGCAAAATAGTAAGGTTCACTTGATCTCTTTCTACTATAGATTCGTCTTAGATCATCCTTTTTATGTCTTAAATTGCTTAATTATTTTAGGAACAAGTGTGGATGCCGGCAATATTAGCCTTTATGACGAGCCAGGTACTATCAATTATGGGCGGCCAAATAGTGTGAAAGATTTCAAAGTAACCGGGAGTTTTCTATCCTTACAAGAACCTACAACAACTCAGTACGCTCACATACAACCGGCACCTGCCCCTATCCAACATAAACGTCACAAATCTAATCAAGAACTTATTAGTCACCATGGATTTCTTCAGGAAAGACCACCTTCACCGATGTCCGCACCTTTAACTCAACCCCAATTAAGCCCAGCTGCCAGGCAGATAAAAGCTGCCAATAAACGTTCACCACGAATCTCACATATTCCAAACAGTGGTACACTGTCAGGTTCTCCACACACATTGCCAAGGAATACAGAACACTTCAAGAAACGATTTGATTCATCGCCTAGATTTAGATATCCGAGTAAAATTCCTTCACAGCAAAATTATGATCTTAAAGTTTCAAACGTGGATGATTCGCCTGTTCTAAGGCGACAGGCCATTCTAAGTGATGACTACGAAAGAAATAGTGTGTTTGTTGATGATAGCGGAATTCCGCCTTCAATGCACATGGCAGATAATTATCTATATCCAAAGACTAAGCAAGAAATCAGAAGTAATGATACTCAAAAACTGACTTACCTAACTGCTCAAGACCTTCAAAAGGAAGACAGTGAAGACGAGGAAGATAATGATGAAAATAATGGAGTTCTGGTAGCTGAAAGCGAGGACTCCGTTAGAAGAACGCATACCGTGCAAAATACTCCAAAACCTAATCAGATCATGCAATATGGATATGATCCAAGTCTAATCTCACCGTCTGACAATGAAATCACAGCCATTAATTTTCCTGATAATAATACAGTTGGTTTTACCAAAACCAAATCGATACCATCTAATCAGCCTGATCAAAGGGAAGCAACATTTATCGATAGCCCGACAGATAAAAAAGACCCGATGACACCGAATGTTAAAATTACTCCTACGGCTAGATCTAATCAACCCGACATCATTCCTGAGTTTGGGCCCTTTGATAGTGATGATGGGATAATCATAATTTAACTAGCCGTTTGCATCAAAACAAAACATAGGGCATCGAGGAAACTATTATGATCATCCATAATCGGACCGTGCAATAAATCTCATTATCACTGTTATGGAATCGGTTTCAAATTAGGCTCTTATTCACATCATAGATTAGTTTATTTGTTTAAATTGTGTTTAAAACCGCTTTTAACAATTTTTCAGTCATACCGCTGCAGCTGGAGCGCCTAACAATTGATTCGGGTAAATCTCGCACCAGTTCCACCATTACATCATTTCCTAGCCTCCAGCTGCCATTACACTTAGGATTACAAATATCCACCTAGAGACATATTTGCCGACGCCAGGGATTGAACTTGTGGATTAGTAGCAATACCTGAAAAAGGAAAACGAATGCATTGTTCTTTTCTTCTTATGTGTAAAAACTACATCCCACACGAGCTGTAGGGCGAGGCATATTCATTTGAAAGAAATTAAAGAATTTCGATTTTTCTTCTGTAAAGGATGGCATGTATATCGACAGTATGCATGCATATTGCATACGTAGATCTTGATTTTGAAACAAAAATGAACTTGAATACATATAAGCTTGGTTGAAAAAAAAGTTAATGATAATGTTCAACATTTTATAATTAGGGAAAATCGTATTCTTGAATTGATTACAACCTTATATGGTTAATTGTTGCGAAGGAATATCTAATGTTTCACACGTTCCACACCAGCTCTCTGTTACATACCTATAAACAATTTCAACAATTTTGGAAATAAACATTCTCATGACATTCACATAAAAGTAACTTTTTTTCGATAGTTAAGGCACGTTTCTTATAACGCTTATTTGAACGTGATGTTCCCTTAAAATGGAAACGACTTCGTCCTAACCAAGGTATATGGAACAATATTTATATATTCTATTTTTATGCACGGTTTTTTCCGCATGCAATGCATATATTTACTCTGAGAAAATATATAAGCATAAAAACAGTTCAGTGTACAGCTGTAAAGGAAATATTAAAAAGTATTGAATGAGTTCAGCTATTCCAAAGAAAACTCGATGTGATGTTTTGAACTGCGATATTTGCGATATGCCCTAAATTTCTATGTCTTCCTTCTGTATAACGATCGTGGTAAATTTGCATTTGTTTACAGACAGAAGGACAGTGTTGCGAAATCGGGTATTCATAAGACTACATTTATTTCTTTTAGTGAAAGTGTTCTCTTGATACATGAGTTGTGATCCTGAAGCTCGTACACAAATATCATAAAATCGAGGTAAATGAAAAAAAACCTGTCTTACCATTATGATTGCACAAGCAGATATCTTTATAAACGTAGTTCTAAGTTTCATAGAAAAGTCATTACATGCATCGTTTTGCTTAGTACTATCGTCTGACAAACGTTGAAATGACCCTGAAAGTCTGTGCTTTGTACTCACATCGCGTCTTATTGAAACCATTTTTTGGAAGGATGATCATAACTGCAGTGATCTGTCACCTATTCTTTTAAACAGAATTAAGTCGTTCTCTTTGCAAAAGGGTTTCGTAATTCTAAAATTTAAGGTTCACAGTTTTTCGAGATATTTTAGAAACAAATACTGAATTCATTCAAGATTTAAATAATTAACATAATTTGAAATTCTAAGATACTACACCCCGTTGAATGGAGCTGACGTAATGGTTGTGACTTCTTTATGACCATTTGAAAGTTAATGGAATATGTTTACGCTCTTGTTTTGAATATGCATAAAGGACTGGGTACGTTTACGGCCGTATTTGGCCCATCACCGAATCCTTCAAAATTTTGGCTGATCTCAGAACAACCTTAGTAAATTAGTTCATTATCAAGGTGAAATCTTTAAATGAATCGGATGCTTACAACCAAAGTTATGTTTTCTTGAAGACAACAGCTTATCAAATACAAATATTTAGATAAAACGATATCGTCGACGTGCTAACGTCGCGTTCACCTAGTTTTGCTTGGAACGTTGGTTTGATATGGGCGTTCATTCCTCTCAATTTTAACTTGATCCCCTTCACCAGAAAAGTTAATCTATGATTAGCTTAGTTTTTTCATCACTTCTTATTAAAAAAATATATATAAGTTACCAGATATGAACATTTCAACAATTGATTAATTCAAAATTTATACGGCCATTTGTAGTTTTAAATCTAATACAGACCCAGCGTTTCCAAAATACAACACGAGGATAAGATAATAATACAGTAATTATAAAATGATACACAACTACAATTCTTTATAACAAATGAGAAAAACATAGGAGAATTATATCTCCGAAATGTTGTTTGATAAAAAAAACTTTACAAGATAGCAAGTCATATTTAGGCAAAACATACAAGTCTTCGTGATTTGATTATAAACATGCGCTGACCAAGATTAATATTCAATTAATCCTAGGGTTTCTAGAATGACGCGCGTTAAATGAAAGAGTACTTTTTATGACGGAAGTTATGATGCCGCATGGTATCTTTAGTCAAATCTTTATCGTATTTTTTGATTGTTTACATCCAAACACTTTACAAGATGATAAAATTTAAGGTAGTACTGAGGTGAGAAATACCAGGAATCCATTGTTAGATGCTCCAGCCGCCGCGATGTGACTGAAATACTGTTAAAAGTGGCGTTAAACCCAATTCAATCAATTAATTTTCTTGGGTGTAAAACATTGTGGATTGTAACAAGCAATTTCTTCATTTTCCAAAATGCTTTCAAAGCTTTTTTTTGGGGGGGGGGGGTCCAAAAGCAGGAATTGTCGAAATTGGTTAAACCAAGTTTGCCTACAAGAGCCTCTGATAATTGATTAAAGAATTAAATGGTCATATTTTTTAAGCATTTTTTTAAAGGTAACCTTGACAGACATGTTTATACAACAACAACCAGGAATTGATATGCCCCATTCTGTAATGACCTTGGTTACGTCACACGGAAACATTCCTTTCTTTCCATTATGTTTAAGAGATAAAGAGGTGTTTTTTTTTCTACTTATATGTATACAGTGTGATTAGGTTTCTTACGTTGATACCTCAGTGAAAACGAAAATGTTCTATTTATTTCTTATACCTCAATGCCACCAAAAAAATGAGCATATTTTCATTACTTTTGAGCAAATTTTTATAGGTCTATTTTAAGCGCAAGCTTGCTCGTATCTTTTGCCATGAGAGTTTAAATTATGAATAAAAAGCATCAGTAATCTAAACGCTTGAATCTTGATAATCGAAACTAAAATTGAATTATAATTGTATATTTACATACATATTTTTACACACTGTCTTGCACTTGGGTTCATTTTCCCCACTCACCTTCTGCGATGTGCTAAGGCAAACAGTTCTCTAATACGACGTCATTTCATCACATGACGTCATGTACAGATATTGATTTCACTTTAAAAACTGATGAGTGAATATTTTTCCGCTGGCTATTCAAGCGGTTTCATGACAAATGTAGCTCGTAGGTTTAAGGTAAATTATTTCGCTAGAATGCATATATAATAAAGCATATTCATTTTACTTGTCCTGAAGTTTTTATTTCTCGCGAAACACAGAAAATAATTTATCTTTCATTTTTTTTTTGATAAAGATCTTGTCATTTAGCCCATTGCAAAGATGCGTGGTGAGAGTAACGAAAGATAACTCTGCTTGGAGATTGATTCTCACACACGTACACATACATTATGACCGTGCTGGATATTTTTATGCTCTTCTTTACAGTTTGTTTTGTGTGCTCATTATATAACCTGTTTTCTTACATTAACAATACTAAAGCTACTTGTCTATGTGTTGTTTTGCCCCGTTTCTTACCAGGGAACCAGTTTTGCTCGATTTAGTTAGTCTACCCATAATGTGCAAATTTGTGCAATCGGACATCTACGTGTCCTATTGATTTGCTAGCGGAAGACAGTAAAGTGACGTAGTAAATAGTCCACTTGAACCGAAATGTTACGGATTGCGCCGAGAAATACTGACGTCATGACGGCCACAAAACAGTGTATTACGGGTAGATTACCTTAACGATGATTATTTTTCCGCGAGGAAATTTATTTCATCTGTAAACAAGTATCTCCTCCATACGCTAACAAAAAAAAATATATATATATATATATATTGAATTTTTTTTTTATTTTTCTTATAAAATCATCGATTAAGCATTTGACAATAAACCATGATATTTTTGTTTACTTTGCTCATATTTGACAAATCGCGGCTGTCAATCAAAGAATCAATCGACCAATCAAATCATACCGGAGGTCAACCTTGAGTCCCGACATTGGCCAATATCAGTTTTCATATTTGTTATTGATTTTACGACTTTAACGACGTTACTTCAGCTTATTCTAGCTGTATTTACAACGTTTAGGTCACCAACCAACAATATAACAATTTTATTGAATGTTACTGGTCAAAATTTTGCCAAATATTCAAACTTCCTGAACAAGGTCGGTGAGCGTGGACAGAGAACCGGTAATTTGCCAATCGCGGCTGTCAATCAGCTATTATATCGACCAATAAAATTACTCATCCAGCCCGGAATAGAGATTTAAACTCTTATTCAAGCTGTAGTTACGACGTTTAGGTCGCCAACCAACGATTCTATTTTTTTTTGTTACATGATACTGACTACAGATTTCGCAAAATAACGCCGTTTAAATTCGAAGCGAGACTTCCTGTTGGAGTCAATGGGTGTGGCAAAAGCAGTAAGTGGGTGGGGCCAGCGATTGGTCAATAGTTTCTTAGCAAAGACTTTTACCAGCAATATATGCCGGGAGGGGATCGATGTCACTTGTTAACACAAACTCTAAGTATATAGCCAATCTTCCTCAAGCGACCACCTTTATTAGGCGACCACTTTCATTGATCGACTTTTGTTTGTTTGTTTGAATGGGGTTTTACGCCGCTTTCAACAATCTTTCAGTTATATCGCGGCGGCTTGAGCACCTAACAATAGAACCCTGGTATTTCTCACACCAGTACTACCATTACACCCTTTCCTAGCCTCCAGCTGCTATCCCACATAGGTCTACGATTATCGACCCATTTGAGCGACTTTAATCAGAAGTCCCATTAAAAAAAAAAAAAAAAAAAAAAATCACCTAAAGATAAATAAGGACATATTTGCTACAAATAGCGTATGTTGCTAGAGATCGAACAACATAGGATTAGGTCAGAACCCTGCAATAATTCACGTGCATTAGACTCGACCCTTCATACGTGTCACATTGATTGACTGAATGGGGTTTAACGCCGCTTTTAACAGTATTTCAGTCATATAGCGACGGCTGGAGCACCTAACAATGGATTCCTGCAACTCCTTTCGATTTGGGCTTGTAAAAAATGATGTGTAGTAATTGGTTAATTAATATTCCCCTTTGTCTCGTTAAGATGATAAAAAAAGGGTTGTCTAAAATATTTTTCTAATATTAATTAAGATCCACTGATATCTCGATAAGTCGATACCAAAAGTGGTTGTCTGAATGACCTCGATTTTTTTTACTTCGACAAATAGAATTGATACAGAATTTTTGATAAAACTGATTGCATCGGGTTCAACTAACCTTGGTCCAGTGGTAAAACGTCCCAAGGTGCGTGGTTCGAATCTCAAACACGGTAGGATTTTTCAGAATCACTTGTTGTCCTCCGCCCAACTAGAAGTGAACTGGTAAGAAACCCAGAGGTAGATTCGCGCGTATAGGTGCTTTACTTTGTCTGTCACCAATAGGTGGATAATCGTAAACCTAAGTGGGATAGCAGCTGGAGGCTAGGAAAGAATGTAGTGGCAGTACTGGTGTGGGAAATACAAGGAATTCATGATTAGGTGCTCCAGCTGCCGCGATGTGACTGAAATACTGTTAAAAGTGACGTTAAATACCATTCAATAAATCAATCAATCAATAGATGCATTATACTTAGCATGTTAAAGATCCAAGAAGGTCTATTCGTAGAAGAACTAGGGGCGTATGAACACTAATCTCCTTGTATCCGCTTCTTTCTCTCTCATGGCTAATACCAAAATATGCCTAAAACACGTATGCCTAAAACACGGAGGAGCCGAAATCCTACAAATACTCACACAACCAAACCTTCAACAGAAATCCAGTTATATCGCGGCGGATGATCACCTTAAAGGTAGGTATCGATGGTTTTTACTTTCACAAATTTTGATTATTCTTATTCCCCCTCGTATACCATTTTAATACAATATTCTGAAAAGTAGTTTTGCTTAAATCAGAGGTCGTTTATCTGAAAAAACAAGGGTACTTCCCTAATAGCCTACATAGACTGTTAATCTATTTTTAGATTTAGTCGAGACAGTTGCGAAGAATATTAGGTCATTCATGCGGTGCGTATAACCGTTGGAATCCCGTATCCAGTTAGGATACTTTGCTCAAACAACGTCATTAATACGTCAGCAGGAGTTATGTTCGCTAGCCGGTCTTCAATTCTGTAAAGATCAGTGCAAAACTGTCATAAGTGTTAAATACGATAATAGACACTTACAATAGTTTTGTGCCAACCATTTGATGTGACATAATTTAGGACATCGGTTGTTTCGCTTGTCAATTTGTTACCTTCCGTTGACTTTGGGTCATAGGCAAATGAAGTCATGCGATGTCGACAACCAAATTCCGTGAATGCTAAAAATAGCCTGAAATTCCGTTTACAACAACAACAACAAACAAGGTGCCAAATCGTCACAAGACACGCCCGTCACACTGCTTGATATTAACAGGGGGTTTGAATAGAACTGAGGTTATTTTAAATGAATATTTTTGTCAAACAATTCAAGCTATTGAACTTTTAGAGATATACTCCGGACAAGATTCAAGTATGAAAAACAACAAGGGGCAATAACTCAAAAAGTAGGCCAGGTAGAGTTATGATTCTTGTGCACTGCACTCCCCCTTGGTGAGATCTATACACCCATGAAGTTTCATGATTCTAGCTATTATACTTTTAGAGATATACTCCGGACAAGATTCAAGTAAGAAAAACAACAAAGGACAATAACTCAAAAAGTAGGCCAGGTAGAGTAATGGTTATTGAGCACTGCACTCCCCCTTGGTAAGATCTATCCATCCATGAAGTTTCATGGTTCTAGCTATTATACTTTTAGAGATATACTCCAGACAAGATTCAAGTATGAAAAAAAAAAAACAAAGAGCAATAACTAAAAAAATAGGCTAGGTAGAGTTATGGTTCTTGTACACTGCACTCCCACTTGATAAGCTCTTTCCATCCATGAAATTTCATGATTCTAGCTATAATACTTTTAGAGATATACTCCGGACAAGATTCAAGTATGAAAAACAACAAAGGGCAATAACTCAAAAAGTAGGCCAGGTAGAGTTATGGTTCTTGTGCACTGCACTCCCCCTTGGTTAGATCTATACAACCATGAAGTTTCATGATCCTAGCTATTATACTTTTAGAGATATACACCGGACAAGATACAAGTATGAAAAACAACAAAGGGCAATAACTAAAAAAAATAGGCCAGGTAGAGCTATGGTTATTGAGCACTGCACTCCATATTGATGAGAAGAATATAACTGCCAAGTTTAAAGTCAATTGGACTTACGGTGACAGAGTTATGCTCCGGACAAAGTAGTGGACACCGCCCGTACAACCGGACGCCCGGACGCCCGGACACCACGGGTGATCCCATAATACGTCCCGATTCGACGGGCGTATAAAAAAGGCCACTTTAAGCCTATCAGAGGCACCTCGAAGACAAAATCAATCTGAGTCAAATTAAAGTATTTAGCGTCTGTTTTAGCGTAATATTTGGCGATTGACATTTTTTTCTTATCCATGCATGTATCTAGGTTTCAGACACATCGATACTTCCCTTTAACATAGCCATCCGTACAACAACAACTTTCGATCCGGGTGGTCAGCCTCTCGTCTACTTACCATTCCCCCATTGATGAGACTCTGGATCATGTCGCGATTACTTTTCTCAATTGGCCGATCGCAGCTCTCAATCAAGGAATATATCGACCAATCAAAATTTTCATTAAGACTGGAATCGAGATTTAAATTGAATAAGCTGTAGTTACGACGTTTTGGTCGCAAAACAAACAATACAGGTAAACAAAATGGCGGCCAATATGTGAGTTGATAAGCTCAGGTCCGGGCTGAATAAATGTTTTGATTGGTCGGTTGATTCCTTGATTTTCGGCCGCGATTGGTCAATTGATTCATTATGCATACTTTTTTATACTCCAAAAATGACAATTATTTTGAAAATTAGCGAAAATGAAATTTGCGTCTGCAACTTTCTTCGGGTTTGACCGGTCTAAAATTTGTTGTCTGATATTGGGTAAGAATGGGAAGTTATTCACCTTAAAATTAATAGTTTATTTGTGATAAATGAATTAGAAATACGGCTGTCAAAAGGTTAATGAAGAATCTTAAAGAAGAAACATCTCTGTCATTCATAAGGTATCACAGAGGTCAGTCATTTGTCTAATATATATCAACGCAAATAAACATGAACATTAATCAGTTCTAACAAAGGGGTTATTAGAGTTTAACCATCCCCACTTTTTAATCTTTTATTATATGTCTATAAATATTTCTAGTTAAATTTCATATATCGTCAAGCCATGTATTTTGACGATCATCTATTCTGACGCCCAAATGTTTTTCTCCCTCTTGTTTAAGATGCTTGACCATTGACTTCAAAATGGTGCATATTTGTTTGTACGCATTAAATACTTTGTTTAAACATGGAATTGCGATAATAAGAAAAGATGAACAAAGTTACATATTGTTTTATATTACATATCCTATTTTTCACTGACAAAATTATGTTGTTTTTTTTTCCCAAGCCAAAAATAACCCATTTACCTCAAGAAAATGGAGATAATATCATCAACATTATTTATCAAGCAGAGTAGTGATGAAATAGAATGTAGCCAAAAATACGTGAATTGAATGGAAACGCAACTATTTAACCCTTTCCTGTTTAAACCCTAGTTTTTACGTCCCTGTGATGCTACAGTTGAGACAATATTGTAGAAAAAGACGAAATTGTGGATGGATATTTTTGCAAATTAAATTCTCTTTACATTTTCGTCTGCAAAAATTTTGAATTTGGTCATGTCTAAATTTTTGCGAACCCGAAGGGGGTTAAATCGGCACGTCATGGTATGAGATCGTCAGTCATCAGGTGATGTCAATAAAGACTGAATTGCTAGCGGAAGCACGCGAAGGAGCTGATTCGTCACGGAAACCACAATTAAGGCAATTCTCGGTGCAACCAAAGATAATGTTTTTACCCGCTGAAATCTTCCATTCGGGCTTTAAGTCGTGGGCTAATTTGAGAAGTAGTAACGCAAACTATTTTTGCATCTTTTTGTTTTCTTTCTTTTTTTCTTAAATTATGAATTGACATTTCCATTACATAAATCAGCTTAATCACCGTCTTTCAAATGTCTGAAAGCATGCCAGTTAGAAGATCTAAGAATCGAGTAACAAAGATTTTCTTCTGCAACCTCTTCCGGAGTGGCTTTAACTTTTTCCTGTTCAATCCCTGGATTTTACATCCCTGTGATTTTTATAATTGAGAAGACAATGTAGAAAAAGAAGAAATTGCTTGTAACAAGCAATTTCTTCATTTCCAACAATATTTTCTACCTTGTTGGTTGGTTACTTTTCGAATTGCACTCTTATTAGTTGTTCTCTGTAACATCTTCCAAATTGGAAAAGTCAGTTATTTTTGAAAAACAGGAAGGGGTTAAATATGAATTGAGAAATAGGTGAAAAGTCTAAGATATATATAAAAGAGTTACCAACGAGTCAGAATAGGCTTGAATAAATCAACAGACGATAACTTCTAGCCGCCATCATAGCGTAGTTGGTAGCGCGTCTGACTGTCAATCTAGAGGTCCCGGGTTCGATCCCCGACGCCGGCACCCATCCTTTCCAACTATTTGTCTCTCACCAATGGGTCGATAATCGTAGACCTATGTAGGATAGCAGCTGGAGGCTAGGAAAGGATATATTGGTAGTACTGGTGTGAGAAATACCAGGATTCCATAGTTAGGTGCTCCAGCCGTCGCGATATAGCTGAAAGATTGTTGAAAGCGGCGTAAACCCCCATTCAAACAAACAAAACTATATCAAAATGAAAGAGGGTGCAGACGACGAGTTAGTTGAAATATTAAAATAAAAGCTGCTTAAGATCGATATATTTTGAGAAAAGGCAAAAATTGCAACAAACAATATTCAATTTTGTATACATAATGTTTACGATTTATTTTTCAATTTAATTCAAACTAACCACGCATAGGTTTGGTATAATTTGAGAGTGTATGCATACTATAAACGTGCACCAATATCCGCTCTAAACTTACCCTTGTCATGCTGAACCCGGAATTTCCTGTTTTTGCAGAAGTAATAGATTCAGATCAGATTGCACATACGTGCGGTCTGAACTAAGTCTATTCCAATTGTCTGTCCCTTGTAAGACATAGCTATTTATATGTTGATTTTTTTTTAATGAATATCAGGTCAAATTTATTTCTTCGAGTTATTTTAGCCCTTTGATTTTGACGAATTTCTGTATGGGATTTAATGCAGCTTGACAAGGGTTAATGCGTACATATACTTCGAAAGGAATTACGGTAGAAATATTCATTTGGGGATCTAAACAAGCCATGGCCAGGTTAAGTCTTGTTGGAAACGAGTAGAAACGATAAAGGACGAAAGGTATCCTTTCCGATTATTTGTCTCTCACCAATGGGTCGATAATCGTAGACCTATTTGGGATAGCAGCTGGAGGCTTGGAAAGGATGTAATGGTAGAACTGGTGTGAGAAATACCAGGATTCCATTGTTAGGTGCTCCAGCCGCCGCGATATGACTGAAAGATCGTTGAAAGCGTCGTAAAACCCAATTAAAACAAACAAACAAATCAAAACTATATTATTTTTTACTGATCAAGTATTAAGGGTTCAAGACAACAATCGTGGGAGAAATATTCGAAGGGGCCAAAGACAACATTGGAAATATTAAGAAAAAGTAAATTTTGAGTAGATTTATATAAATAAATTGTTGCCTCAAATGTATATAATTTAATTGTAAATTTCTTCTATCAAAAACGAGCTGTCTGATTGGCAATAAAAAAACCACAAAAAACCCAACCATAAACACAATTTTGAGCACGCAGTTATTTTGTATGCTTACCAAAAAAAAGTCCGTCAAAAATGTATCAAAATTAATTGTGTAATATATTTGCTTTTTTCGCTCGATCTCATTTAATTATAAGAAACGAAAATATTTTTTGTGTGTAAATGGAGGTATGAAACGAAAACCCCTTTTCACACTGTATAAATAAGCGAAGCGGATTCATACGAAAATATGATTATTTTCTCTTTTTTTTTCATACGCCCATGAAAACACCCAAAACTATTCTCTATTAAGAAACGATTTACCCTTTTCTCGAAACCCAAGCCACAAGTTCAATTTCGGACTATGATCTCGTTTTTGTCGAGCCGGCATACGGTGAAGTAAACATGGATGTCAACACGACAAGCAAGTGTATGTGCATTAATGTGTTAGTGTGCAAGTGCGTTTGTGTGTAAGTGAATAAGTGTGGAGATGTTGAGGTGTGTTAATTTGTAAGAGCGTTAGTATGTGTGTGTGAAAAAGCGTTGGTGTGTAAGTGCGTTATGTGCGTAAGTGTGTAAATTCGTTATGTGAAAGTGCTTTGGTGTTTATGTACGTTTGCACGCAATTACATTTTTTTTGTAAATGTCTATATAAGGGCGTAAACGTGTATGTGCGTTAGTCTGTGAGTGCGTTAGCTTGTAAGTGAGTTAACTTGTAAGTGCGTTAGTCTGTAAGTGCGTTTGTCTGTAAGTGTATTGGTTTGTAAGTGCATTGGTGCGTGGCTGCGTTAGTATTTAAATGCGTTATTGTGCAAGTGTGTTAGTTTGTAAGTGCGTTAGTGTACACTTGCATTAGGGCAATGCTCTGTAAATTCATTAAACTGTAAGTGCGTTAGTGTGTATATGCGTAATTATGTAAATGTGATTGAGCTTATTTGCGTTAGTATATAAGTGCGTTAGTGCGTATGTGCCTTAGTGTGTTGCACCAGTCCGCCTGAATTTGGCAGGCCTTTACTCCTATACCAATATAATTCTCTATCATGAATATGTGTCATTTCAAACATTTCTTTCAATGTAAACATAACGACTCATGGTCAAATATTTATCTGGCTAGATATTTTTGTCTCTGAACAACTTCCTTTTTTTTACTGTTTTCTGTGGGCACCTTTTCTCGCATATACATTCATTAATACAAATAATGAGTTGATATACAGGATTTCCTATTTACATCCCATTAACAAAAGAGATATTTTCTAAAGGATTATCTATTCTGATTGATACAAAAAGTTATTAAACTAAGAAAGGAAACATCTTTCTTATTAAGAGACAAGAAAACAAAAAGGTCCCGATCGCTCTCCCGAACTGTGTTGTGATATGCCATAAATTTAGATCGGTTTGTTTGAATAGGGTTTGACGCCACGTCGTGGCGACTGGAGCGCCAGATCATGTATCTCAGGTATTTCTTACACCAGTAATACCAATAAATTCTTTTCGAGCCTCCAGCTGCTCATCCCACTTAGGTGTACGATTATCTACCCACTGATGGGAGACAAATGTCGAAAAGGATTTTTGCCGCAACCTGGGATCGAACCTCCAACACCTTACTAATTGTCTTGATGAGATCGGACAGGAAAAAAAAACTCTTTGTCGAAAATCCTTTGTTCAATATTTTCAAAAGATCTTTAAAGAATTTATAATTTTGACCCGTCAAACGAGATAGGCACGTGTGGTTGAACCATGGCTTATAAATAAACATTTGAAGTGATATGTTCTATCACTGTTCATCCAGGTTTCTTATTTTAAGAAATATATACGTGAAGCAATTTGTCAAGTAATAGATCGGGAACCAGAATGGATCGCTCGTGACATGATTTTTTTGTCATAAAAACAATAACAAACAGACTGGTTTCTTTTCTTCAAAACGGATCGTTAGTCATGTACATTGATCCCCGACATGGTAGTTTGTCTTGGGTTAAAATTGAATTATTTACAAAAATGTTTGGTCAGGGTTATAAAACACAGACCAAAAACGTTAGTTAGCGACACATTTCAAAACAACAAAGAAAAAATGAATGAGGTATAGTTACGACGTTTTGGTAGGTAAATGAAAAAAAAAAAGGCTTAGTATGAATTTCGAAGATCAAACTTCATTTCCGGTCTAAGAAAAAGGAATGTTTATGAATCATTTGTCATTTAAAGCAACAATCCTTCAATAACAGAAAAATACCAAAGCCTTTGTTAGAAGCCAAATACTAGGCGTCAAAAACCATCTACGTTTAGAAAATTGCTGTAGGTCGTTGCTTTGCATCTCAGCAAATTTCTAACCCATTACCAGATGGTAAGGTTGCAAGAAGTTTCAATGACCAATTTAAATGTGTTGTAAATTTTAAGGTCTTTTATCTTTCAGGGTCGAAAGTATTGATTATAATGAAGAAAAAAATTGCTGGTAACAAGCACTTTCTTAATTTTCCTCTATATTTTCCAAAGCTCTTTCTGGTCGGTGTTTAAAAAGTCATGAAGTAGGTTAAAATCATTAATATTCTCTTGGGACACCAATTAAATTGTTGATGGCCGACCAAACCTCGCAACTACAGCTCTCCCGGATTAGCTGTAGTTGCTGCAGCTAATCCGCGCAGTAGTTACGAGGTTTCGGTCGCCCATTGAAGATATGCGATAGCAGAATATACTGTTGTTTTGTTTTTGGTTCTTGTTTTCCTTGAAAGAGTTAAGACCTATGCGGTTTGTTCGCAGATGCGACCAGAGGAGCGATGTTACACATACCTCAGAACCATGTATAAAAAGAGTAAAATCCCAGAGAAGTTAATTAGAGTTTCATGTGATATGGTAGTTGAAATAGCATGCTAAAAGATACTTTATAAGAAAGGTAAGGTTTAGTAAACTATCTGATTATTTTTTATCTCTTTATATAATTTATATGTTTTTTTTTTGTTTTGTTTTTTTTTATTACTAGTTGAAAATAAAAACTAGTCTTCTTTAGCTAGATAAGCGTCAGCTTTGATAGCTTAAGTTAACAGACAAAATTTTGAGGTCTTTTCAGAGTTCAACGAATGCAAACTGTCACTGGAGGCTTAACCACTTAATCCATTGAATGCATACGCCGTAAAAAGCAGTTCTTATGTATTTCAGGAATGTTGCTAGCTCTGCAAGTTCAACTCCTAGGTATTTTCAGCTCACCAGTTACATTGTGTTCAAAATGAATCTGATCAAAATCTACCAAGAAGTTGCAGACGACAATTTCAAATTGTTGAAAATTCTGAAGTATTTATCCCTCTTAGGCTAGCAATTTCTTCATTTTCCACATTGTTTTCAAGAATTTTTTTCTTAGGGGACGTAAAAAAGAGGGGTTGTTTGGAAATGGTTTACACCTTGGTTGCTTTAACCTCGTTTATTTATCATTTACGAAGAAGATTACTTAACAAAACCATGCTTTGCTAGCCTACAGTACTTTCAGTACTTTGATTTCTTCTTTTTGTTAAACTATGTTACTTGATACGCAAGGGGAAGCTGACTTTGGTCGAGAGAGAACATCATGTATTTGCTTCTCGCCACGGTGGAAAACTTGATATTCCATTCAACCTTCAAAATTTTCCTCCGCAGGGAGAAGTAAATACAGGCTGTTGTATCGCTACCGAAACATAATATTCCCTATGTATGTAGCCTGCAACAAGTTAGAAAAGATTACAGAAAGAATTACCTTTATCTTTAGGTCGCGGCCAGAGCGCAGTTGGTAGCCCGAAGGACTCTTTATCATGGGTTTTGGGCTCGAAACGCGGTCGCGGCAAATATCTTTTCCGACGTTTATCGCCCACTAATGGTTGAATATTCGTAAACCTAAATGGTTTGAGGCTCGGAAGGAATTTCGCGGTAGTACTGGTTTGAGAAATACCAGGATCCATGGTCAGATGCTAAATCCGCCGCGATATGACTGAAATACTATTAAAAGTGGCGTTAAATCACATTGTATTCAATTCACTACATTCATCTTTAAAAGAGATATTCTGTAGATGCGCCATTTTATTCATTTCATTACCCTTATCTTTGATAGAGGAATGTGTATATTCAATTAAAATCAATTGAACTATCAAGACCTTCTTTCAGTCGGTGAGATGATACATTTATCTTTAACCCAGATATTGATTAGATATCAGTCTGTCGATTTTCCATTTCTGAACTTAACGTGCTTGTGATTTTCCTCAACAAATTATTCATTCCGTAGATTATGTCATTATGCGAATAAACGTAATCTGAATGATAAAGAAGAAGGGGAATAATAATAGAAATACAGAATTTTTATTATTTTTATTGATTTATTTGAAAATATAAGAATATGCTTAATGGATTACTGGGTTACAATAGCGATACAACATCTTGTATTTGCTTTGAGCTACGTAGGAAAACATTGATTAATTTGATATTTTTTCTTCCGCAGCTCAAAGCAAATTGCCATCGTAACATAATAGTCCCTATTTATTTAATAAACTGATGTATTTTTGCATAGGAGAAAAACTGCCCTATCGGAGTTTTTAAATTTATTCCTTCCTTTCTTTCTCGTCTCTCACCAATGGGTCGATAATCGTAGACCTATGTGGGATAGCAGCTGGAGGCTAGGAAAGGATGTAATGGTAGTACTGGTGTGAGAAATACCAGGAATCCATTGTTAGGTGCTCCAGCCGCCGCGGTATGACTGAAAGATTGTTAAAAGCGGCGTAAAACCCCATTCAAACGAACAAATCCTTTTTTCTCTCACTGGTTTCTATCCTACTTTGTCATTAGTTCAAGTTCTTAATGCTTTTTTAAATCTCATCAGTATCCTCTTTGAATATATATACGTCCTAAATGGTGTCCTCTGGTAACAGAACAGAACAGAATGTGTTCATTACAATGCATATAAACACAATGAATAGCTTGTACATAGAGGTAACGCTGGCGTGAATTTAAATTGATTGATTTAATACATTTTCTATGTCTGCAAACACCACATACTTTTCAGAAAAGTAAAATACGCGTACGCTTTGTTTTATAATGGTTCTTTTTCGTTTGAACTTTGGAAGGGTAATAGAGTATAATTCTTATTGTTTTGGTAATGTTACAGTAATTAAACATGTGAACTACAATTATGCCTTCAGGTGTCAAAATGAGCAAGTTAGTTTTATTCAACTTAATGGTTCAGCTATGCGTCGTTTATTGGTCCAATGTATCAGTGACACCACTTTCCAACGTTGGGCAGACTACAGGAGGACTTGTCAAAAGGGAGACAATGGCCGAGTCTGGCGGAAGGGAAACAAACAACGAACCAATTCTAAGGGAGAAAATCGTAGAAAAAATACCTACTGAATTCGCCCAAACAGATATAACAACGGAATCTGAACAAACGGAGTCCGGTCTAAGGAAGACAACCATGGAATCCGAGCAAGAGGAAACAACCACGAAACACGGTCTAGAAGAGACAATCGCGGAACTCGGTCTAAGGGAGGCAACCAGGGAATCCGAGCAAAAGGAAACAACCACGAAACACGGTCTAGAAGAGGCAATCGCGGAACTCGGTCAAAAAGAGACAACCACGGAACACGGTCTAAAAGAGACAATCGCGGACCACGGTCTAAGGGACATAACCACGGAATCCGAGCATGAGGAGACAATCACGAAACACGGTCTAAAAGAGACAACCACGGAACACGGTCTAAAAGAAACAACAACGGAACACGGTTTTAAAGAGACAATCACGGAACCCAGTCTGAGGGAGACAACCAGGGATTCTGGAGAAAATGAGACCACCTCGGTTACCGACATGAGAGGGACTATCAAAGAAATGATGGAAACAGTTTGTCCTCTGGTAGATATATGCGACGCAAATTCAACCAGTGCAGATTTGAAACCAAATGGTGTAATCAGCCGGGGACGTGTTTCATGCTGTCGAGGTAAAATTGATACTTTGTCTTTCTTTAGGAAATCTAGCTCTAATGAGGGGAATTCTAATGTTTGACTGAACTGGGAGTAACACTCTTTTAACAGTTGTTCAGTAATATCGCGGTGGATGGAGCAACATTTAAATGTACATTTGGCGAATCTTTAATTATTCTTATAAACCAATTAATACTAGAGGACACAATTTTAGACTCGTCAAAATTTAAAGTAACTGCAGACGGCATTTATAACTAATAAATATACGAAAAAAAATCTTTGTCTTTTTCGGTAGAAAGTATTGTGGATAGTGAATAAATTGCTTGTTACAAGGAGGGGCGTCAAAAATCGGGATAATAAGGACATGGATTATTGGTTGATTGATTGAATTTACCGCAACTTTTAACAGTATTTCAGTCATATCGCGGCGGCTGGAGCGCCTAACCATAGATTCCCAGTATTTCTCGCACCAGTACTACCACTTCATCCTTGCTGAGCCTTCAGCTGCTCAACCCACTTAGGTTTACGATTATCTACCCATTGGTCTGAGATGAATGTCGGAAAGGATATTCACCGCGACTGGGGAGTCGTAATCGGGACCCCATGAATAAGAGTCCTACGAGCTACCACTTGGGAATGGATTAAATTTGACATTGCGCCGTCAGAGAGAATCGTAATTTTACAATTATAAAGTCAATAATGATATAAATTACATTATAAATTTCAACTAGAGTAAGATCCTTTTTCCATATTACTTATATACGTTCAGCTATCTTCGTTTTTACTTAAATGCAATATGCAGTTCTATTTGTTTAGTACCATGATTGATTGATTGAATGGGGTTAACGCCACTTTTAACAGTATTTTAGTCATATCGCGGCGGCTGGAGCACCTAACTTTGGGTTCCTGGCATTTTTTAAACCAGTACTACCACTACGTCCTTTCCTAGCCTTCGGCTGCTATCCCACTTAGGTTAAGGATTATCAACCCATTAGAGAGAGACAAATGTCGGAAAGGATATGTGCCACCGCCGGTGATCAAACCCAAGGCATACCATGATTGAAGATTGGGAGTCTGATGCGCTACCGACAGCGGCTTGTTTAGTACTAATATACATTCAACCATTTACTTAATTTGACGTTATCATTCTTCAATCAAATTGCCCACGAGGACTATTATAACGCATTCATTAAAACAAGGAATTCTGTTTGAGTTTAGGCCCTTCGACAAAACCAAACCAATTTCTCTCGATTTGGAAAACGAACAATCCTGAAAGAAAGTAAAACAATCATATGAAAAAAGAGAAGTATCCAAATGCAGGTCAATCTGGATAATTATTTCGAAATAGATAAATGATTAAATAAACTCATGAGAATTGTCTCGTTTTATAGATCTACTTAAAGCGCAAGCATACAAAATAGTTGCCTTCTCAAAATGTTGTTCACGGAAGTATGGAATAAAATATTCAGCATATCTGAAGTCTTGATTATCGATAGACGAAGGTAGAATTAAATCATTTTACATTGAATCAATTTATAGAATTACCTCTTCCGACTTGGATTAATGCCTTTCGTACTCCCATGGTTGTCTTTTTGGAATGGCGGCTCTTTATTCAGTCGCCGGGCGTGCAAAATGTTGTATCTACAGCTTGAAAAAAAGCTGTAGTTACGACACTTTACACGCCCAACGCCGATTTGTTTTTATTCAACAGGCTGTTCATGTCATCCCGATTGCAAAGAAAGAATGAACTGTTGTTACCCCCAAGACTTCGAAACTGTAGATGACACCGAACAAGGGAGCTTCCCTTACCAATGTCTTTACACGCGCCTAGGACAAGAACAGCACATTTTCGGTACTGTGCCTGCCTATAGGACCGTTGTGGCCCCACCGGTAACTGGTTGTGTGGACTCGAGGCCTCTGAGACTGACGTCAGATGTTCTCATATCTCCAACCTGTGACGATATCGATGTTACGCCCCTTGGTCCTTACGCCCCTGTCTATTCAAAGGAAACGGGCGATATCTACAAAAACATCTTATGTGCTCGTTGCCATGGCGCCAAGAGGACTGAGGCATTTCAGACAATTCTTGAATGTAAAAGAGACAAAATGAGTCCCAAACCACAGAGTCCTATGTCAGAGAACCTTGGTTTTTTGGAATCAAAGGCTCTTTCCCCTAAATGTCATGTTGATTTTAAGCACACTAAACCAAGTGACCTTTATGACAAACGCTGCTACAAAGATTTGATAGAAACTTGTACCTCACATAGATCGACTCACCTACATACACTTCTTGAGGGAAACCTCATAAATACGGACTTTGCCACGATCCAGGATCTATGCGAAAATGGAATAGTATCACCAACTTTGCAGGACAAAACTTTTTACAAAAATATATTTTGTGCTATGTGTGCACAAAACTCGATTAACCGAACCCCATTACTCTGCATGAATCATGACTTTCATGACAGGGCTTTTGGCGAATCAATTTCATTCCTTCTTGATCCTAGGATCATGCACACAATCGAAAAGATACCTAAAAAGACAAAACTCCGAGAACAATGTGTGACTATTCAAGGAACAAAGGTATGTTACAGGGAGAAAAGAGTGAGGTAGTTTGAATGAATTTAATAAATGAAGGGAATACTTTTTGTCCTAATTAAGGTATGGACCTAAAACGTAGATCACACTGTATGAATGCGAGAAGCTGATTAATACACTCGTGTGGTTCAGTCTTTAGGTTAGTATCCCAGTGAAACCTAAAAAAATCAAACATTCATTTTTATAGAATTTTATTCTTAGTAGTTTCGTCTATCAAAATTGAGCGTTCTGATTGATCGAAAAAAATCATTTATACCCCCACGAACAAAATTTTGCGCACACAGCCATTTTACATACTTCAACACAAAGAAGTGTCATACAAAAAAGTATCAAAATTTGTAAAGGTTTTGTTTTTTTCGCTCGATACTAATGAATTATCAGAAATGAAGAATTTTTTTTGTTGTGTTTTGTTTTCATAGAAGTTCGAACCGAACAACCTAATCACATTCATACAATGTGATTAGATTTTTTGGTTCATACCTCCATGAAAACAAAAAAATATTCTCTTCATCTCTTAAAACTCAATGTTATCCAGTAAAACAAAACAAATGTTCTAACCCTTGTCATGCTTAACCCTGAATATTCCGGTTTTGGCAGGAGATGTAGGACAAGATCAGCCTGCACATAAGTGCAGGCTGATCTTGGTCTACACATCCCGCTTGTAATTTTCCTGCCAGACATCGTTTATGAAATTGATTTCTAAAAGAATTATTGATTTTTGAACAACAAGTTCTATCAGTGCTTTCAGCCCTTTGATTCTACGGCAATTCAAAGAGGTAACTTATACAGCTTGACAAGGATTAATAGTTTTGGGTTAACCTTTATGGGTTTTAAGATCATAGAACTATCAACAACAACATTTTTTGTAGACTCTGAAAAAGCTATATTTAAATATCGGTAAATAATTTTAACGAAGATATCAGGAATCTTTAGGTGAGAAATTTGTGTCTCAACGAGAGGCATAGAAGCTTTAATTACTCTCTGTAATTGACCAATCGCAGCTGCCGATCAAATAATCAGTCAGGCCAATAAAATCATTCATTCAGGGAGGAATTTCAGTTTTAACTCCAACATTGGCCGCTATTTCGGTGAATCAGTTTGTTGCTTTATCGACTTAAAAGGTGGTATCGATGTTTCTGAAACCTTGAAAGAAAATTTTGCCATTGTCGAAAAAAAAAACAAAAAAAAAAAACGTTCAAACAAATGCTTATCACTTAAATTTGAATCAGACCGAATGGTTAGCGTAAAACTACGGTAAGTGTCTATATTCGAGTTGACGCTTACAGTAGTTTTGGACTAATCTTTTCGAAATTGACGAACGGCTAGCGAACAGTACTCTTGATGACGTAACGATGACGTTGATATGAGCAAATCAAACTGAATATTGTATTCCAACGGTTATACGCACCGCCTGAATTACCCAATATTCTTTGCAACTGACTCGGCTTAATCTAAAAATAGATCAACAGCCTACGTAAGCTATTAGGAAAATACCCTGGTTTATTCTGATAAAGGACATCTAATTTTAGCAAAACACCTTTCATTATATATTGTGTTGAAATAGTATATAAGAGGAAATAAGAATAATCAAAATCTGTGTCATGAAAAAACATCGATACCTACCTTTAAACGTCGTACTATAGCTTATTCAAGCTGTAGTACGACGTTTAGGTCGCAAATTAACCTCTCTTCTTATTGACCATAAATTTTGCAAAATGATGCAGTTTAAAATCGAAGGGGTGCATCCTGTTGGAGTCAATGGGTGGGGCCAAATAAATCAGTGGGCGGGGCCAGCGGTTGGTCAATTTTAACGAAGATATCAGGATTACTTTTGGTGAGAAACTTATCCTTACGAGAGCCGAATAGCTTTTGAGATTGTTTTTTGTTTAAAATGGCTCCTCTTTGCATATTCATTACAGACCGAGGTTTGTAGAACCATCCATTGTCCATCGGGGAAGATACAAGCTAGCAGTGGCGATTGTGTTTTAGCCGTAAAATTCATCAATAATGGAGGGCTTTTAGTGATGATAAAACTAACTCCTAAAGAAGCTATCGATTTCAACGAAATTGCTAAAGACCAAGCAACCAATCATCTTATTCAAAGCATCTTGAAAAACAACCCATGGCCAAATAATTGGAGAGTTAACACGATCGTCAAAAGAATCGACCAAACAAGTTGTCACGAAAAGGCTGTTGCCGTTGTATACCTAGTGCCAGAAGACAAAGGTACAGTGGATGTGACTCGTGACATCAGCAAGTTCATCCGACTGACCTGGACACTTGATTTGAAGAACAAGACATACAGACTCACACAGTCAATCCTGGATTACGAGATAAAGTATGTAGTCATCGAAAAGAGGCCTATGCGTATCCCATCCTGGCAAGTTAACAGCCGTAAACAAAATTTGACGAGTATCTCCCTTGGCTGCGGACCTGTGGAATGGAAATATGTTTTCTCAAAATTTCACGTTGGTGGTCTATTCGTCCCTAATAAGCTATATTTCTGTGACCAGATTGAGTTGATGCAGGAAGAGTTCACGTTAGGACCTGACAACACCTACCTTGAGAGTAACCTTACAAAGAGGGTCCTGTTTGACATGGAATTCGACCTAATGGAAGACGAGGACGGGTTGCACGCGAGGGTCTGTTTGGAAAATACCATCTTCTCTACAACTAAAGCAAGCGAAGTTTGTGTCCTTGAAGCAGCACCCATGGTCCTTTTAATACCTTTACTTCTTAGTTTTTCTTTCCATCTGTAGGACACTTTGAAAGACATGTTTTCGGGACAATTTTGTTGATGAAAATAGATCAATAGACATAATTATTATTTGCATCTTTCTGGAAGGATTCGTGTGAAAACAAATCATGTAGAACTTGAGAACATGGGCAAGTGCATCTAGCTCAATAATAGGAACTACCAAACTTTGTACAGATCAAAACGGAACTGAACATGATTTTGTCGAGCCCGCTTGCGGTGAGAGAGACATAGTTGTCACTATGACAAGTCGGTGTATGTGCGTTAGTCCGTTAGTTAGTCCGTCCGTCCGTCCGAATTTGTCCGGACAATTACTCCTACAATTATGAATAGATTTCAAAATAACTTGGCACAATTATCCTCCATCATGGGTAAATGTGCCATTTGAAAGAATTTTTGGGATAGTTCTAATGTCAAGGTCACAGCTCAAGGTCAAACACTAAAATTGTGATTGTCAAGAGCATTTCTCCTACAATTATGGATGGATTTCAAAATAAATAGGCACAATTATTCTCCATCATGGGTAGATGTGCCATTTGAAAAAAAAATTTTTGGATAGCTTAAAATTCAAGTTCAAAGCTCAAGGCCAAACACTAGAATTATGCTTGTCCGGAGTATGATGCCTACAAAACTTTGCGGGCTCGACAGCAGTTGTCCAGGGACAACCATCCAGTTATTTATATCAATTTATTATGAAATACAGACAAAAATAAAACAAATGCATATAACAATAAAACTTTTCCGGCTATCCAAAAATAAACCTGTGAAGTTATAATAATAATGAATAATAATGATAAAAAGCTTTACATTTTTGCTTTCTTTTATGAGGAATAGATGGAAATATTATACATTAAATGTGTTGATTATATATTCTGGAAAGTAGACTTATGCTGAATTGTTTCCAATGAATGGCTCTACGTCAAATCGTCGCCTTACCTCAAAAAAACAGTAACCACAGTGACAAGTTGTAGTTACATGTTTTCCGACGCAAACCAGGCATCTACTAAATTAACGAAGTACTAAGTATTATCAGTCGAAGTTGTCCTACGCCGCCGGATTCTAATAAAATTGAATATTTTTAGATATTAATCAGGATAATATATTTAAGAGATGAAGGGAATATTATTTGTTTTCGTGGAAAATGAACCGAAAAACCTAATCAAACTGTATGAATACGCGAAGCGGATTCATACATTGTGTGATTAGGTTTTTCGGTTCATACCTCCATGAAAACAAAAAAATTCTCTTCATTTCTTAAAAATCAATAGTATCGAGCGAAAAAAAGCAGAAACTTTACAATTTTTGATATAACTTTTAGTATGGTTAATATGGAACTATTTTGCGCGGAAGCTTACAAAATCGCTGCGTGCTCAAAATTTTGTTCATGGAGTTATGAATAATTTTTTGACCCACCAGAACGTCCGTTTTTGATAGACGAAACTAAAAATTAAATCATAAAGATAATAATGTTTGTTTCCTTGGGGGTATGAAACGAAATAACACTTATCACACTGTGTGAATTCGAAAGTGGATTCATACATAAGAGTGTTTAGGTTTGTCGTTTCATACCCCCGTGAAAACAAAAATATTCCATTCATTTCTTACAAATTAAAGACATCAAGCCATAAAAGCAAACATTTTGCAATTTTTATGCCTTTTTTGTATGGAACTATTTTGTGCGAAAACATACAAAATAACCGCATGCTCACAGTTGTGTTCATGTAAGTATGATTTTTTTTCGGCCAATCAGAACACTCGTTTTTGATCGACGAAACTGAGAATTGAATTATTGGGTACGAAGTAATAAGTATTATCAGTCGAAGTTGTCCTACGCCGCCGGATTCTAATAAAATTGAATATTTTTAGATATTAATCAGGATAATATATTTAAGAGATGAAGGGAATATTATTTGTTTTCGTGGAAAATGAACCGAAAAACCTAATCAAACTGTATGAATACGCGAAGCGGATTCATACATTGTGTGATTAGGTTTTTCGGTTCATACCTCCATGAAAACAAAAAACATTCTCTTCATTTCTTAAAAATCAATAGTATCGAGCGAAAAAAAGCAGAAACTTTACAATTTTTGATATAACTTTTAGTATGGTTAATATGGAACTATTTTGCGCGGAAGCTTACAAAATCGCTGCGTGCTCAAAATTTTGTTCATGGAGTTATGAATAATTTTTTGACCCACCAGAACGTCCGTTTTTGATAGACGAAACTAAAAATTAAATCATAAAGATAATAATGTTTGTTTCCTTGGGGGTATGAAACGAAATAACACTTATCACACTGTGTGAATACGAAAGTGGATTCATACATAAGAGTGTTTAGGTTTGTCGTTTCATACCCCCGTGAAAACAAAAATATTCCATTCATTTCTTACAAATTAAAGACATCAAGCCATAAAAGCAAACATTTTGCAATTTTTATGCCTTTTTTGTATGGAACTATTTTGTGCGAAAACATACAAAATAACCGCATGCTCACAGTTGTGTTCATGTAAGTATGATTTTTTTTTCGGCCAATCAGAACACTCGTTTTTGATCGACGAAACTGAGAATTGAATTATTGGGTACGAAGTAATAAGTATTATCAGTCGAAGTTGTCCTACGCCGCCGGATTCTAATAAAATTGAATATTTTTAGATATTAATCAGGGTAATATATTTAAGAGATGAAGGGAATATTATTTGTTTTCGTGGAAAATGAACCGAAAAACCTAATCAAACTGTATGAATACGCGAAGCGGATTCATACATTGTGTGATTAGGTTTTTCGGTTCATACCTCCATGAAAACAAAAAAATTCTCTTCATTTCTTAAAAATCAATAGTATCGAGCGAAAAAAAGCAGAAACTTTACAATTTTTGATATAACTTTTAGTATGGTTAATATGGAACTATTTTGCGCGGAAGCTTACAAAATCGCTGCGTGCTCAAAATTTTGTTCATGGAGTTATGAATAATTTTTTGACCCACCAGAACGTCCGTTTTTGATAGACGAAACTAAAAATTAAATCATAAAGATAATAATGTTTGTTTCCTTGGGGGTATGAAACGAAATAACACTTATCACAGTGTGAATACGAAAGTGGATTCATACATAAGAGTGTTTAGGTTTGTCGTTTCATACCCCCGTGAAAACAAAAATATTCCATTCATTTCTTACAAATTAAAGACATCAAGCCATAAAAGCAAACATTTTGCAATTTTTATGCCTTTTTTGTATGGAACTATTTTGTGCGAAAACATACAAAATAACCGCATGCTCACAGTTGTGTTCATGTAAGTATGATTTTTTTCGGCCAATCAGAACACTCGTTTTTGATCGACGAAACTGAGAATTGAATTATTGGGTACGAAGTAATAAGTATTATCAGTCGAAGTTGTCCTACGCCGCCGGATTCTAATAAAATTGAATATTTTTAGATATTAATCAGGGTAATATATTTAAGAGATGAAGGGAATATTATTTGTTTTCGTGGAAAATGAACCGAAAAACCTAATAAAACTGTATGAATACGCGAAGCGGATTCATAAATTGTGTGATTAGGTTTTTCGGTTCATACCTCCATGAAAACAAAAAACATTCTCTTCATTTCTTAAAAATCAATAGTATCGAGCGAAAAAAAGCAGAAACTTTACAATTTTTGATATAACTTTTAGTATGGTTAATATGGAACTATTTTGCGCGGAAGCTTACAAAATCGCTGCGTGCTCAAAATTTTGTTCATGGAGTTATGAATAATTTTTTGACCCACCAGAACGTCCGTTTTTGATAGACGAAACTAAAAATTAAATCATAAAGATAATAATGTTTGTTTCCTTGGGGGTATGAAACGAAATAACACTTATCACACTGTGTGAATACGAAAGTGGATTCATACATAAGAGTGTTTAGGTTTGTCGTTTCATACCCCCGTGAAAACAAAAATATTCCATTCATTTCTTACAAATTAAAGACATCAAGCCATAAAAGCAAACATTTTGCAATTTTTATGCCTTTTTTGTATGGAACTATTTTGTGCGAAAACATACAAAATAACCGCATGCTCACAGTTGTGTTCATGTAAGTATGATTTTTTTTCGGCCAATCAGAACACTCGTTTTTGAGCGACGAAACTGAGAATTGAATTATTGGGTACGAAGTAATAAGTATTATCAGTCGAAGTTGTCCTACGCCGCCGGATTCTAATAAAATTGAATATTTTTAGATATTAATCAGGGTAATATATTTAAGAGATGAAGGGAATATTATTTGTTTTCGTGGAAAATGAACCGAAAAACCTAATCAAACTGTATGATTACGCGAAGCGGATTCATACATTGTGTGATTAGGTTTTTCGGTTCATACCTCCATGAAAACAAAAAACATTCTCTTCATTTCTTAAAAATCAATAGTATCGAGCGAAAAAAAGCAGAAACTTTACAATTTTTGATTTAACTTTTAGTATGGTTAATATGGAACTATTTTGCGCGGAAGCTTACAAAATCGCTGCGTGCTCAAAATTTTGTTCATGGAGTTATGAATAATTTTTTGACCCACCAGAACGTCCGTTTTTGATAGACGAAACTAAAAATTAAATCATAAAGATAATAATGTTTGTTTCCTTGGGGGTATGAAACGAAATAACACTTATCACAGTGTGAATACGAAAGTGGATTCATACATAAGAGTGTTTAGGTTTTTCGTTTCATACCCCCGTGAAAACAAAAATATTCCATTCATTTCTTACAAATTAAAGACATCAAGCCATAAAAGCAAACATTTTGCAATTTTTATGCCTTTTTTGTATGGAACTATTTTGTGCGAAAACATACAAAATAACCGCATGCTCACAGTTGTGTTCATGTAAGTATGATTTTTTTTCGGCCAATCAGAACACTCGTTTTTGATCGACGAAACTGAGAATTGAATTATTGGGTACGAAGTAATAAGTATTATCAGTCGAAGTTGTCCTACGCCGCCGGATTCTAATAAAATTGAATATTTTTAGATATTAATCAGGGTAATATATTTAAGAGATGAAGGGAATATTATTTGTTTTCGTGGAAAATGAACCGAAAAACCTAATAAAACTGTATGAATACGCGAAGCGGATTCATACATTGTGTGATTAGGTTTTTCGGTTCATACCTCCATGAAAACAAAAAACATTCTCTTCATTTCTTAAAAATCAATAGTATCGAGCGAAAAAAAGCAGAAACTTTACAATTTTTGATATAACTTTTAGTATGGTTAATATGGAACTATTTTGCGCGGAAGCTTACAAAATCGCTGCGTGCTCAAAATTTTGTTCATGGAGTTATGAATAATTTTTTGACCCACCAGAACGTCCGTTTTTGATAGACGAAACTAAAAATTAAATCATAAAGATAATAATGTTTGTTTCCTTGGGGGTATGAAACGAAATAACACTTATCACACTGTGTGAATACGAAAGTGGATTCATACATAAGAGTGTTTAGGTTTGTCGTTTCATACCCCCGTGAAAACAAAAATATTCCATTCATTTCTTACAAATTAAAGATACAAGCCATAAAAGCAAACATTTTGCAATTTTTATGCCTTTTTTGTATGGAACTATTTTGTGCGAAAACATACAAAATAACCGCATGCTCACAGTTGTGTTCATGTAAGTATGATTTTTTATCGGCCAATCAAAACACTCGTTTTTGATCGACGAAACTGAGAATTGAATTATTGGGTACGAAGTAATAAGTATTATCAGTCGAAGTTGTCCTACGCCGCCGGATTCTAATAAAATTGAATATTTTTAGATATTAATCAGGGTAATATATTTAAGAGATGAAGGGAATATTATTTGTTTTCGTGGAAAATGAACCGAAAAACCTAATCAAACTGTATGAATACGCGAAGCGGATTCATACATTGTGTGATTAGGTTTTTCGGTTCATACCTCCATGAAAACAAAAAAATTCTCTTCATTTCTTAAAAATCAATAGTATCGAGCGAAAAAAAGCAGAAACTTTACAATTTTTGATATAACTTTTAGTATGGTTAATATGGAACTATTTTGCGCGGAAGCTTACAAAATCGCTGCGTGCTCAAAATTTTGTTCATGGAGTTATGAATAATTTTTTTCGACCAATCAGAACGCTCGTTTTTGATAGACGAAACTGAAAAATAAATTATAACCGTGCAGCTTCGTTTTATTGACATAACTTGATCTTTATTATTCAATGAATAAAATACCTATGAATAAACCTGATTTCGAGGAATGCCATGCGCTGACGCGTGTTCTCTTCCATAACCACAGAAATACACTGCACTGTGGAACTACCTAATATTCATTTAAGAGATATAGGGACTATTTTTTGTTTTCGTGGAGGTATAAACCGAAAAACCTAATCACACAATGTATGAATTCGCTTCGCGTATTTATACAGTGTGATTAGGTTTTTCGTGGATTCATACATTGTGTGATTAGGTTTTTCGGTTTATACCTCCATGATAACAAAAAACATTCTCTTCATTTCTTATAATTTAATAGCGTCGAGCGAAAAAAGCAAAACCCCTACATCCTTTGATACTTTTTGTATGGGACTATTTTGTGCGGAAGCATACAAAATCGCTCAAAATTTTGCTCATGGAGTTATGAATATTTATTTCCACCAATCAGAACGCTCGTTTTTGATAGACGAAACTAGAAATTAAATTATTAGAAACGTGGTCGAGTGGTATAGCACCACCGGGCTTAGACAGACAATACGGATTCGAAACCGATGCAGGATATGATGACTGTTTCTCAAAGACTGTTTTGCTGCTGTTGTTGTTGTTGTTGATGATGATGATGTTTTGTTTTCTAAATTATTTAAATCAAATACTTGTTGTAGAACATATCATTTTATCACTTTTTTAATCGTGCACTAATGGGAAAGTAATTATGTATGTTCTCAAATAGGGCAATGTTGGGTGAACTCGAAAAATAATGTATTAACCCGATCAAGTCTTGTGCCATGCGGATTGTTACTTGTTGAAATATTTAGTACAGAACTAGAACGTCGGAGACTCAATCAAGTGGTACAGGGTTTTACCTCCGGTCGCAGACAATATCCGACATTTGTCTCCCACCGATGGGTTGCTAATCGTACACCTAAGTGGAATGAGCAGCTGGAGGCTCGTAAAGGATGTAGTGGTAGTACTGGTGCGGGAATTACCGAGAAATCATGGTTAAGTGCTCCAGCCGTGGCGATAAGTCTAATATTTTGTTAAAGTAGCGTTTAACTCAATTCAAATAAAATCAAATCGTCGAAATATTTGGCGTTACGTAACGCGATTTTTTCTTCTTTTCTTTCTTTATTAACAGTAACATGTATAAAAAATCATTTTCATTACAAAGTCAACTCAACCCCTTTTTTCTAATGTTTGGATGTATTAAAGTTAGAATTTCGGCAATTGACCAATCACGGCTGTCAATCAAGGAATAAACCGACCAATCAAATAATTTGTTCAGCCCGGACCTGAGGTTTTCAACTCCAACATTGGCCGTCATTTTTATTAACCTTTTATTGTTGGTTTGGCGACTTAAACGTCGTAACTACGGCTTATTCAAGCTGTAGTTACGACGTATAGGTCACCAACCAACCATTTCACTTTTTTGTCACATGTTACTGGCCATAAATTTTGCAAAATAACGCCGTTAAAAATCGAAGCGGAACTTCATGTCGGAGTTAATGGGCGGTGCATACGGAGTCAGTGGGCGGAGCCAGCGATTGGTCAATTGAGAGCCAAAGACATCCATCCATAATCTATTCAGGAACAGCTTTAACAAATGCATGTATATAAAAGTTATTGTCGACTGGCGGAATGAAACGAGAAATACCGGAGACGTGTCATCATGAAAGATTGAATATACGTTCTGTCAGGTCAATAAAATCTTACTTTAACTTTGTTAAAAAGCTGAAGCTAAGAAGATTGTTATGACGTCATTTACAATCTGCATTGTATGATTTTCGGAGGAGTCAATTCAAAATTACGTCACTGAATAACTAATTCGGGTTAAAACTTAGAAAACTTCTCAAGATAAACAACTCGATCAAAGCTTAAGTAGATAGACAAATTTTTGAGGTCCTCTCAAAGTTCGATGAGTGCAAACTGCCACTGGAGACCTAACCACTTAACTCATTTAATGCCTACGCCATAAAAAAGGAAGTTTTAATGTATGTTAGGAATATTGCAAACTCTGTCTGCAAGTTCAAGTAATAGACATTTTTGGCTCACTTGAGCCTGTTGTGTTCAAAATGAGTCTGATCAGAGTCTTTACTATGCGCATTGTTTTGTGTGGCCACATGCATTTAATCAAGTTTAGTCAATTTGCAGAGAACGTATTCGAATGCATGCTATTCAACACATTCCCACCCAATCCCGCTTTTTCAGGATCTCAAGAAAAAAGCTTTCAAAAAATTGTGGACAATGAGGAAATTGATTGCATCGAGCTATATCTTTAATGACCACTTTTCTACCCTACAAGGCAAATATATGCTAAAATCCATCAACTTGAAATTGTGGTCTGCAACTTCTCCCAATTTGAACCAGTCTAAGACTTTGTCATTTTGTAATGGGTTAACAACTTGGCTTCTTTAGTGTCGTTTATTTATCATGATAACCTTTGACAAAGAAGCTTATTAATCAAAGGACTGAAAGTACTGAGAAGTTGGAATGCGCTGAAAGGGTCATAATTCGGTTCAAATTCATTTATTACTTTCCGAGTAAGCCTCCCTCCTTTAAACTTAAACCAGCATTCCCATTCGTGTAAATATGTGCGTGAATAACGCACAAAACCATAAATCCACATACAGAATTCAAAAACTAGCATTGTCTTAACTCATTCCTAGACAGAGACGCTTTTAAATGTCCCTCATTATGAAAGCTTTGGAAAACATTGGGAAAAATGAAGAAATATCCACATTGTTTTCTGTCCAAAAAGACCAGGATTTAAAAGATTTCATCAACTTACAATTGTCGTTTGCTACTTCTTTGAATTTGGACTGGTCTAAAATTTTATCGTGTTGGAAATGGTTATAAGCTCGTGTCACGCACAGCAAAATTAGAATGTTCAAGCATAACATTCTCCTTTTGATCAACTGTAATACGCGAACTCCTTTTAGCATCTTGAAAACAGAGAATAACAGCTTCTGCAGAAAGAAATCAATGGCCTCGATGATTATTTGACCCTCAACTCCGCCAATTCTGTAACGATCATACTAAACTCACGTAGATTTTCACTTCAAGTTTATGAGTGTACGTTTAAATTTGCGAAAAATGCGCGGAAACTTGTTTCATGGTGATCGTTTTGAAATACCGGTTTAGACTTAGGAAAAAAGAATATTTAAAGCGTTGTGAGTAAAATTCAAAAGAAAAAAAGACGTTAACGTTATTGTAACGTCATTGCTTGCACATGGTAGTTTTGCCCTTTTCCTTAAAATTCCTATAATATGATTAAGATAGAATCAAATTATCTTCGGCGCCCTGTAGTCACGCGATTTCCTTATTCGTTTTAGAACCGTGAAAAATCTTAAATAAAAAGGACCAAGCTGAAAGCTAGATGACACTTTCCAAGGTTTGATGTGTAATTATTATTTGAAAATTGTAAAAAACGACATAATAAAACGTAATTATTTCGTAAATTAGTAGAAACCGGAAGTTGATATGTTTACATACTAATTTTCAAAATCTTCTACTTTCGTTTTGCATCTATTTGATTATTATTGAGTAAAAGATGTAAATCCAACAATAATCGCGTTTGCTTGATGCCTACGACCCCCCTCAATCGCTCTAGAATGTTTTAGTTGACGGCGGCGTGATTATTGTGAAAATGCATTTGCGACCTTAGCCAAATTTGTAAACATTGCCTATCTATGGTCACATGACTACCACCTGTCACTTCAGATCACGTGATTACCAACCATAGGACGGCGAATCACACACACACACAAAAAAAGAAAAAAAAAACCAAATTACTGCGCTGATTATTACCTTATTTTTCAATAATTTAAAGCAAACTAAAGCATGTTTAAAGTCTCTAAACGATTTTTTATATCATCCTTTATATGTGCCATATCATTGTCTTCGGCTACAACTAACCGTCCGTGGCAAGTTGAGATGAGAAGAGACCCGAGGTGTATTCATATCTAAGAGATCACGTGATTTGTGTTATCAAAAAACCTGAAATGAAATTGTCTTGTGTTCATTTTGCGGTTTTGTTAAATCTAAGTTGGAATTGCTCCGCATTCCAAATTAATAAAACAATGCTTTGCTAGCTTAAAGAACTTTCAGTACTTATATATATATCTATTTATAAATGGCTTGATTTTTTTCTTCAAGATTACAAGAGTCAAGCGTCTATGTAAAAACATACGTCACAACTATATTAATACATACGTCACAAAGAGCAAGTCTCAAATGTTTTATCAGAGCTGTTATAATTGCTATGACAACTAGAATTGACAACAATGTGCCAACGGTGCAAAACACAAAGGCCGACCATCCTATCTTTTCGAACCGTGAGAGACACAGGATCAAAACCATGGCAGCCAATACTTCTGTAAAACAAGAAGAAATTAGGATCTACAATACGTTCAAACTTCGTAGATTCCTGAACATTTTTTATTCGATAACGATTTAAAAATATAATCTAATAACTTAATTTTTAGTTAAATACGCTATCAAAAACGCATGTTTTGATTGATCGAGAAAAAATTCAAAGCTCCATTAACAAAAAATTTAATTTTGTATGATTCCCCTAGAAAAAAGTAACAATATTTGTGAAGTTTTTGCTCTTTTCGCTCGATGCTATGAAATTATTAGAAATGAAGAGAATAGTTTTTGTTTTCATGGAGGTATGAACCGAAAAACCTAATCACACTTATGTATGAATCCGCTTCGCGTATTCATACGGTGTGATTAGTTTTTTTCGGTTCATACCTCCATGAAAACAAAATTATTCTCTTTATCTCATAATTAAAGCGGATTGATACAGTGTGATTAGTTTTCGGAATTATACCTCCATGAAAACAAAAGAATTATTCTCTTCAATTGTTATAATTTAATAACATCGAAAAAAAAAACTTTACACATTTTGATACTTATTTTATGTCGAACATTTTTGTGCGGAAGCACACAAAATCGCTGCGTGCTCAAAATTTTGTTCATGGAGTTATGAATGTTGTTTTTTTCCGGACCAATCAAAACGCTCGTTTTTTATAGACGAAACTATAAAAATAAATTATACGTGTAAAGATTTTGAAAGTTCTCGTTAGACTCAAATTAACCAGATAATTATTTTAGCTTCATTAAGTCAAACGAGCGCTTTCAAATCCTATGAACAGAAATATTGTAAGCTAGCAAAGCATTGATTTGTTCAGTAATCTTCCATGTCAAACGTTATCATGATAAAGAAACGAGGTTAAAGTAACGAAGGGGTTAACCAATTTCCACACAATCCCTCCTTTTTATGCCCCTTAAGAAAATATTTGTGGAAAACAATGTGAAAAATTAAGAAATTGCTTGTTACAAGCGATTTCTACATTTTTCACATTGTTTTCTACCTAAAGAGATAAATATTCTAGAGTTTTCAACAATTTGAAATTGTCTTCTGCAACTTGATCGGAGTCATTTTATACACCATGTCCTCAAGTGAGCTAAAATACCTAGGAGATGAACTTGCATGCAGAGTTAACAATATTCCTGATATACACAAGAACTACTTTTTATGGCGTAGGCATTTAATGAATTTAGTGGTTAAGCCTCCAGTGACAGTTTGCACTCGTTGAACTTTTAGACGACGTCAAAATTTTGTCTGTTAACTAAAGCTTTCAAAGCTGACGCTTTGCTAGCTAAAAATTATAAACCAAGTTTTGGTAGATTGAGTTCTGCTTTCATTTATTTCGCTAAACTGAACGTCATCTGCGCAGAACCAATTTCGTGAAGACGTTATCGAGTTGCCATGTAATTCCAGTGCAAAATGACGCGCTTTTGGAAGTTACCGTCCAAAAAAGGTCCCTTCTTTGTCTCTTTTGCATTAAACAGATATGAAAGTCGTGTTTGTTTCGGGTAAGATCGATTTATCATTCATTTTGTGAACAACGAAAGCACGTTTTAACATGTGGTTCCTCCACTCTTGCAAATATAGCTTTTGCTGTTCACACAATGAAGCTTAATTGATCTTATATTGAAAGAAATAACAAAAAAAACAGCAAATAGACAACAACAAGAAAACAATATTCTCCATTTGATATCTCTCTAAAATGGGGAGGGAGTAATTTTACAACACGAACTAAATGTCCTTATTCATGTTTGGAATAGTATAGTTCTTAAATATATGAAGACGTTTTTAGTTGTTTCCATTGACAAATCAGAGCCCCTCTCTCTCCGATTCTTTTAATTTAACGCCATCGTGCAAATTAAGCAAAGATTTTACTAGTCCTAGTACCAATAAATGGATCTACTTTCCGAGTAAGCATACGAAAACGTTGTAAAATTTTGTCCATGGAAGTATGGAAACAGTAGCCAATCAAAACACTTGACACTTCATAGACGAAACTGGATGTGATGCTTCAAGTGTTGAGTTCAGTCACCCTCATTACGTAAGTCTTTTAGTAAAAACTTGACCGTTTTTCCTGAAACACTGTCTTAACGAAGTAAAGAATCACAAACGCAATGGAAAAATCATACTTACGACAGAAGGTAAAGAAAACAAAGACAATTCGTGCTACCACATCATCAAATACTTTCAAATGAAAATCCTCTCCTTTTGTCGATTGTCGGACTACAACAACAATTAAAATGATTGTAAACACCGACGAACCCACCAATGAAAAAAGGCTAAGGAAGAATATGTCTTCTGACAGCACTGAAAGTATAGAGATATTTAAAATGAAACTCAGTCATATAAAATGCTTCAAACGAAACTCAGATCGATGAAAATATTTCAAGCGAAACGTGGCAGTATTAAATATTTCAAGTGAAACTCAGAATTCTAAAAATGATTCAAGCGAAACTCAGAAGTCTGAAATTATTCCAAACGAAAATCAGAAGTATTTTAAGCGATCTCAGAAGTAGAAGAATATTTCAAGCGAAACCCAGAAGTATGAAAATATTTCAAGCGAAACCTAGAAGTATAAAAATATTTCAAGCAAAACTCAGAAGTCTAAAATTATTTCAAGCGAAACTAAGTAATCTAAAAATACTTCAAACGAAACTCAGAATTTTAAAATGAGGTAACTACAGGTTTTCCCAAAGTCACGAGGCCGAAAGTCGAGTGAAATATATAATTTTCCTAAGCGGCAAGAATTCAATACAAGGTTTAGCATCGCTGCTTCATTATAGTATTCTATTTATCTTATACAAACGATCTCTGACTATAGTAAATAAAAGAACACAACAAAAGTCGTGTAAAATAAAACTTTTGTTTAATCCTTATAGCGTTGTATTTGGCGTGACGTCAGTTTACACGGAAAACGACTTCGTAAAACCATGCCCTTATTAGTTCAGTACATTGCCAATTTAGATCTCTTTTATGTCGAGAGCGACTTTGATCCGCCTGCAATGAACGTGTCTTACCGGTTTGTATATAGGGAATGTTATGCTATGATAGCAATATAACGCAGCGAGAAGCAAATTCAAGATACTGTATCGCTATCGTGATCTGTAATTCCATTTATTATATAATTGCATTTTGTCAAATGAAATCTATGAAATGATAAGAAAAACCTCTGTATTTCTACCTGTTTTTAACTTCTAATTATATAATAACCATTCTTATTTCTTTTTTGAGTGATGACGTCATCTACAGAACGAAAATGTCTTCATCTTAGTATGCCTTATATGGAACCGTTTTAGCAACTTTCAGGCACGGATTTTTTTTCGTTGTGTCCGATTTTGTCTGTGAGGGATATATGTATTTTGCTAGAAACATTTATAGGTATATAATAAATACCGGTACTCACAGCCGTCCGGATACACAAGGCCGTAATTTTCACAATCTGTTGCATTGTGGGTGAGGTTTTTATGAAATTTGCATGCCCAGTCAGGGGAAGAAAACCCAATTATCTGAAAAGAGTAAAAGATCGTAAAACGTCGACACAAAACGTCGTGAACGTATGAAGTCGTGACGTAGTAAAACGTCGCGAACGTATTCAGTTATTTCAATTGACCAATCACGGCCGTCAATTAGATCAGTTGACCAATGAAATCATTCATTGAGACCAGAAATGAGTTTTGACCTCCATTTATGTTGAATTTTTTTTTTGTTCCTTTGGCGACATAAGCGTCGAAACTACAGTTAATTCAAACTGTAGTTACGATGTTTAGGTCGCCAACCAACGATACTACCCTTTTTATAACATGCTTCTGGCCATAAATGTTTCAAAATAACGCCGTTTAAAATCGAAGCGGAAATTACTCTTGTAGTCAATTTGCGGGGCTAACAAAGCAAGTGGGCGGGGCCAGCGATTGGTCATTTCCGAATTGTATATGTATACATTTCGGTATAATTAGTGAAACATTCTATGATGTGTGAAATGCTAATTTTTTCTGTGCAGACTTTGGCGCCACTTTGAACAATTTTCTTGGTCATATAATAATCGTCCCAGCCATTTAGCCAAATGATACACCGGTGTTTGACTCTAATTTTTCTTAAGAATTTTCGTAAATTTACTTTTACGAAAAAACTTACGTCAATCATAAGTCCTTTTTACTAGATTTTCGTTAAGTTTTATCGTACAAATAAGTCTTTTTAATCATTTGTTAGATGAAGAGAATATGTTCTGTTTTCATGGAGGTATGAACCGAAAATAATAATCACCCCGTATGAATACGCGAAGCGGATTCATACATAAGTGTGGATAGGTTTTCGGTTCATACCTCCATGAAAACAACCATTTTTCGACTAATCAGAATGCCCTTTTTGATAGACGAAATTGAAAATTAAATTATTTCTATATCTAGTAATGTCTCCTTCTGCAAGAATTTTCTGTTCTCATTTTACTCTCTCTCTCTCTTTGTGCGGAACTTGCATATCACACTATAGAAACAATCTTTGATATTCGACTAGGAAATTGATACAAATACAATGTGTGTTTTAACATTTCAATTGAATCATTTTATTGAAGTAGAAAAGCGGTATCTAAACCAGTTGACGGTGTTTATTTTACATCGATTGGAAACATGTTCTTCTAATGTATAATAATCCCTCTCGATTCTGCTTCCTCCACGAGTACTCGAGCCGATTATATGGGCCGATGACAGAACCCAGATCGAGGGCCGCTCCCGAAAATCGAACCCGGGCCTACTTGTTCAGGAAGCCGACGCTCTACCTCACGACCACGGACAATTGACGGGGCGCGCCTGTCAAATAAACAAACGACAGACCAAAAATATCTCACATATGGACATAAAAGTTAACTTTGATCTCTGTCAGTGGTACATTCCCGAGGTAAGCCATACATCTTACGTTCGATGACCAAAATGTCGTGATATCAGCTTTCACAAAGCTGTAGTTACGATATTTTAATCGCCTATCGAAGAAATAATTTACCTGAACCACAGAGGTAGCCACCATCAACATAAGAACGGTAACCTCAATCACTTTCTTCCTAGTTTCACCCATTATCTGTAGATTTCTTGTGCGGATTTCAGAAATCCACAAACATCACTTCTCAATCAGATTAGGTTTAACTTACAAGTCGCTGGCTTTTCCCGCTTCAACCCGACAAGGTACCCTGTCGAAGATACAAAATAACTATTTGGTCGAAGATTTTTCGCTGAAAGATCAAATTAATAGTGGTCTACACAAACCTCTTAACTGCAGAGTGAATAATTTGAGGTTAGGAACGTTTGGCCATTCAACTATTACATTTATGAAAATGAAATTTTACTACTATGCGTAATTGAGTTTTATGAATGAGCTCTGAAATGCACCGTCCACCACAAGCAGTTTATAAGTATGCATTCAAACAAATTGGTCGTTCCAAACAATAAAGAACTCTAAATGCAAAGACTTGGTTTAGCAGATACTAAAGGTCGAAGAATATTTAGTTAAAGATAGTAAAGGTAACTTCTCTGAATTGAAAAGATCATTATCTCCTTACAGAGAGTAGGTGTTGAAATTTAAATATTTTTTTAAAAAACAAACAACGTAAAAATGTACATGTACGTCGACCGCCGCTGTCATTAAAATACATAAAATGAAAACGAAATAGCAAACCAAATTATTCATTTAGATTGGAAGTATCATGTTTACCCCTGATGATTATGGAAAACATTTTCCTTTGTGAATGATTTAAACGTCGAAACTGCAGGTCGTTGAAGCTTCAATTACCACGGTAGCTTACCCGTCAATGATTTTTTATGTTTAATTTCCCCGCCAATGTAATTTTCAGACAAATTTCGGTTGATATCAGACAGGCAAAATAAATTGTCGATATGCTGAGTTCTGTACCGACAGGCCCTATAGACTTGAAATGCAATCGATGTTCCTTTCTACTGCAGCACTGTAAAAAGGTAATAAATCTTGTCTGTATTTAATTTTAGGGAGAGAGAAAGAGGGAGAGAGAGAGACAGAGAGAGAGAGAGGGAGAGACAGAGAGAGAGAGAATGAGAGAGGGAGAAAGAGAAATAGAGAAAGAGATAGCTCGAAAACTAGAAGATTACCTACTAGATAGCTAGATCGATCGATCGAGCAATCGATAGATAGATCGATAGATAGATATTTAGACAGATAGACAGACAGATAGATAGATACATAGATAGATAGATAGATAGAAAGATAGATAGATAGATAGATAGATAGATAGGTATACATATAGATAGATAGATAGATAGATAGATAGATAGATAGATAGATAGATAGATAGATAGATAGATAGATAGATAGATAGATAGATAGATAGATAGATATACATATAGATAGATAGAGAGAGAGAGAGAAAGAGAGAGAGAGAAAGAGAGAGAGAGAGAGAGAGAGAGAGAGAGAGAAGGTTTGTCCTTTTTCCTAAATAATAAATTATTAACATTGGTAAAGAAATGAGTCAAACATGAAAGTTTCGACAATCATAATTCCTGAAATCAGAAACTATATTTTTTTTCTTTTTGGAAGAATATTGAATTGTTGTTAATTCTAACATTAACGAACCCGCTACTTTAGTGGTGAAATTACCTTGAAGACGGAGCAGTTATCCCGATTTCCTGTGGTCTTTGAGTATATAAAATCTCCACAAAATTCGAGTCATAACCCACATGCTTACAGTTTCTGATAAGATATCATACCAACCTTCTTCGACATCCAGGCCAACTTTTGACGATCGCCAAATTTTGAAAATCAAAGTACTGAAAGTAATGTAAGCTAGCAAATCATGGTTGTGTTTAGTAATCTTCTTTGCTAAATAAACGAAGATAAAGTTACCCAGTAGTTAACCAATTACATGTACAAGATGACAAAATCTTAGACTTGTTCAAATTGAAAGAAGTAGCAGACGAAGATTCAAGTAAGTGGAATTTAGAAAATCTTTGCCTTGAGGGGTAGAAAATATTTGCATACCGGAGACATGTTACATGAAGACTTATAGCGTGCTTCAATAACAGTTCATGTAAGAGCAAATGGGAAATGAAATGTTACCCTGGATACGAGTATAAATCAACTATGTGTCACATTTCGCTTACTCCTGTTACTAATTTGTTTGTTTGGTTGAATGGGGTTTTACGCCGCTTTCAAAAATCTTTCAGTTATATCGCGGCGGCTGGAGCACCTAACAATGGAATCCTGGTATTTCTCACACCAGTACTACCATTACATCCTTTCCTAGCCTCCAGCTGCTATCCCACATAGGTCTACGATTATCGACCCATTGGAGAGAGACAAATAGTCGGAAAGGATGAGTGCCGCCGTTGGGAATCGAACCCGGGACCTCTAGATTGAAAGTCCGACGCGCTACCAACTGCGCTTTGACGGCGGCTCTCCTGTTACTAATACTTCCTCGTGTTACATGTAGTGGTCTTAATCTGAGTTATTAGTGTCTCTCAATTGACCCATCGCTGGCCTCGACTACTGCCCTCCAATTACTGTTCGACTTCGTCCTCAAACGGGGGTATTTGTAAGTAAAATATGGTCAGAAAGTAAAATGTTGATTGGTGTCCTAAATTTCGTAACTACAGCTTAAATAAGCTGTAGTTACGACGTTTAAATCACAAACCAACCGAAAATGCTTAACAAAGGTGCCGATAAATGTTGGTTTTCAAAGTTCAGTTCCAATTTAGAGATGAAGAGAATCTTTTTTTGTTTTCATGGAGGTATGAACCGAAAAAACTAATCACACTGTATGAAAACGCGAAGCGGATTCATACATTGTGTGATTAGTTTTTCGGTTCATACCTCCATGAAAACAAAAAATATATTCTTTTCATTTCTTATAATTTAATAGTATCGAGCGAAAAAAGCAAAAACCCTACTCCTTTTGATAGCTTTTTGTATGGGACTATTTTGTGTGGAAGCATACAAAATAGCTGCGTGCTCAAATTTTTGTTCATGGGGTTATGAATATTTTTTTTCGACCAATCAGAACGCCCGATTTTGATAGACGAAACTAAGTATTGAATTATTTGAAATTAAATGACATGATTGGTCAATCGATTCGTGGGTTGATACCGGCGATCCGTATATTAGGCGAACAATCTGGGTTTTTTGGGGTTTTTTTTTTTTGGGGGGGGAAGGTAAGGTATATATACTACGACACCCTTTTATTCTCGCCGTACATCTGTTGTGTCAACGATAAATATAGCCGTCTCGTTGTTCTGTCACTTTCTCTAGTATGGTGCTTCCAATTGTCCAGCGGTTAGGTTGGTGGACTCTTGAACTGGGAGAAGCAAAGAGCCTTTATTCGAATCCAGATTCGGTGGTCAAATGGGTGTGTCCTTTGACAGAGCATTACAGAGAACGGAATGGTTTGCGAGTGATTTGGAAATTCAAACTAATTAAATTTGATGTGCATCCACTTCGTTATTCTATAAATCTATTTAAGAGATGAAGAGAATATTTTTTGTTTTCATGGAGGTATGAACAGAAAAACCTAATCACACTGTATGAATACGCGAAGCGGATTCATACATTGTGTGATTAGGTTTTTCGGTTCATACCTCCATGAAAACAAAAAATATTATCTTCATTTCTTATAATTTAATAGCATCGAACGAAAAATGCATCAACTTAACAAATTTTGATACCTTTTTGTAGTGAACTATTTTGTGCGGAAGCATTCAAAATGGCTGCGTACTCAAAATTTTGTTCATGGAGGTATGAATTATTTTTTTCGACCAATCAGATCGCTCGTTTTTGATAGACGAAACTAACAATTAAATTATTACAGAATAACGGTCGGTTGGCTATGTCAACAATGCGCTGTGCTCTCTATCCTTAGCTCGTTCGTTTTCTTGACAAAGATCATCGCGACATGCAAGATTTGTCCCTAACTAACTCCCAAATGCAAGCAGGGCTGCTCAATTTGACGCATATATAAAAGCGTGGAGTGAATGTGATTGTTGTCAGAAACGACAAGAAGTCGTGGTAAAGAGCAGTGCCGCGATATAACTGAAATCCTGTTGTAAATGGCGTAGAGCCAATTTCAAGTACGTTTTGCTCCCCGTTTTTTTAGTTTCCGTCTATCAATTTCGTTTTCAGGAATACCAAACTCAAGCAGTCAAGGTAGTTTCCGTATCTTATCAAGGGTTTGCTAAAACTTGTCAAACTGGTTTCTTTTTCAGTTATATTACTTCCTTAAATGACGATCACATAAGATCTTGTTTTAATAAACTTCTTTTATCAACTATTGTTCGTTTTGAATGTTTGCGTCGCGATGTTTGTTTTTTGCTATCTCATTCAAAACAATCGACTGACCTAAGTCTTTATTGATTTATTTTAAACAATTACGTGTGTGACAAAAGCCTTAGGCTTTTATAGTCGTTTTTGCGGCAGCATTCCAGATGAGCTCACCTTCCTTAGGGAGAGACAATTGATGGATCGCCGGTCCCTCTATAATCTCCGTAAACTCGGTTGACTCCAACAGAAAGTTTCAATGTGTAATTTTGCAAAACTAATGGCCAGTGTCATGACCTGAACGTCAAACCTTCAGCTTGAATAACTGATGTTACGACTTTTAAGTCGTCAAAACGGCGAAATTGCTTCACATTAATGGCGGCCAATGTCAAAGTTAAAACTTCACTCCCGGTCAAAATGAATGATTTGATTAGCCCGAAACATCCCGACCCATTTTACTGCCGGGTAAATTGATACTTGCTATTGAATGCATTGTCAGTTGACGGACCACCTATGACAACAGAATAAATCAATTGACTAATAAAAATATCTATCTAGACCGGATTGAATGTTGACCTCCGATAGTAATATCAATGATCTTTGTTGATTGAGATACTGAAACGCAATAATTAACTGTAATTACCAAGTTCTGATCGCTAATTTTGTACCAAGGATTTTGTCCACACAATGAATTCAAACTTCTTTTGATATGTCAGTCGAATATTCCTGTCGGAGGTCAATTGGAGTGGCAGCGATCCGACAATTAGCTTATTTCTCTGAGTGTAGGGCTTGAACCTGAGACTAGGTTACCTTTCAAATTTGAGATGTCTAAGCCCAGCCATTTTGGAGAATATCTTTCAAGTATTTCCTCCTTTTTACCCAGTACAATTCACATTTTAGAGCTAGTTTGAGAGTGTAGTAATTCTTTGAAGCATTTTGGTCGAGGTTAAAAAAAGGTCCATTCAATATTTGAAGGCTTTGGCATTTAAAGTTTGGAAGGACAGAATCCCTTCTTAACGATTTCTATCTTAACATCTGTGTGAAATCTGGGATCCATTAAAGTATTTTGAAGTATTTACTAGGTCAATTGGCAATCTTACCAAATATTGACGCGTTTGGCCTAACAATTTTAGAAGAAAAGCTTTGTAAGAACTCTCCAATCTGATCTCTTCTAATGTATGATACCCCGATTGTTTTCATAGCAGATATGTATATTTTTTTAAACATCATTTGATATCGAATATGAAAGCCTTTATGGTTTTTAAAGATTTCTTTATCATTCCCTTCGTAAAATTGCGAATCCTTAAAAAATACTAATAATTTTCAGAGTACATAAATCATTTGAAGTAATTTGGTAGGAGGTCATCTTACAACTTTATATACAAAACATTACAGCTTACGGTTTGGACAGAGACATCTGTAAGAAATCCGTACTTAACGCGATGTGAAATCCGGGGTCCAAAAACTGTCAGTCTGTAGTAATTATTTTGGGTAATTCATTGTTTCCTAGCTTCAGAACGAATGTTTTTTAGAAAAATAAAAGATTTTTTGAACTACGTTACCAGATTTTATTCATGGATTAAATTCTTTAGAGCATTAAATTAAAAGATGAAGGGAATATTTTTTTTTCATGGAGGTATGATACGAAAAAACTAATCATACTGTATGAATACGCGAATCAGATTAATACACAGGTGTGATTATTTTTTTCGTTCCTACATCCATGAAAACAGAGAAATATTCTCATAATGTCCCATAATTTAATTACATAAAGCGAAAAAACAAATATTTTACTATTTTTATATTTCTTTTTACGGAACTAGTTTGTGCAGAAGTATATAAAATAGCTGCATAATCAAAAGTTTGTTCACGGAGGTATGTATATTTTTTCGGCCGATCAGAACGATCGTTTTTGACATACGAAACTGAAAAATAAAATACTTGCACATAAATTATTCGAAAAACATACCTTATTGACCTGTGCAAGATCTTATCTCTTTTGCAAATATTAAGTTTACGTAACATCCGGGAGACCCTTTCTCACATTCGAATGGCTCTTAAAACGTTTTAAGCGGACAATCACAGTACCTTTAGAAACTGACCAATCGCGACTGTCAATAAAAGAAGTAATCGACCAATGAATTAGTCATTCGTACCAAAAGAGAACTTTACCTTCCCATTGGCCAACATTTTTGTGAAGATTTTTTGTTAGTGTGCCGACAATAAGCTGTTGCTACGACGTTTAGGTCGCCAACCAACCATTCTTCATTTGTGTTACATGTCATCATAAATTTTGAAAAATAGCGTCATAAAGTATCAAAGCGGAACTTCCTGTTGGAGTCAATGGGCTAGTCCAACGGTTTAACTGAGCGGGGCCAGCGATTGGTCAAATAAAGTTTGAAGTTTCTTAAAGTTATTATACTATAAATAGTAAACCTTTAAATGAAAAGAGAATTTCTCAATAGTTTGAAGGGTATAAACCATAATCAGCCCGTTAGGCATCTAGAATCTATAAGGGTTCTTCTAACTACCTCATTTTCAAGAAAAAAATATTTGTTTTGCAGAACACCTTGACCTACTGGTGATTTGTTATTGAAAGATAGACAAGTTCTAATTTCATTACTCTGCGATACAAAGACCCATTCCAACCATAAAATAAGTTTTCCAGAATCTTCTAAAGGTCATTATTTTCATGAAATTCAGTGAACCGGAACATAAACGAAATTGATCAGAAACTCATTATTTCAGACTCAAATAATGTAAAGCATTCCAATATTTATTTTACGCAAAAAGAAACTTTACATACTTAATGACCTGCTTTAGAGGGTTGAAAATGAAACGGGGTCGACTTATTTCAATCGGACTGCATAATTATAGGGACAACTCAGTAACACGTTAGTTTTTGTGTGTGTGTGTGTTTGTTGTTGTTTGTTTTGGGTTTTTGTTGTAAGTTTTAGCTTTTTTTCCCCGCACTTCCGGTTTTCTTCAACAACTCGTGTTGATCTCCTCCAAATTCATTTCAGGCTATTTTTCGTGTATAATCCCTGGCGAGACTGCAAGACAGTTGGGCGTCTCATTTCAGACGATACGTAATTGTCTTAGACATAAAAGAGCATGAATTCGTGCGTATCGGCCTCATACGGATCAGATTACCATTGCGCATTAAAGACCAACCGATTCGTCACAGGCAGTAGACCAGAGCCCATTGGCGAAAAGGGATTTTTCTGACGAGTCAAGCTTCCGAGTCAGCTTTGAAATTACAACCACCAATAGTTTACCTAACCTTCCCATTTTACTATACACAATTACTGTTTGTCTTTGTGGTTGTAATTGCAAACCGTACTGGAAAACGGACAAATTTTAGTGTCATAATTGAGGTACACCATTGCTGGTTAAAATTGTAAATTATAGGGGAGGGCGAATGAAATTTTCAAAATCTCATGACACCCAAGACTCCTAATCTTCAAACATGGGTGTCATGGGTTCGATCCCCGGCGGCGGCAAATATTCTTTCCGACAATTGTCTCTCACCAATGGGTGGATAATCGTACACCTAAGTGGGATAGCAGCTGGAGGCTAGGAAAGGATGTAGTGGTAGTACTGGTGTGAGAAATACCAGGAATCCACTGTTAGGTGCTCCAGCCGCCGCGATATGACTGAAATACTGTTAAAAGCGGCGTTAAACCCCATTCAATCAATCAATTACTATACACAATTACTGTTTGTCTTTGTGGTTGTTTCATTTACATACCGTTAGTTATTTATTTGTTTATGCGTCATTCCCCTACATTGCAGCAGAGGTTTGCACTCTGTCTGCCTGTTAATAATTTTTGTTCTTTCGTCTGTCAAATATACTAGTCATTCAGTCTTGCAGGTTGTAATTGCAAACCGTACTGGAAAACGGACAAATTTTAGTGTCATAATTGAGGTACACCATTGCTGGTTAAAATTGTAAATTATAGGGGAGGGCGAGTGAAATTTTCAAAATCTCATTTAAACTTCTATTTCTCGATTTCAAAGAATTAAACATATGCGTCAAGAAAAGACTTAGATCAACCTCTTGCATCGAAAGTATGACTAGGGTCTTTGCGGATAGAAATTGGCTAAAATATTTACGTGGCGATTAGCGAATAATCTTGATTCACTTTGATAATGTCAAGCGCACTTGTTATATGCACTTCGGTACATATTGATTGTTATTTTACGGCGCATCGACAGCTGTGGTCTTTTAACTAGCAAGACAAAGAATAGTTTAAAATAAAACATGTGAAACAATACAAAGACCACCACAAGCCAAATACAATGACAACTGAGGAATTAAACTGAAAATGATAACCCATTCGTCTCCTCTCACTACATGCCAAATGACACGTTTGTTCCGACTGCTGTTATGGTGGATATGACAGGGGTAAAACTGCACCAGTTTATCCGTCTTTCATGCCTATGCTTCCCATTCCAAAGCTTATATATCAAAATAAACCATAAGCTTTCGAATGAAACCACCTGCTGCAATCCACGAGTTTCGAGGGAAGCACTTGTTCATCTCTGATTTTGAAATTGTTGAACATGTCACGAACAGGATGAAATAAAAAAAGTGATTTACAAGCTACAGTCACACTTGTTAAATAAACTCATAGCTTCAGATTTCTTACCAGGCCATCGACCACTACTTTTGTATCAAAAGTGAACGAACCCATAACCTGAGTAAAAGACCCTCTTTGTGGAACAAAAATACCAATCTCATAAAGTAGTTTATAAAAATTATTGGCATAATCCTGAAGGTAATATGAAGAAGTAATCAAAGCTTTCAATTACTGCCATTATTAAGATTTATGTATTGGATGAGTCATATTGTCTTCAAAAACAAAATGATCCGTCTGATACATGTACCTTATAAGTCCCTGGATGGGGGCATTATTGTATAGGTTCGGATAAGGATCAATATATAGAACGAACATGTATGAGTTAGATATAGCGCATGAAATAAAGACTTTTATTTTTCGTAATTCAAAACATACGCTGGATTCGTAACATTAACATAATGACATTAGTTGTTTAAATATAGCTAATTTTAAAAACTTATGTGTCGTTAGATAGTGATATTAGTTAATCACTGACAGACAACTTACAGCATCTAAAAAGTTTGATCAGAGCGATTGAAATGACAATAATATTCACTATTGACACCACAGTGCCTATAAGACAGAAACAGGTGGCCGACCAAGCAATTTGACCGAACCTTGCGAGACACAGGATCATGACAATGGCTGGCAAGATTTCTGAAAAAAGAAAATAATTTCATAGCTTTAAATTTCTGAAAAAAACAAGAAATATTATTGTATAAAGTGTCGGTATTGATTTGATCGTTTGTTTGTTAGACTTTTAAAAGTATTTCAGTCATATCGGGGCGGCTGGAGCACCTAATCATTGATTCCTGTAATTTCCCTTACCAGTTCTACCACTTTAATCTTTCCGAACCTCCAGCTGCTTATCCTACTTAGGTTTACGATTATCTACCCTTTGATGGGAGACAAATGTCGGAAAGGATATTTGTCGCAGCCTCGGATCGAGCTATCACTTGATTTTGTTTCCTTTCAAGTCACGTTTGTATTCGTGGTAAAGAAGATGCAGATAAAACTGTCAAGTAGGCATTGTCATTGATATTATACCCTTTGAAGTTCTTTAAGTGATCTAACTCTTTAAATCATGGTTTTATTCAGGATGTTTTGAGGGGTTGTTGAACTGATCCATAAAAAATATCAACAATTTTTCTAATTGCGAGGACCTTGCTGAAAGGCTATCGAGTTACAGATCAAAGCGTCGCGAATATTTTTTTTTTGGTTGGGGGGGGCTCGTCTGCATATTAGTCATACGTATTTTACGGTTTCTTTTCTTCTAAAAGAAAAGGACATTCTATGCACCGTTGCTCTAACTGTCAAACATATCATTTTTGACTTTTTTCTGTGATCAAAGATAGATTTTTCAGTATGAGGCAGCTGTTTAAATTGGAAATAGTTTTCGATTTCCTTAAAGTCATTAACTCTTACTACAAAATATATATTTTAGGTTCTCATGAGAGTATTTCTTTTAGCACTGTTTCTAGTACGTTCATATATATCTGTTGTAGTAATTATTTGTTATAAATTACAATTTTAGTTTTGTGACTAATTGTCTGAATTCGACTGTTTCAATTTATCTGTTTTAGTTTTTGATAGTAATAGTTTTTCCATTTATTAGTAATGTGCCGAACATGACCATAGTTGTCAACATGCAAAAAACAACACTCATTAATATATTCTCAAGAGCCGTATGGGTACAGTCTTTGTATAAGCAAAAAAGCCATGAATAGGGAAAAGATACTTACACACAAATTAGAACGGTTATATATATACACATGTTTCTTTCAGTACGATCTTGAATCGATCAACGGTTACAGTCTAACAAGATCATGTCTGAACCACCAAGAAAAGTCGACCAGCATAGATTGCCATGAGAATATAACCTATAACCAATTCATTACGCGCATAAAAAGAACAGTTCATATCTATTGAACTGTATTACTGCAACGACAATGTCGAAAGGAAGTATATTGTCCTTGCAAATAGTAAGAACTATATATCGTTGCATCAATCAAAAATTACAAACTAGATCGGGTGACCAAGGACAACTAATGTCCAGCATACAATTTCATTCAAAGCCTTGACATTGATCTGCTCCACCCTGTGTTTCCTTTGACGCTTATTCTCGTCATGAATAACGGTTGTTTAAATTCATATCGAAATCTGTCAATTAATACCCGGTCTATTTTAAGATACAACCTTCAACCGCGCGACCTTAACAATCAACGAATTTTTAGGATATCACAACAACTCATGATGTAAAGTTTTGTGATTTACATCAAGGTTCATCTTTAAGTATTGGAATTAAGGTCCGATTAGAGGTTTGACCTTCTATTGTAATCTTGATATCGAACCTGCCTGAACGGACAAAAATTCAAATGGAACATCAACGCATAATGATAAGCTAGCTTACTCAGGGTTAAAATCAAGACACGGATCTAGCATCTAAACGAACAAACGTTTGAAAATAATATCTATTCATGATGTAAAAAAAGTTTTCTATGTTATTTTGAAAACCATCTAAAATTGTAGAAGTTCTAGTCATCACTAATAAAAAATGCTGTTAAAAGTGCTGTTAAACCCCATTCAATCAACCAATCAACTAAAAATAAAAGATAAAAAATAACAGTCAGCCGTGACCTATATACAGATTTGCCATTTTAACAAAGACAAAAAAAAATCACGAATAAGAATTACTTACGAAAAATTAGGAATAGGACAAAGACAACTCTAGCTACAACATCGTCATATACTGCCAGTAAATAGTCGTTTTCATTTCTCCTTTTGAAGACTAAGTTCACGATGAATACGGTTGTTAACAGAAACGAGGCCACCATGTAGATAATGCTCAGAATGACTATGTCTATGGCAAGGACTGTAAACAGATACATGAAAACAATTGTGTGTGATGGTGGGGGAGATATCATGATGTTGTTTTATCGAACAAAGAGCATACATAATTGGACAGAATTGCTTGCCATTCAGAATTAAAGTCAAAACAAGTGATTAACTAAAGTTTGTACATTCTTCCCGAAAGGGATATGATTAAATTGATACCTGTCACATATACTTATAAAAATCTTAGTCTAGTTGTAAGGGCAAACGACACTTATTCAAAACACTCATACCAATGGCATTCTCATCCATTTCTTTCGATATTTTGAATTTCATTATTAGTCTATGCCACCCTGTACTACTCTCCATGCATGTGTTTCCCTGTTTTAGTATTATTTCTTTTAGTGACTCTTCTTTCCTTATGTCCTTTATCGTTTCGTTTTTCAAAGTTTCCAGATGAAATATCTTTCTCTCTCTCCATTCCGTACCTTTGTTATTTCTTTCCTCCCCCCTTTTAACCACTTCTTTGTCTCATTTTATGAACTTGTTAAACATATATTTGTTAGTTTGTCGAATAAAAGAAATTCTACGTATATCTTATTTCAATTCATGAAACTTTGTTAACACAAAATTATTCTTCGGGATTTTACCTAGCTTATACATATTTAGTAGATGAAACTCAATTCAGTTCTGTCTAAATGCCAACTTCGTTGAATAATAAATATGCAAGGAAGTACTTTGTGTACACTCAAACGAAGGAGTTCCACAACAGTATATCTGTATACCAAAAGAATCGCGTGGATTTTTTTCAACAGCATTTCACCAAGCAAACATGTTAAGTGTTCTGACATTACTGACGGCAAACAAACATCTCGGCATCCGATCATGGATAATTCACATGGAATTTTTAAGAACTTTTCACACATATACAACCCGTATGGTCATCTTAGATGACTTGAATACAAAAGTTTACGTACAGATCATTCACTAGGTACTCCTCACTCTGTCCCCACCTTTTACAAACCTATCATTTGGTCATTTTTTGCCAACAGGTACTTTGAAATGTGGGTCAACCAGCCACAAAACGCAACAGATCAAATAAACTGTTCATGCGTTTTCTTCATCCCTTTCGTTGTATAAAGAGCATCAACTGTTCCATTTGTATGAACACACAAACGTGTTCATCGGCAAGACATTTCACAGAGTGATATAAATTTGAAATCCAAAAGTGGACAACAACGTCAGACATCAATAATAGTCCAGCGAGCGACTCAATAGAGTATAGAAATTTGCGGAGAGAACTTTCGGAAATATTTTTCGTGCAAAAGAACGGATAAATACCTCTCCTGTCCATTACTGACATAGTATAGTACTTACAACCATGCGGGTAGACTAGGCTGGACTCTATACAACCTGTTCCATTATGTCGGAGGTCATTGTCGGGCTTGCATGCCCAGGCTGGAGAGAAAAAACCTACTATCTGAAAAAATAAAGGAACAGGAGAACTACACCATTTCTTAATCATGCATTCGCCTGACTTATGATACGTTACTGAAGTTAACTTATAATGCTTATATCGCGTTGGAAGTTCTGAACTTATGTCATTACCTTGACAGCAGTATCAAACTCCAAAATGTTTCTTAGACACAAGTTCGTATTCATTCCAAACAGAAACAAACTAAACCCGCAAGTGTTTTCGCCGCTGCCATATATAACAGCTAATAGCGCATCAGACTCTCAATCATGAAGCCCGGGGTTCGATCACCAGGCGCAGTAAATATTCCAAACATTTGTCTCCCACCAATTGGTAAATAATTGTAAACCTAAATGGAGTGAACAGCTAGTGGCTCGGAAAGAATGTATTATTATACTACAAAGAAAATTGTCGCAATTTGATTGGTCAATAAAGACCTGACATAAACGTATACATAATTCGCTGCGGTGATACATCGCGTATTTTCCCTAAGGAGCCTTGCCGGTGATAGAACTCAATTTTTTAATGGCGGTCATTTGGACTCTCGCTTCGTCAGTTCTATCGACGAGTTTACACACAATAAAGCGAGTAATCGTTAACATATCAATTGCAATTTGTAATATATAGTTCTTGTTTTGATAAGAGAGCGGTTTCATGTTATTGTTTTTTCGAAATGTGTTATTTTTATATGTATGTAGTTTGCGTGTAACTGAAGGTCAAAGGTCACTAGTATAAACTATGTACACGTTTTGTTTACAAACACAATTTGCACACGATCGCAGTCAAAATTCCATGAAACTGATTTCAGCTAGAGAATAGACATAACTTTACTGCAAATCTGTTTTCTTTTTTTAAAAAAAAGAGGATCATGTTTTTTTTGTTCTAGACTAGCAATACCATGTACTTTAACCTGTAAACTACGGCTGTTCATCACAGGAGATTTAATCCTGCGGGACATTTACACACGATGACTTGTAAGAAATTAGATAATATTTTTGTTTCATTTCCCCAGTGGGAGCCTGAAATAGGAAGAGTGTACTTTTAAGCAAAGATTGATTTGAAACTGGAATGCACACGAATATTTTTTTTTCCATGTAGCTCTTAATCATTTTTTTTTTTTTTGAAAATGCTGAATTATATGAATAGATAAATGAAATCTTACAATCAGGCCTATAATCAATCACTTCTATCAAGTGTCTTTCTAATGTCCAAATGAAAAAAAAAGTTTTCTTTCATTCAGGTATATTTTTTTTCTATATTTTTTGTTTGTTTCATTCAAAATCATGTGGGACCGCCAGACAATTTATCCCTATATGCACCAGCTATTTGTTATGTCTGGGGAGGGAATCGAACCCCCATACATGATCTTGAGTAGGAAGGGGGCGTGAATTCAATGGCCCTGACTTTTAGAAATGGTAACAGCCAAACAGTTAAAAAGCAACATTAATAACCTCGAATTAGAATAAGATGTGATTGATTACTGCACTTTTGAGATCCTGCAGGGTGTGCTTCTTTAAGCATTGCCACATTTATTCCTTGAAAATCAACAAAGTCCAAGTAACACTTGATCTTTCGTAGAATACATAGTGTTGATATGAAAATGTATAAAGCGATGTTTGTGGTGTACAGCAAAAAGTTTGTGCAGCAAACCATACAAGAGTATATTCCTTTTCCCTGAAATTATTCACAATTTCGTTGACTGTGTTCAACAGTAGAAAATTCCATATGTATCATATGTATAATTTGTTCTTGATAAATACCAAATAATTCTAAAGTAAGATGTAAATAAATATCCTTCTAAATACACAAATAAATGGTTACTTATCATTTTATAGTTTTAAATCCATAAAAAGTCCAAGTTTTAAATTCACTTTCCCGAAAACGTTAACCTATTTCGTGGAAGTCAAGGCGTGACGTCACAACCTTTTATTTGGGGCGCCTTAGGGAAAAAGAGGAAGATAGATAACAACCGTTAACTTTGGTAGCTTTGAAGGTCCTACATGGCCCAAATGTGAAAATTGTGTTTCAAACTTTGTAGTATAATAAATTCGTTATACGGTTTCTTGCCTGGATATATGACGATTTATTCCCGGCTGGAGAAAACGATGTCTACCCTCGCCTGCGGCTCGGGTGACATCGTTTTCTCCAGCCGGGAATAAATCGTCATATATCCTGGCAAGAAACCGTATAACTAATAATGTCAGTACTGGTATGGGAATTACCAGCAATCCATGGTTAGACGCTCCAGCCGCCGCAATATGATTAAAATATTGTTAAAAGTGGCGTTAAACCGCATTCAACGAAACAAATCAAGTACCCCCATCCCCCAACTTATTTCCACTTTGCTGGTATGCAAGCTAGTCTTGTATGATTTAGGGCGATTTACGTTATATCAGAACAGTACGTCAACAGGAAATTCCTTTTATCGTTACAAAACCCTTATTTTATCGACAAACGATTAATATGATTGTGATTCTGTTGCTCATCATATTCGTTGATTCTGCGTATTAAGTTATCCCAATGCTAATTTCGTCTTCTAAAATTGGAAAGTTTGCATTTTTGAAAAATTGCTTTAAAAGATCAAGAAAAAAATATCAAAGAGAGGACGCACTGATCTTCATACATACAATTTAAAGTGACTCGTATTGTTTGGGGTCATGAACTGATAAGACAATAGAATACCTTACAAAGAACTGACGTTTTATCGCTTTGACATTGACTTTTTAATCGCGTGTTTTTAATCGCGGCTGAAAATCAATAAATCAATCGACCAGTCAAATCATTCGTACAGACCAGAAAAAAAAATGTTAGGACTCCAACATTCGTAGACATTTATGTGAAAGATTTTGTTGATTTGGCTAATATACGACGTAACTTCTATTTATTCAAATTGCAGTTAAGACTTTTAGGACGCAAATTAATCATCTTACTTTTTACGTTATATCTGACTGACCATAGAGTTTGGCAAATAATGTGACACTTTCTTTCGGAGCTCGGGTTGCTTGCGATCTGTTAAATCTGATTGCTTTATGAAAGTGTTTATTCCATTGGGAGGATAGCCCAGGTAAAATTGACTGTTACTTACTTGAATGATAAAGGTAGCTGTCATGAAAAATAAAACTAGAACAACGATCTCTCTCTTGTTGGTATTAGCCATGTTAGTTGTTAGATTGTGCCAATTTTAGTTATCCAGAAATAATCCTTCTATATCAGGCTCTTTAAAATGTACACCCAAGGATTGGTAACAGTCCTCTCAAAGTAAAGTATTTAATTATATATTTAATCATATATTATCATTATATAGTATGGAATTCCAGTTTATGATTTTTCTTAAATGAAATGAAGTTGTATGGTGCTTTCATTTTTAATTATGCTGATATATATATGTCTTTATATTTTCATATGCTGAATTTTTGCAATGCCCAGATATCTGGCAAATATTCTATGTCTTCCACGTTTGAATGGGGATTTACGCCGCTTTCAACAATCTTTCACCTAATAATGGAATCCTGGTATTTCTCACACCAGTACTACCATTACATCCTTTCCTAGCCTCCAGCTGCCATCCCACATAGGTCTACGATTATCCACCCATTGGTGAGAGACAAATAGTCGGAAAGGATGAGTGCCGCCGTCGGGGATCGAACCCAGGACCTATAGATTGAAAGTCCGACGCTCTACCAACTGCGCTATGACGGCGACCAGGTTAGCCGCCTGGAACGTATTCGCTGATGACTATTGATAAAACAAAACACTGAAATCGATAAAGGCCTGAGATATATAGACGAGAGATATAAATAAACAGGGCAGGACAAGTAGATTTTCTTCACGCTTTTCATATTTTTCACCCGATCAAAATTCTTTGTAGGAATCTGATAAGGGGCCACCAAAGGATCATTTCTGTGAAATTTAATTGAATTTTGATCTGTTTTATCTGAGGAGAATTTTTTTAAAGTAAAAGTTTATACACGGAATGGCGGAAGCACTCACACACGTACGAACGCACTACTGATACAATGCTGGCTGTCATCCAGAGGAGTTTGTAATGAGGATTGGATTAACCAAATAGTTAATCTTTAACAAATTTAAACATTTACCCTGACTCCAAAAGGAAGGATTTATTTTTCGATAATTCTTATTTTTGTCTTTATATTAAAGACACATTTCGACGCCTGAAGACTAATAATAGAATAAAAGCAGAGAAAAAGAACAAAATAAACAAAAACAGGGTGTGCAGTGCATAGATTCAAGCGTGATGCGCTTGATCTTGTTAAGCTCCACTGGCGTGAATTTATTTGCTATAACAATAATTTAGTTCTTTAACATTGGATGTATCTCCTTTCCGACATTTGTCTCTCACCAATGGGTGATTAATCGTAAGCCCAATCGGGATAGCAGCTGGAGGCTAGGAAAGGATGTACTAGTGGTAGTACTGGTGAGAGAAATTCCAGAAATCTATTGTTAGGTTTTCCAGCCGCCAAAAAAATGACTGAAATACTTTTAAAAATGGCGTTAAACCCCTTTCAATCAATCAATTGAAGGAAGAATAGAATTACATTTTTGCAATTTACTTTAAGTGAAGTAACATTCCCTTACACAGCAAATATTCTCAAGTCAAACAGTATCAATTATTTTCCTTGTATCACCATGTGATATCAACCTTAAATTTGGCCAATCCACCCAAGCTTTATTATCAGACCACTAAAGATATCTTAAGTAATCTGCTAAGGATTAAGTAAACTTCCTTGTCAAAGATTATCATGATAAATAAACCAGTATAAAATAACCGGTGAGTCAACCCATTACAACATGACAAAATGTTAGACTGGTTCAAATAGAAAGAATTTGTAGACGACAATTTCAAGTTGGAGGAATTTAGAAAATCTTTGCCTTGTATGGTAGAAAAGATTATTGACATTGAAGAAATTGCTTGTTACAACCAATTGTCTTTATCATCCATAATGTTTTCCAAAGCCTCTTTCTTGAGATGGTTAAAAAGCAGGGTTTGTTGAGAATGTGTTAAACAGCATGCAAATAGTTCAATACAATCTTAAAAAATTTAATTCATGTGGCCATACAAAGCAGTTTGTATAGTGAAAACTCTGATGAGACTCATTTTGAACACGATATGCTCAAGTGAGCTATAAATACCTAGGATATTAACATGAAGGCAGAGTTGGCAATATTTCTGAAATATGTAAGAACTGCTTTTATTGGCGAAGGATTCAGTGGATTTATTGGCTAAGCCTCCAGTGACAGTTTGCACTCGTTGAACTCTGCGAAGAAATTCAAATTTGGTCTGTTAACTTATGCTATCAAAAATGGCGCTTTGCTAACTAAAAAGCATACTTACCTACTTGATAATTGAAGAATATATCCGACCTTTATCCTGCTTTGACGAGGCAAAGATATTCTTTTTGTCCGTTCGCTATAGAAAACAAGAGTAATTTGGTGAGAAAGGTGTTTCCTTCTGATGTTCTTTTCTTCTTTTTACATGATATATTCTGTTTTCTTCTTTTACCGTTCAAATCTTTTCTTCTTTCTCTTATGCAATCATCATTCTTTAAGCCTAATGTCCTATTCTCGTTGCGGTATTTGCGAAACAAAGTCGATTAGTTAAATCTAGATTAATTTCTAGATCCCATCCCAGCACCAATGTAAATGTCCCAACGTTTGCTAAATGTTTATAACAAAAAAATTACTTACTTTTGAATTCAAATGTATTTCTTGTTTATCACCTTTTTGGTTCCTGATCGTCGAACATTATTTTCAGAAAATAACACTTACAATCTCAGTAGAGATAAAGATTTTGATTACGTAATTTCCATTACGCAAACCTTATCAAAACTAGAGGATCATGATGGTCCTCTTTACGCTCCTAAACATGATAGCTTCAGGCTTATATTTTGGAAGTTTGCAGTTTTAGTGTGTTTTCATACAATAAGGCAATGCTTCATAAATATGAAATGAAAGCTCGAGCTGGTCCATGGCTCGGAAGAAGTTCGAGATCTTTACACATTTCCTTCCTTATATTCATGAATTATCCAAGAACCAAAACAATGGAGCTGAGATTGATCCAATAGTTATAATTCTATAATGTCTTAGAAGGGTACCACAAGTTAAGAGTGAATGCAAACCTTTAAAAATCTGGGGGGTTTTGGTCTTTTTGAGGAGATAATTTTTTAACGTTTTCCTTCATGATTTGTTTAGTCCAAAAGCCTACATACAGCATCTAAAAGTGATATTTAATAGACATGTAAGTAGGATGATAGGAGGTGCTTCTGCATTCAAAATTCATAAGTTCTTTGACTTATGTTTTGGAGAGATAAAAGTTCCTTCTTTATCTCTAAGTAAAATTGGGAACCCACAACATAAGGCTTATAGTAACACCATAGGAATGATTTGGAATATTCATATATGTAGTAAAATCGCATGCAATATGTGAAGATCATGGCCGCTTGGTTTTGAGGGAGAGCATTTTTTTCTGTTTTGTACATATTCCGTTCTTAAACTTTTCAAAATCCGGTAATCGATAACAGGGAATATGTTGATCAAACAGTAATAATGTAATTTTAGTTTCGTCTAAAAAAACGAAAACTCAAAAAAAAAAAATGCCCCTATTTGGTATGCTTCCGAACAAATAAGTTCCATCAAACAAGTATCAAAATTTGTCAAATATTTGCTTTTTTTTTTTGCTCGATATCATTATTAGAAATTTTAAGAAATGAAGAGAATATTTTTTGTTTTCGTACAGTGTGATATATTGTTTTCGTTTCCACGTAAACAAATCAAAAACAACAACATGCTCTCAATTTCTTAGATAATTTGAAGTAGAGTACAATAACGAGATTTTGAACGCAGAAAACTTTTGACCACTTGGTTTGAGACATAAACTGTTTAAAGAATCAATGTTAAGTCCGGGAACTTTTAACATAGAAAATATTTTCATGAAGTAATTTGGAAGAATACAAGATAATTATCCATGCATCATTTGAAAGGACTAAGTCTTTTTTGTGTGTGTGTTTTAGTTACAGTTCTGTCATAGTGATATCCCTAAAATCAAATCCAAGACCATCATCAGTGTATAAAAAAAATCATTTTAAAAAAACGCTGGGTTTTATGTTGAAGCTTTCCTTCTTTACCTCTAAGCAAAGTCCCGGAAACGTCATCATAGGACTTATTTTGATCTCAGAGTAATTATCATACCTCCGACGATGGGGAGGTGATAATTTCATACCTCGGTTCGTCCTTCTATTCCACCGTCAGTTACCAATATTATATTTGTATCTATTACGGGCATCAGCTTGAAAGTTGGTAGGGATGTTTAAAAAGGTGCTTATCGAAGTTAGATCCACAAGTTTCCTAAATTTTGGGAACCCACAACATTTAATCTATTTTCATTCCAAAGAAATAATTTGAAGAACTTGGGTAGGATGATCCTGCAGGTCATTCAGTTTGTGTGAATCACCTGTTATCTACAGGTAAAATTCTGGAAACCACACCTAGGGCTGATCCTGATTTCGGAGTAAATATTTGAAGTTTTTGAAAGAGTATCATAAGGTGGGGTAACATGAAAATTCAAAAATGCTAGGTCCTACGGCAAGTTGGAGATGGAAACTTAAATATGTAATTTCGGTTGCCATGGCAACTAGCTTGTTACTTCTCAAGGATCATTTCTGTGATGTTTGGTTGAAATCTTAATAGTGATTAGTTAAGAAGGGGAATTTTAATGTGATTGTGAACGGTCAGAAGGATGTGTCCAATCAGAATAGCTAACCTTGTTGATTTCGTGCTCAGGTGAGCTGAAACCTAATAAAAGCTTTCAGATGTTTACAATCATGGCTAAAAATAACATGACCCAATATATTTTATCAGATCTAGGGTAAATATCGCTGTCGTTGATGAGCTATTTTTGTTGACAATTTATTAGAGCCCATGCTTGACATTTCCAACCATTTCGCATGCGCGTGACTCGCACACATTGAGCACCATGGACAGCCATTCGGGGCAATTAGAATATTCGCTGATTGTTTAAAGAAGCTTTGGGTCAGTATCTATCTACAGACCGCAGAGGGAAGACTCTGATCAGCCTGTGCGGATGCACAGGCTGATCTGAGTCTTTACTTAGCGCACATGTGTAATGGTTGGAAATGTCACGCATGTGCTAATTCCTAATTCCACGTCAGCAAATGATCCAAAAAAATTACTACTCTAGTCATTAATTTCATATTAATACACTTTCACTGACAGCAAAAATTAAATCATTTCATTTTTATACAATAAATCTTGTATGAAGCGACCACTCATCGGACCAACCAGAACGCCGGTCACTTAAGAAAATGGTCCCTTAGAACATTTTTGTAAATACATGGAGGATTGACTCGGTTGCATGCATGAAATACTTCAGAATTCTCGCTATGTCCTATGTTGTTGAGACTCATCAGAATCGTCTCACTTAGACGATTCTTTTGAGTTCCATCAGCATCGGATTTATGTATGTTTTGATTTTTCCGAATACGAGAACTTCTGTATGAAAGGTTTTTTTTTTTTTTTTTTTTTTCTTCTTTTCATTTTTGATTTCGAAGGGGGGTCTCAATTGTGTTCGGTTTTCGGAAGAACTATTATTGTTGGATTGTATCGTTGTTAAAGAGATGCCATCTTTTAATTAACTATAAAAAACAGCATTCTTGTACATTTCACCAACTTACAGTTGATTTTGTTTGAACTGAATATTGATGTTTCCTAATAACGTTTCGTGTTAGATTTTCATGTATATGTACATGCAATGTCTAATTAACGAGGCCGCCGTCATAACGCAGTTGGTAGGGCGTCGGACTGTCAATCTAAAGGTCCCGGGTTCGATTCCCGACGGTGGCACTCATCCTTTCCGACTATTTGTCTCTCACCAATGGGTCGATAATCGTAGACCTATGTGGGATAGCAGCTGGAGGCTAGGAAAGGATGTAATGGTAGTACTGGTGTGAGAAATACCAGGATTCCGTTGTTAGGTGCTCCAGCCGCCGCGATATAACTGAAAGATTGTTGAAAGCGGCGTAAAACCCCATTCAAACAAACAAACAAACAAACTAATTAACGAGATACCCTTCTATCACTGTTTATAACTCAAGGGAATGAATTATTTTTTAAAAGTCATTGATCGCATAAAGTATCATCGAAATAGTTGTTTTTCTAGCGGTAAAATTAATAGCAATACGATTCGTGATATGAATTATTGCGCTGAAAGGTAATAACTCCGTTTAAAGGTTGCTTTTTATACGCCCGTCGAAGACGGGACGTATAATGGGATCACCCGTGGCGTCCGGGCGTCCGGTTGTCCGGCCGGTGTCCACTTCTTTGTCCGGACCATAACTCTGTCACCGTAAGTCCAATTGACTTTAAACTTGACAGTTATATTTTTCTCATCAATACGGAGTGCAGTGCTCAATAACAATAACTCTACCGGGCCTATTTTTTGAGTTATTGCCCTTTGTTGTTTTCATACTTGAATCTTGTCCGGACTATATCTCTAAAAGTATAATAGCTAGAATCATGAAATTTCACGGATGGATAGAGCTCACCAAGTGGGAGTGCAGTGAACAAGAACCATAACTCTACCTAGCCTATTTTTGAGTTATTGTCCTTTGTTGTTTTTCATACTTGAATCTTGTCCGGAGTATATCTCTAAAAGTACTAGATAGGCGACACCTGAAGGGTGTCACGGGAGAGAAATGAGAGAAGATTAATTGAATTCATTATTCATATTCGTATCAGAACGAAAGCAGTTTGTAATTGTTGACATTCTAAATGCAAACTCTATCATGCCATATCAATGAAGATGGAATGGATTGCAACCTTAATCACAACAAGCAATAATTTTTTCTATTTCTACAAGTTATTTTCCTAATAATTATTATTAGAATTTCAATCACTTCGTGTTTACCAATTACCAATTCGAATCCAAACAGGAGGCTCAAAAGGGCCACGCTGTGTCACTACAATGGCTGAAATATGTCTACCAACAGAATGTAGTTTACAATACTAAATGACCATTTGGAAGTGGGCAATTTCCTTATTCATTGCTAAGCAAGAGCTTCAATCCCCCCAAAAAGAGCTAATTTTCAAGTTAGAGCAGCCATTTGAAATTCAATGGTAGAGGACCATTAGGTGATGTTACATGCCAAATATTAAAGCTCTAGGCCTTTCGGTTTGGGATTAGATTTTTCAAGACTTCCTTCCTTATATCTTTTCAATATAAATATGGCACAACTTAGGGCTAATTCTCAAGTAAGAGCAATATTTTGAAGTATGTTGGTAGAGAACCATTAGGCCATTTCACCATGGCGGCCATTTATGTGAAGCATTATTGTTGATTTGGCAACATAAACGACATAACTACAACTTAGGTCACCGAACAACCATTTTTTCTATCTGATTACAAGTTACTGACCATAACTTTTGCTAAATAAGGCTGTTTTAAATCCAAGTGAAACTTTCTTTTGGAGCTCAGTTGGCCTGGTTGAGGAACCGTCAATTAGGATAAATGACAGTCATAAACCCAAAATTGACCAATTGGACTTTAAATTTGGAAAAAGAATATTTTTCAAGACTTCCTTCTTTATTTCTTGTAATTTAAGTATGGTATAATAAAGGGCTAATTTTCAAGTAAGAGCAATATTTTGAAGTGTTTGGTAGAGGACCATTAGGCTATGTCACATGCCAAATATCAAAGCCATTTAGTTTAGGAACAGGAGATTTTTTAAGGCTTTCTTTCTTTATTTCCTTGTAAAACAGGGATGGAACAATATACTAGGGCTAATTTTCCTGTAAGAGCTAGATTTTGAAGTATTTGGAAAGAGGGCCATTATGCCATGTTCTTTGCTAAATATTTAGCTCTAGGCTTTATTGGTTTGGAGAAGAAGATTTTTCAAGATTTCCTTTTTTATTTCTATGTAAAATTGGGGATCACACAATATAGGCAGGGGAAAAGACTTACAATTTTAAACTAAGGGCCAAGATAACAAAATATTTAATATTTAACATTAGTGGTATTGGCATTTTCTCTAAACATTCATGGGACCAGCCCAAAAGTAAGCAGCCATGGACAACTGGGCCCCTGTTCTTTTCCCTGATGAAAGAGCAATTATTTGAAGGTTTTTGGTAGAGGGTCATTAGGCAATGTCACATGCCAAATTACAAAGCTCTAAGCCTTTCTGTTTGGGAGGAGAAGATTTATTTTTAGATTTTCTCTCTGTTGCCATGGCAACCAGAGTTCTTCATAGAATATTATTAATATTTGAAGTAATCTAAAAGAGGACCATCTAGGGAACCATCCTGCAAAGTTTGGTTGAGATCAAAATCGCACAGACACACAACAGACACTTTGCAATGACAATAGCTTGCTTTGCTTTGGCCAGTGGAGCTAAAAACTGTTCCAAAAGGCCAGTAGCTGTTGATTATATAAATTTGATCCAAAACCATCATCATATCAGGATAAATAAGATTGATTAAATGTTTTCGTGAGGTTTAAAGCCTCTTGAACAGTATTTCAGAGGTATCTTTTCATTGAGATACTTTAAGATTCTTTTTCAGATTTTAAAGATAAAGCATTCAAATTTCTTTAGATTAACCCTTGTCATGCTGAAACCCAGAATATTTTGGTTTTGGCAGGAGGTGTAGACCAAGATCAGCCTACACAAAAGTGCAATCTGATCTTGGTCTACCCTTCCCGTTTGTACTTTTCCTGCAAGAGTTGTTTATAAAATTGATTTCTAAAAGAAATATTGATTTATGAAAAATAAGTTCTGTCAGTGCTTACAGCCCTTTGATTTTACAGCAATTCAGTAAGATAATTTATACAGCATGACAAGGATATAGAATTTAATCGAGGAATTAAAGCATTTAGCATTGGTTTTAACAAGTAGCCTTGGAGACATCAAATGTTTCCATTCAAAATTACAAAAAGTGTTCTATTGAGAACTTCAAAAATCTTATGTAGCGGGATTTTTCATCTAGATGAAAAGAACACACCTCAATTATATCACAGATGCTGGTGAACCAAACTTGGATTCTTGTCATTTACCACGCCTGGATTCAATCAGATTCTGAGCCACCACATGCTCATACCATTTAGGGGCACTATTTATCATTTACCCACTGTTCAGAGTGTTTTGCGAGATGGCTTTTGTCATAATTTGTCAAAAATAATGTTTGCTGAAATGGCATGATCCCAGCCTTATGAGTTGACCCTTTCCTGTTTAATCCCTGGTTTTTACGTTCCTGTGATTTTTTAACTGAGAAAACATTGTAGAGAAAGAAGAAATTGCTTGTAACAAGCACTTTATTCTTTTCCCACAATATTTTCTACCCTACTGAATGGTTATTTTTCTAATTAATTTTACTTTAGATTTTCCTCTGCAAAACCTTTGAATTTGGACAGGTCTAATTTTTGCAAAACAGGAAAGGGTTAACCAACAGGAACAGTAAGTGAAGTTAACATGATAGTTTCTGTGATGGAGTGAAAAAATATATAACTCCAACAATTTTGGAAAGACCACTTGATGACAAATAATCTGTGAAATTTCGCCCCCAAATCTATCTTGATAATTATGGAACTTGAATTCAAAAAAAGATTAAAGTAAACAAACATGCAGGTGGGCAGACACACTTGTGACCAAGATTAGCCGCAGCCCTGCAAATGAATTGACTGAATGATTTTAAAGGAAAAAGAATACTCCCATGAACCCATTCCCCCACAATTTAGTATTTTATGACATTCAAAAGAGTTCAAGAAAACAATGTGGAAAATGTAGAAAATGTTTGTTAGGGGTAATTTCTTCATTTTCTACATTGTTTTCTATAGTCGGAAATACAAAGATATTTGAAATTCTATCAGTTTGACATTGTCGTAATCTTTAATTTTGGACCAAGTCTGAACTTATTGTCTGGTAATAGGTTTAACCCATTCCCACAGGGGCACTTTTTGACGCCCCTCGTCAAAAAGCCTTGGAAATTATTGTGCACAATGAAGAAATTACTTATGTGTAATTTCTTCATGGTCCAAGATGCTATCCTAATTTCTAGTTTTCGACTATATTAGACAAATATTTGTAAAATTTCATCAGCTTTGAATTGTTGTCTGCAACTTCTTTGAATTTGGACCAGTTTAAAATTTTGTCATCTGCTCAAGGGTTAAGGATCCCAGAGAGCTTTTCTTTGGCACCCTATTTTCTCATAAAGTCAAACTTTTTCTTCTTTTTCCCTTAAATTCTAGGGTCATTTTCATTCACAATATGATTGTTTAGATGAAATAATTCTTTAAGTAAAGAAAAATGTTTGTCAAATTCATTAGGGGATCCACTGCTAAGGAGGGAACATGTATGAGGAGTAATACAAAATACAAATAAATAAACGCCATATTTTTCCCATACAGCTACAGACCAACAGTGATAATATGTGTCTGCGGTCACATAATGCAGATGTTACAGGGCTATATGATTTGTTAATAATCAGAAAATAAGTGCCACATGTCATGTGCAAGTGTCAATTAAATTTAGAGCGAAGGATAGCAAACTTTTTGTCAGGTTTATAGTTGAAAAATCAAGAACATACAACTCAGTGACTGAAGGATGTTAATTGTTTAAACCTTTCCTGTACAATCCCTTGTTTTTACGTCCCTGTGATTTTATACTTGAGAAAACTTTGTGGAAAAAGAAGAAATTGCTTGTGACAAGCAATTACTTCTTTTTCCACAATATTTTCTAACCAATAAGTTGGTTACTTTTCAAATTGCACCCTCTTTTAATTGTCGTCTACAACTTCTTTCAAATTTGACCAGTCAAAAATTTTTAAAAACGGGAAAGGGTTAATATAACTTATAACAGCAATTACCAATATTGTGATTTTAAAGAATTTTGTTTGAAAACAAGTGACAATTTATGTCCTGTGAAGTATACAATAAATTCAATGTTTAGAAAGACTTTTATTATATGAAATAAATGGGTATAAGCTGCCTGATGAGATATGAATAATAAGTTGTAATGACTTGCTTTTCAGTAAATCTTGAAAAAAAAAAGTGTTTGTACTTTCACATTTCTTAAATTAACCTTTGCAGCAGCCGTATAATGCATCAAATAACTGGTAAACTTAATGAATAGAGAAAGCAAGATGTGCTTGTGAAACACTATGACCCATAACAGTGTTTTTTGGAAATGAGACCTTGATAAGTGACTTTGATGACCTTGGCGTTGGTTATCTGTGTATGTGTATCAATGATATCTATCATCATGCCAAATATGAGTACTGAATCTTGAAAAGGCTTGAAATTGTAAATATTAAGTTTTTTAAAAATCTATTTGCAGAAGTTTGACCTTGACAAAAGACCTTGACCTTGTTGCATGACTTGAACCGTGGAATATGCGAATGCGTATCAATTTATTCTATCACTCAGTGTAAAACTAGAAAATATGCGATCTTGGTGCAAGATCATTGCAACCAGGGCATTAATCAATCACTTTTATTCACCAAATGATTTATTTGTGAAACTTGTGAATATAAAATTCATTGCAATTTATACCAGCTGCAATCACCGTCATTCATTCTCTATAGTGTATTTTCTTCAATAAGGTATTAGATTTTTTTGTAAATTCAAAATCATGTGGACCACCAGACAATTTGTCCCTTTGAGCACCAGCAATTTATAACGTCTGGGGAGGGAATCGAACCCCCATACATGATTTTGAATAAGAATATAAACTTTTTTTGGTTCTGATTGCTTCAATGTTTAGCAACATCAGCTTCACCCATTACCAGGCGGCTAAATTTTAGACTTGTCCAAATTGAAAGGACTTTCAGATGAGAAATTAAAGTTCATGAAATATATAATTTTTCAATTTTCTGGGTAGAAAACATTGTGGAAATGAAGAAATTGCTGGTGACAAGCAAATTCTTCATTTCACACAATGTTTAACTTCCGCCCTGATATAACTGAAATACAATTAAAAGTTAAGTTATCCCTTTTCAAGCAATCATGACCCCTTACTGTTTACCGAAATCGCTATTTTGATTCAGTGCGTGAAAATTTGTGGTTGTGTGGTAAAAGGTTAAATGATAAAAGGTAAAGAAATCAAAGATAACATTCAATTCATTTTTCGTTGAGCATATTATTATTACAATTGAAATACATGTCTGTTTCAAAGATTAAGTCGAATTTGAGGTAAAAGGTGTTTTATTCGATGGGGTTAAAAAGGCGCTTGAATCGTGACTATAACAGGGTTGTAACTTGTTACATATACCGTGTATATGGTTTGCTCAGCCCTGCCAGGTCAAAACACCAACAGACAGTTTATATGTATTGGCTAACTCCACTAACCACTGACCTAGATTCTATCTTGAAACGCTAGGAAATTATTTCTCTCATTTTGACAATTCATTAGACAATCATGGATACATTAAGTCAAAGTTTAAAAACCATTATCCTTGATATTCATGACTAAAAGGAAGCTGTTGGCATTCAGCAAGTAAGTTATTTTCTTCATCAGCATTGAAACAAGATGGAGGCAATCACATAGATTTTCACATCAAGTTTATGAGCATGCGTGGAAATTAGCGTAAATGCGTAAAATTTTGTTTCCGGTTGATTGATTAGTAATACCGTTTATTTCCTTAAAAAAAAACGCTAAAAACGAGATATTTCAAAGTTTTGAACTAGTGATCTAGTTTTTGACCATGTGACCAAAATTTGAAATTGGCCGAGATATCAAGGCACAAACATTGCGACCAAATATCATTTGATTTGAGCCTAAAACATGGCCTCTAGCAGGGCTCCGGAAATTTTGAAATTAAAATCGGTCAAGGACAATGCCACACACACACACACACCCCGGCCAGCAAAAACAAATACCCCCCCCACGCCGGCAAAAACGAATACCCCGCCTTTTTTCACCTATCCCCGTATGTTAAAGGGTTCAACATTTATTCGGTAGTTGCATTCGTTTTCAAATTTTATAAAGATGATTAAAATCTTCAACGAGTGGAAGATAGATGAAAACAACTGACAGATCCTACTTTCATTTTGTTTTTGAAAAATCGGCTGTATATAAATTGCAATTCCGGCAATGTACGGCAGTCCACGAAATACCAATATATTTTAAAATTAGATAGACAAATAAATTACATTATCAAAATTTATTTCCGTAACGTACGCACCCCCCCCCCCTCGAGTACCGCCGATTTAATTATAGTAATGATTTACTTTTCATAAGCTAGTTATCCCAAGTTCTGTAAATTTAACACAGTCATAGCGATTTTCGCTCAAATTATCGACATTTTGCGGGTACCTCCTATTGTTTGAATTCTAAAGGCTACGTTTCTTACCGTGAATGAAAATTAATAAACAAATATTAATGACATGACTTTTTTATACAAATTTCAAACCCGGTCTCACGCGCTTAGTTGTGATAAATTAATTACAAAAAAACGTTGTGTTGAACTTTTCCAAATTCATACAATTGAAGCCTATTCATGTCTCGATTTATATAAGCATCCCGTATTATAGTAAAAGAATTTTGCTTCACCAGTAACGGCAATTTAAATTGACGCAGTTTTAGATGACAATTTAGATAAGACCTCGAACGTGTGTAAGTCAAAGCGATTTTCTATTGCAAATACTTGATACCCGAAGATCGGTCAAGGGCGAAACTGGCTAACTGCTAATTAGGTCCACGTGCGGATGGCCACTTGACTGACCGGTGGGTAAACTAATTATCGATTTTTGGCATTTTTGTTAATCCGATAAGGTGTGAAACCCTTGAAATATTTCGGTTTAAAAGTTGATTTTGATAGATAATGAGCGAGTTTACCAATATTTCATTGAAAATTTCGGACCAATTTTGGCGTTACTTTTTGGGATTCCAAACGGTCTGGCAATTCAAAATTCGGTCCAGACCGGCAATTTCTCGGATTTCCGGAGCTCTGGCCTCTAGAGTGCACACAAGATTATTCCTAGAATTTGACCTAGTGACCTAGTTTTTGAACCCATGTGACCCAAATTTGAACTTAGTTGACATATCATGGACACAAACATTATGACCTAACATCAGTTGTTTCGAGCCTAAAATGTGACCTCTAAAGTGCACACAATATTGAAATCGACCATGGTATCACAAGGCAATCCTTCTGACAAAGTTCCAAGACATTTGAGCAAAGACTGTGGCCTATAGATTAATTTTTTGCATTAATTTCTATTTTTCCCACAATATTCCTTCAGCGTAAGCACTTTCATTTTCCAACTTTGGGTAGACACATTATTTTGGTAATCATTCTTCTTTAATTTACGTCCGGATCCCCTATTAGTGAAAGTCTGCTCATTGAGAGCACTGACTCGGGGGGGGGGGAAATGACTAACAGGGGCCCAGTTGCCAATGGCCCCTAAATTTTGGGCATGACCCCTGAATTTTTTGAGAAAATGCCCATACCTATAATGTTAAATGTTGTATTTTTGCAGCCTGGGCCCCCAAGTTCAAATTGATAGTTTTTTTTCCTGTGACTTATTTCAATTTAGACAATCTTCCATTATGACATAAAATCTTTCGACATTAAAAAAGTCAATAACAATGCCAGATGATACAAGACATCATGCATAGCCGGATGACCACCTCCCCATCCTTAAGTAGGAAGTGGTACACAGATTCATAGGATTATCAATTACTAGTTTGGTATTGAGAGTTCTCCAGTCACAAAACATCCACACTTATCAAAGGGTTAATGCCATATCTTCCCCTAAAACTCACTACAAAATTAATAGAAAATCATTCTCAAGGCTCAAAGCATGAATAATATACTGATTGACATAACAAGATCAATATAACTGAACCCAGTAAGCCTACAATGCATGAAAGAAGTTTCTGTATTTCTAAATTGTGATCCACCACAATTTAAGGTTTGTTTACATAAATCTATGACCTCAGTGATGACGTTTTAACTTTCGCTAGTCATTCAAAGAAATAGCTAGGTCACGAAGATCAACAAGAAAAACACAAAATACTCTTTCCAGAGAACTTCCCTAATCCCCTTTTTTGTATATTGATATTTAGAATGCACATGTTTGCTTTAGTGACAAAATAAGCGATAGATTGTTTAAACTACTTTTTCTTCCTCGGAGGGCAGATATGGCTTTCAGTTGGAAATATGAAAGAAAGGACAGGATGAGCAGCTTTTAAGACTACCAGGAACTCAAGTGTTTGCAACTATTCATTAACCCTTTCCTGTTTTTCAAAATTTTAGACTGTTCTAAATTCAAAGGTTTTGCAGACAAAAACTCAAAGTTGATTTTATTTGAAAAAAATACCATTCTGCAGGGTAGAAAATAATGTGGAAGAAAATTGCTTGTTACAAGCAATTTCTTCATTTTTCACAATGTTTTCTAAAAAAATAAAAACACAAAAAAGGGATTTGACAGGAAAGGATGAAAAGGGTTGTTTCTTAACCCATAAATACATAACTCTGCTTTTTGACAACTTAGTCACAAATTTTCTCACGTTGTAATGTGTTAAGTTTTAACATATTACCACATTAGACAATTTTTGACTGGTGTAAATCTGAAAAGATTGAAAAAGAAAATTCAAAGATTTCAAGAATAAGTGCCAGATAGTGCATAATACATCATGATATGAAAAGAAATTGCTTGTTACAAGCTATTTATCCTTTCACAATGTTTTTAACTTTTCATTTTCAATATAGCACAAAAATGCTTATGTGGTAATGGGTTAAAATATTGATAGAATTTATTGGGTTTAACCCATTACCAGACAGCAAAATTTCAGACTGGTCCAAATTAAAGAAGTTGCAGACGACAATTTGAAGTTGATGTAATTTTAGATTTTTTCAACTTTCTAGGTACAAAACATTGTGTAAAATAACATTGCTTCTTATACAAGCAATTTTTTCATTTCAGGGATCATTTTTGGCCTAAAAATAGCGAGATTCTCCCATTTAAATTCTGAAAATCGTATTGCTATATCTCTTCATGAACCAAATTCTCACATACCATTTTTTGGCAGACAATTTTTTCTCCCGGTCAGTCCATTCCAAACATAACAAAAAAACCCATGATAAACTATTTTATACACTTGTTCCCTGCATTGCATCTAAATATAAGAGCCAAGCAGACAACCATTTTCAAGATTCAGCCTGTCAGAGTTTTTCCTTATCATAAGCAGAGACTGTGATGCTGCGAATGGACGCATTGTTTTGACATCGTCTGAAATTTTTAATGTAAGGTTTCGGAAGATCAAAGTTGCCGAAAAAGACTAACAATGATGCCACTACTAATTTTTATCCTCTGGAGAAACTAGTAATAGACAAAACTAGTCAAGTTAACGAATAGAGGCTTCAATTACATGGGAGGTTGTAGCTGCAATATCATTGATCTTTTTCAGATTATGGCAGCAAGGGTGGTTGCACTTTGATACTGTGCAAAGTTCAAAAAAACAAAATGCAGTCATCATTGTCGAGATTTAAAGATGTCAAATGATATAACTATCGAAATTGAAAATTTTCGTACACCCACACTTCAATGTCACATTTCATCCCAGGAATAGAAGCCCTATCTGCACCCAAAGGAATTGATGCAGCTAGTATTATGTATGCCAACTTATCATTTTCCAACATTGTTTTCTCTTATTTCATAGAAAGTAGTAATTGAAGAAGTTTTTTTTAAGAGATGGCTTTCAACAGATTGTGGACAATGATTTCACGCTTCAATTCATAAATTTTCAGTTTTATGCACTTTTTCTTTCAAAATGCTGAAAAGCATTGTATATAAACACCTTTATTGTTATCGTAAATTAAGTCTTGTATCAATTTAGTAGGGTAGAAAATATTGTGGAAAATGAAAAAATTGCTTATCACAAGCAATTTCTTCTTTTTCTGCAATCTTTTCTCAACTATAAAATCACAGGGATGTAAAGACCTGGGTTAACCAGGAAAGGGTTAATGAAAATTATATCATTTTATAAAATTCTCAGGAAAATATGATGTAAGCCATCGTTCAAGAGGTTTTGCATTTGTTGCTTGAAAAGCAACATTTCTGAAAAAATCTCAGAATTTGAAATCTCATATAATTTCTTAACCCTTGTCATGCTGAATAGAATCCTTTTCAGAATTGTGTAGAATTCAAAGCGCTGAAAGCACTGGTAGTACTTGTTGTTTAGTTGTCAATACTTCTTTTGTAAATTAATTCAATGAATAATACTGGTTTCAAAAGGACAGACGGGAGGTGAAGACTAAGATCAGACTGCACTTATGTACTCCTGCTAAATCGGAATACCCGGTATTCCAGGTTCAGCATGACAAGGCAGCATGCCCACTGGGTTTTCATTTTGGGGGTACATGTACCCCTTTGGTTTTGAAATGGGGGTACAAAGAAAAAACTGGGGGTAGAGTGTACCCTTTACTTTAAGAGTTAAGAGTACACCATACGAATCTGAACCCTTTACCAAATGACAATATTTTTGTTAACTTATGTGATTTGTTAATAATCAGTAAATAAGTGCCACACGCTATGTGCAAGTGTCAATTAAATTTAGAGCAAAGGATAGCAAACTTTTTTTTATCAAAAGCTGACTTGACAATTCTCTTTCTCTTAACCCTTGTCATGCTGTATAAATTACCTAAATGAATTGCTGTAAAATCAAAGGGCTGAAAGCATTGATAGAACTTGTTGTTAAAAAATCAATATATTTTTAGGAATCAATTTCATAAAAAAATCTGACAGGAAAAGTACAAGCAGGAGGTGTAGATCAAGATCAGACTGCACTAATGTGCAGGCTGATCTTGATCTACACTTCCTGCTAAAACCAGAATATTCCGGGTTCAGCATGACAAGGGTTAAACATTGGATTTTGAAGGGGTTGAATGGGATATGAGAGCCATGGCTTAACAACTCTAACAAGTTAATAATGTTGGTGGGGAATGGCATTTTTGAGCAGGCCATACCGGGCATGTCAGCTCATTGTTAGCTCAAACTCTGGTATTAAAATGATTCTGATACAGAAAATATCAAATAGCCTTATTACTGTCCAAAAGTCACCATTTGTAGAGAAATAGAACAGGTTTTGCTACAACATTTTGCAGACAGCAAATAACGTAGCTAAAACAAAACTACAACATCAAATAAACATCTCCATTTTGTCACGCCCAACTTACATGAACAACAGAACTCACAAGAGAAACTAATTTCAAAATCAAATTCTATAGTATGAAATCTTGTCAGTTTCATGCCAAAAACAAGTAAATATCTTGCATATTGTTTGGAAAAAAAAGCGCGACTTTGGACTTATCTTAAAACAAACTGGTGACGCCATCAGGATCCGCATTATACTCACTTTTCCAACTGCTGGTTCGCCCATTCTCTATATAGATGAAAACAGACCAGAAAGAAGCCATGGATCCTGTTGCATGTAAGGAAAGTCACTTGCTCCCAATCTGATTTTGTTCTACAGTGCTTGCATTTTTTTTTAAAAAATACGCACATAGAGTTTCTAGTTTTAATCGCTAATCATTTTAAATGCACACACTCATACTGGCATTTTTGTTTCTATGTTCATTTATTTTTCTGTATGTTCATGCACGTCTTGGTGAAAGATCTGTACGTGAACTGACGTAATTGAACGTGAATTACATGCTGCAGTACGTGAATGGGCACCCTGCAAGGTTTAACAGATGGAACTTTTTCTCTCATAAAAGTGCTGAACCAGAATGATCTCAGCATTTTACACAATGTCTTCCAATTGATTTTCATTACAAGTAATTTCTTCATTATCAACAATGTTTTCCACCCTAAAAGACAATGATTCTAATGGTTTCAACAACGTAATATTGTTGTCTGCAACTTCTTTGACTTTGGGCCGGTCTAAATTTATGCCTAGTGGGAATGGGTTAAAACAGTTTACCCTTCTAAGACGATTTGAAAAAATCTGCCATTAAAGAAAGGTGATTTAAAAACATGTCGGGGGGCTGCGCCCCCGAACCCCTGCATTCAACGGAAGTTATACCTAAACTATAATAACAAAATAACACTTGTCTTTTACTCTAAATGACTTTCACTATCAATAGTAAAAGATAAAAAATGTCGGGGGCCGCGCCAACGAACCCCTGCCTCCAATAGCATATAACAGGGCGCAAGATCAGCATTGATTTTATAATATGATATATTAGCCTATTCCCACTCAATGACACTTTTACATGCGCCCATGAAACAAGGCTATGGAAAACATTGAGGAAAATTGAAGAAACTGTTTAATGCAATTACTTCATTATCCACAAAGTTTTCAAACCCAAAAAGTAAAAGTAATCAAAAATTTAATAAGTTTTAAATTGCTGTCTGCAATTCCTTTCAATTTTGACCAGTCTAAAATTTTGTGTTGGAAGTATGTAGATACATTACAGTGAATGGAGTGGACACTATTTTCTAAAGCTGCTAAAACTCCTCGTTTTCTAACCCTAGTTTTTACTTCCCTGCAAATTCTTCTTTTCCCACAATATTAGGTTACTTTTCTACTTGCACTCACTTTTACTTGTTGACTGGATTTTCTGTCAAATAAGACATCTAAAATTTTGAAAAACAGGAAGGGGTTAAGCTATTACGAAATTGGCCTGGGCCGAAAAACAAAGTGTCAAAAAAAAGAGGGAGACGAAAGAAATATGCATTGAAGCGAAAAGAAACTTTATACTATAAGTAAAAACGATCATACAGCATGACCTTAACCGGTTTTCTTATATGATTTAAAAATATTGTGAACGTGGAGCATGGAACCTTGACTGGCGAGCCTGTCCTAATCTGACGATACAACCAATATCGGAGAGCAGCGCAGATGGGACAGGTTCACCAGTCTACATGGAACCGAGAAAACTTGAAACAGCACTCCTATTACTAGGCCGTATCGGATAGAATTCATCAACCATGGAAAACGAAAATTTAGCTGCTTCCTTGGCAAGTTTAGAATGTTATTACATTAAATAAGAGCAAACATCTTACCAAATTTAGCGAAATATATCCAGTTCTCCGGTTTTCAAAATTTGTCAATAGAATGTAGCGGAACGCTAGCGTGACGTAATTTCGCCCCGCCTTTTTTGCATGCGCATTTTAAAGGTCAGAGTATTAATGTAGATTAAATCGGATGTAACTATTACACTCAATAATTAAAGAATATTCAATATGTTATCTTTACCAGATATCTCTTTTTGAGTTTGTTTCTACTTTTTAATCAGGGATCTATTTTAACCTAATAACACACCCGACAACTTTATCCCATCCGGTATAGGTAAACTTGCCGAAGTCACTTTCAAACTTCAATATCTCAAAAATACGATTTTTCCCAGATACTACACCTAGCTAGAGACCTAGATGGAGATCTGCTTTAGCGATCCAGGTCTATTTCAGGGGAAAACTTGCAGCAGATTTTGAGGTGCTCAAATCGCGGCTATATGCGGCAGATTAGCATGTTTTAGTCGTGTAGAACATTCGTTCGATTAACCGAACAAAAATTTGTTCAATTAATCTTCTCTCATTTCTCTATAATAGCTAGAACAATGAAACTTCATGGATGGATAGAGCTCACCAAATGGGAGTGCAGTGTACACGAAGCATAACTCTACCTAGCGTATATTTTGAGTTATTGTCCTTTGTTGTTTTTCATACTTTGTTCATACTTGGATCTTGTTCAATGCATATCTCTAAAAGTATATAAGCTATGATAATGAAACTTCATGGGTAGATAGATCTCATCAAGGGAAACGAGTGCACAAGAACCATAATTCTACCTGGCTTTTTTTTCAGTTATTTCCCTTTGTTGTTTTTCTTATTTAGATCTTGTCCGGAGCATATCTCTAAAAGTATTCAAGCTATGATCATGAACATTCATGGGTAGATAGATCTCATCAAGGGGAAGTGAAGTGCACAAGAACCATAACTCTACCTTTGGCTTATTTGTTGAGTTATTGCCCTTTGTTTTTTTTCATACTTGAATTTTGTCTGGAGCATATCTCTAAAAGTATTCAAGCAATGATTATGAATCTTCATGGGTAGATAGATCTCATAAAGGGGGGGTGCAGTGCACAAGAAACATAACTCTACCTTTGGCTTTCTTTTGAGTTATTGCCCTTTGTTGTTTTTCATACTTGAATCTTGTTCAGAGAATATCTCTTAAAGTATATAAGTTATGATAATTAAACTTCAGGGGTAGATAGATCTCATCAAGGATTAGTGCAGTGCGTAAGAACCATAACTCTACTAACTTATTTGTTGAGTTATTGCCCTTTGTTGTTTTTCATACTTTGATCTTGTCCGAAACAGATCTCTAAAAGTATTCAAGCTATGATCATGAAACTTCATGGTTAGATAGATCTCATCAAGAGGAAGTGCAGCTCAATAAAACTATGACTCTACTAACTTATTTTTTGAGTTATTTCCCTTTGTTGTTTTTCATACTTGGAACTTGTTCAGAGCATATTTCAGAAAGTATATTAGCTATGATCTTGAATCTTCATGGGTAGATAGATCTCATAAAAGAGAAGTGCAGTGTACAAGAACTTTAACTCTTCCTAGCATAATTTGAGATTTATTGCCCTTTGTTGTTTTTCATACTTGGATTTTGTCTGGATTATATATCTGAAAGTGTAATAGCTATGATCATGAAACTTCATGAGTGGGTAGATATCACCAAGGAGAAGTTCAGGTCACAAGAACCATAACTCTACCTGGCATACTTTTTGAATTATTCCCCTTTGTTGTTTTTCACATTTGATTTTGTTTTAAATTTCTCATGGTGACTATGGTTTTCAAAACCTCATGATAACAAGAAAACACCAGAACCATAAGTTATCATTGTGATTTGTTACTCTTTCTTGAAATTAGACTTAAATTTTAATCCCCTTCCCCAGTCAACAACCAGAAGTGTTACGGGCGCATTTTGTGACAATTTGCCACCTCGTTTAATATTACATTAGTAATATAAGACGAGAGTAAAAACTATGTAAATGGGTTAACAATACCGTAGCGCCTTTTTTATTTACCATGAAAGTAATATCATAATGAATGTAACGACGTCATTTCATAAACTGCGTTATACCTTTCGTGGTATATGAGAAATAAATAAATCCCCAAACATTCATCAATTCGTCAAAAAATGAGGAAATATAAAAAATTATATATCAAATTCGATTATTATGTAGAAATAATGTCCATTAAATATGAAAATACCTCAACACATTTGGTATTCTAGCACGATGCATAATGCCAATAAATAACGGTTAGAAAGAGAAAAAACAAGAGAAACTATATCGCTCGCTTGGGTAATATAACTCTAGGCTTTCTTGGGTTTATAAAAGATTTTCACCATCGAAGTATCTTGGGCAACGATATATACCGAATTTCAAAGCTCTATATGGACCTTGTGGTTTGAGAGAAGAAGATCTAATTCGTTACCATTGCAACGAAGCTTCTCATTGGATTACGATTCTTAAAAATATTTTAAAAGATCATGCCCGAACGATGAATATCATGAAGTTAGGTAAAAGGCCGAACGGACGCCGAACATTGGTCGATCTCAATAGCTCACACTGAACACTACAAACTTCAAGTGTGTTAAATCCATGTTCGGTATGGCTGCGAAATTGATCAATCGCTAGTCTAAAAAAAGGAATCAATCCACCAATCAAATTATTCATTTAGCCCGGAGTCGATCTTTGAACTACAAAGTTGTCCACCATTTTTGTGAAACATTTTGTTGGTTTAGCGACTGAAACGGTGTTTACGACGTTTAGATCGCCAACCAACAATTCTACTTTTTGTTACATACTACGTGCCATTAATTTTAGAAAGTAATGCCTTTTAAAATCTTAGTGGAACTCCCTGTCGAAGTCAATTTGTAAGAGTAAGTTTGCGGGACCTGCGATTTGTCAATTAACTGCATAAGTCATCAGTAAATTTGGACGGTTTACGTTTTTATGAATGAAATTGTTCTGAAGAGAATGTGAGTTTCCAAACACCACCAAGTAATTCATATACCTTTACTAAATCAAAGGACTGAAAGTACTGAGAAGTTGGAATGTGCTGAAAGGTTCATAATTGAGGAATTCGGTTCAAATTCATTTATTACTTTCCGCGTAAGCCTCCCTCCTTTAAACTTAAACTAGCATTCCCATTCGTGTACATATGTGTGTGAAAACACAAAAACATAAATCCATATACAGAAATCAAAAACAAGCATTGTCTTTACCCATTTCAAGACAGTGACGCTTTTAAATGACCCTCATTATTAAGGCTTTGGAAAACATTGTGGAAAATGAAGAAATTGCTTTTTACAAGCAATTTCTTCATTATCCACAATGTTTTCTGTCAAAAAAGACCAGGATTTTAAAGATTTCATCAACTTACAATTGTCGTCCGCTACTTCTTTGAATTTGGACTGGTCTAAAATTTTATCGTGTTGAAATGGGTTATAAGGTCGTGTCACGCAAAGCAAAATTAGAATTTTAAAGCATAACATTCTCCTTTTGATCAACTGTAATACGTGAACTCCTTTTAGATTCTTGAAAACAGAGAGTAACAGCTTCTACAGTAAGAAATTAAGGACCTCGATGATTATTTGACCCTCAACTCGGCCAATTCTGTAACGATCATACTAAACTCACGTAGATTTTCACTTCAAGTTTATGAGTATACGTGGAAATTTGCGGAAATGCGCGGAATCTTGTTTCAGGGTGATCGATTTGAAATACCGATTTAGACTTTAAAAATTAAAAAAAAGGACGTTAACGTTATTGTTTGCACATGGCAGTTTTGCTCTTTTCCTAAAAATTCCTAAAATATGATGAAGATAGTATTAAATTATCTTCGGCGCCTTCGCGCAATTTCCTTATTCGTTATTCGGCTTTATAACCGCAAAAGATCTTAAGTAAAAAGGACCAAGCTGAAAGCTAGATGACACTTGTTAAAGGTTTGATGTCTTATTATTGATTTAAACTTGTAAATAACGACATAACAAAGCGTAATTATTTAGTAAATAAGTAGAAACCGGAAGTTGATATGTTTACATTGTAATTTTCAAAATCTTCTACTTTCGTTTTGCATCTATTTGATGTTTATTGAGTAAAAGCTGTAAATCCCACAATAACCGCGTTTGATTGATGCCTACGACCCCCCTTAATCGCTCTAGAATGTTTTAACGCACTGGGCGGCGTGATTATTGTAAAAATGCATTTGCCACCTGAGCCATATCTATCTTTGGTCACATGACTACCACATGTCACACGGGATCACGTGACGGCGAATAACAAAAAAGAAATTACTGCGCTGATTATTACCTTATTTTTCAATAATTTAAAGCAAACTAAAGCATGTTTAGAAGTCTCTAAACGAATTTTTATATAATCCTTTACATGTGCCATATTAGTGTCTTCGGCTACAACTAACTGGTTGTTCTAGGCAAGTTGAGGTGAGAAGTAACCAGAGGTGTATTCCTATCTAAGAGATCACGCGATATGTGTTATCAAGAAACCCGAAATGAAATTGTCTTGTGTTAATCTTGCGGTTTTGTTGAATTAAAGTTGGAATTGCTCCGCATTCCAACTTAAAAACTGAAAAAATAGAAATGTGTCAGATACACAGACGCCCCCACTTCAATTCGTGTCACATGACTTTCAGTTGTGATCTTGATCTTGGGAGTATCCAACCGAACTTTGCGCATGAAATTAGTACTCACAAAGATGAACAACTGTGCCAAGTTATATCGAAATCCATCTATTAACATAGAAGATATACTCGGGTCAAAAATACACCCACCCACACAACACCCACCTACTCTCTTTCTCTCTTTCTCCTTCTCTCTCTTATTCTCTTTCTTTCCACCTTTCGTCCTTTCTTTCTCTTTCTCTCTCTTTCCCTCGCTCTCTCTCTCATTCGCCAAAAACATGCATTCGGTCATACACGAACAGAGGTAATTCTATATGCTCGTAATAATAACATGTTGGGAGCTAAGAAATAGCATCAAACAAGCAAATATAAATACGTTTTGATTGTTATCATCTACATGTAAAATGTATGCGTCCCAACATCAGCATGATACAACGGTTAAAGTATAAAGAGAAAGAAAAATCGGTATTATGTTCCAGAGACCCATCCGGCCATGTTCGATGCTGAAGGCCAAAAAGCTGAAAAAGCTAGAAGTCAGGGAATTTTTCCTTGCTTTCACAGTAATAACATAGACTTTTTTAGGGAATACGATTTTTCCATTGGTTCTTTTTCGTATAAAAATAGATTTCGCCAACTCATAGGGAATATTACAACAGTTTCTTTTTCTATCTGTTGTTATCGGGTTCGAGAATCGTGTGTAGGTATTTTTTCATTGGATGAGAACGAACATTTTATTATATACCTTTTCGGACATGACATTGAGACAATTATCTTAAATGATTAAGAAATAACCAACTTTCCGAAAAAACCCGAACGTCAATACACAAAAAAGTAGTCCGTGTTTAACGAATACGGTTTTTAGCACACGCCGAATACGGATTTTTTTCTGTCGAGTTTTATGAGATAGTCAGATTTTAATTCATATCATTTATAGGTATATAATAAATACGTTATATATGTATTTAAGAAATGAAGATAATGTTTTTTTTTGTGTGTGTGTTTTCTTGATGGTATAAATATTTTAAATTATATTTTACAAATCTTTATATGATTTGTTTGTTTGTTTGAATGGGGTTTTACGCCGCTTTCAATATCGCGGCGGCTGGAGCAACTAACAATGGATTCCTGGTATTTCTCACACCAGTACCACCATCACATCCTTTCCTAGCCTCCAGCTGCTATCACACATAGGTCTACGATTATCGACCCATTGGTGGGAGACAAATAGTCGGAAAGGATGAGTGCCGCCGTCGGGGATCGAACCCGGGACCTCTAGATTGACAGTGCGACGCGCTACTAACTGCGCTATGACGGCGGCTCTTATCTTTATATTAAGCGGAATCATACATAAATATGATAAAGTTTAAAGTGCATATCTAACCGAAAATGAATATTACTCTTAATTTCTCATATTTCAATTCCGTCAAGCAAAACAAAGAAAACTTATTATATACCTATAAAAGATATGGATTGAAATCTGGCTTTCTAATACAACTCGACAGAAAAAAAAAACATATTCGGCGTGTACCAAAAAACCGTATTCGTCGAGTACATGTACCGTTAAATACGGAAAACTTTTTTGTGTATTGACGTTCGGTTTTGTTCGGAGAGTTGGTTATTTCTTAATCATTTGAGAGAATTTTCTTAATGTAATATCCTAAAAGGTAAATAATAAAAGAAATATTACAACAGTGTGTTATTCTATTTGTTGTATCGTGTTCTCGAATCGTGAGTAGGTATTTTTTTATTGGATTCGACCTTTGGTATCATCCAATAAAAATACCTACAAACGATTCTCGAACACGATAACAACAATAAGAAAAACACACTGCTGTAAATATCCCTATATCTTACAATTTTTGAGAGAAGGTTTATGGATCTTTGTGCTCAAGCATACACAATAGTTGCGTATTTATATTTTGTTCATGGGTGTATAAGAAATCAGCCAATCAAAACACTTGAATCTTGGTAGACGAAACTAAAATTAGATAACAAGAGGATTAGAATTTATCAAAATACATGTACTTGTCTTAATCCATTCCCACTTGACAGATTTTTAAACTTTTGTAAAAAAGAGAGGATACAGACGACAACACGAAATTGATTTAAATTGAAAAATAAGGGAAATATGATGTAGAAAAACTTTGGAGAAAAGAAGAAATTGTTTTTACAAAAGGTTTCCATCGCAATATTTTCTCTGCGCGTAAAAAGAAAACAAAACGCGGAATTGTGTGGTAATGGGTTAAATGCCACTTTCTCTAATTTGCGTAGACAATTTGATTACAGCTAAAATCTTTGGATAACTGATATAGTTAGAAACTAACGCTATTTGGGGCCTTTATTTACTTGTTAACATTAAAACATTCATTGTACCTGAATACCTGTTTACAAATTAATTCCATGTATACAAGAGGTCTAACCTGTAACTCTTATGCTTCACACATCGAACTATTCTATATACAATCTTACTCAGGTGAGCTTAAAGCAAGTCTTGTAAAAATCTCATTCATGTTGGACTGTGCTTGGACTCACTTGAACGATTTCTTATCTTTTTTTTTATTATTTATTTAATTTTGCTGTGAAAAGACTATAAATCAACTTTTTTTTAACTTGACAGGTAATCTATGGCTATATTTTTTACTATATGTATTTCATGCTTGAAACCGCTTTCAAGCCCAAAACTCATTTTCCCATGACATTTCTAACAAAAACTAAGATGTCATTTAAAACAATTGGGCGATAATGTATTAACAATTCATTCAGAATTATTACTTAAAACAAACAAATGAACGATATTGTATATCTTTTAAACCTTCTATCATAGAAGCTTTAATTCAAAATAAAAGAAGGAATATCAATAGGACCGCTTTGAACATACCTATAACCTATTGAAACTTGATCCGCTTTTCTATATTTTATGCAGTGGAGTATGGCTACCCCACTACGCGGTATATGACTGGTATGCTGAGTTCCGAAATTATTTATTTTTGAATCCCGCAGTTGGTAAGCGAAGCGAATCACAACTTCTTGTATCAAATCTGCTGAGCGTATCGACTTGTAGCGTTCCGACCGGCTAAACTGGTAGCCCGCTGTTTGTGAGAGCGATCGATAGATCTAGGGGCAGTAACCCAGTCAATCCGAACGGCGAGTTACTCAATTTTATTGTTTACAACGTACAATATACTATGATTTCAGGACACGTCTTAATTTACAAAATGCGATATACGCAATGTATGAACAATAATGAATTCTAAAAAATATGCCCTTCTAAAGTATTAAACTGGTTTGTGGATACGATCTATTAATTGATAGATAGATTGAATGGAGTTTAACGCCACTTCTAACAGTCTATCGGTCATATCGAGACTGCTGGAACACCTAACAATGGATTCCTGGTATTTCTCACACTAGTACTACCACTGCATCCTTTCCTAGCCTCCCTCTAGCTGGTCATCCCACTTAGGTTTACGATTATCCACCCTTTGGTGGGAGAAAATGTTGGAAAGAATATTTGCCATAACCGGGGTCGAACCCGTGACTCCCGTGATTAGAAGTCTAACGCGCTACCAACTGCCCCATAGCCGCGGCACAGTAAATTGTAATGGTTTCCCTAATTGATACTTGACATTTGATATATACACAACTTCACTTCAACGGAGATAAAATGCCACTTGCTTACAAAAAAATAATAATTAAAACCACACATTTAGCGTCTGTGTTGTTCTACATGTAATTCGAGCGTTCTGATTGGTTGAAAAAAACATTATACCTCCATGAACAAACTTTTGAGCACGCAGCCATTTTGTACACTTCCACACAAAAAAAGTTCCATACAAAAAAGTATTAAAATTTGTAAAAGTGTTTGCTTTTTTCGCCCGATGTTATTATATTGTAAGAAATGACGAGATTTTTTTCATGGAGGTGTGAAGCGGGTTCATTCATAATTGTGATCATGTTTTTTCGGTTCATACCTCCATGAAAACAAAACATATTCTCTTCATCTCTTAAATGAAATTTGAAACATTTGAATTGTGTCAAGGCCTTTAACCTATTTTCAGTTTATTTATGATTTTCTTCTACAATACTGAACTCTTTATTCAACCATTTCATATGTACAATCAAATAAAATAAACCAAAAAGGAGCAAATATACCAAGTGAAAGACGACAACAGAATGAATATAATAAACGAGAAAAGAAATCTCAAAAAAATATTTAAAGAGAAAAAAAATTTGTATTCGAACTGACGTTCCAGTCCTGAAATTTATTATAGGATTTGCAATTGCATTCTATCTACCTGAGTTGTGTACTCATATCAATATTATGTACGGACTACAGCTTATTTTACAAGACAAGAATGAAAAGTAAACGCCATAAAAAGTTTAATGATAATGACATAAATAAAAGCGAGGGGCTAGAGCAAAAACATAATATGGGTCTATACATTGTATAGACCCATACTATATTTTTGCTCTTACCCCTCCATATGACTTTACATGCAATGTTGGGTCGTTTATGGGTAGATGTATATGAAATATTAAGTTACAGTATAGATCCGAAACTTTGTAGTGGATCTAAGCTGAGCAGGAACATTCTTATATTTAGAATGTTCTTAATAGCGAGGATCAAATGCAAAATTTGGATCAATACTACACCACACTATTTATCTTAATATACAACCTACAATTCTCACATTCCAAACGTATAATTGCTCATACCAATTACATTGAAATATACGTTTTCTAAATATAACGTCCTCTCATTATAACGTTATGTCTTAATGTTACGGTATGTTCCAAAGGAATGACGTAAATCGAACACCGATATATGTTGAGCCGTATTTGACACTGCCAGATATAATTTTATTTTGTCGTGTCCGTTTCTTCCTTGTGACATGTATGTAACCAAAGTGGAATGAGCAGCTGGATGCTCGGTAAGGATGAAGTGGTTCGAGAATTAATTTTGTTCACAGAAAGAATTTTTTTCTATCAAACAGGTAGTACAACCATTATTCTATTTCAGAACAAAAACACAGTCTCGAGATATGAAAACATTCGGACAAAGGCTAGACAATGGACCAATCGCAGCTCATTGTGATAAAATTTTCATGTCGTTCGATAGTTGATCAATCGCTGACGCCGCAAACCTTTTGCCTAGCCCCCATGACTCCAACAGAAAGTCCCGTTTCGATTTTAAACGGCGTTATTTTGCAAAATTTATGACACGTAGCATGTAACAAAAAGGTAGAATTATAGTTGGTTGGCGACCTAAGCGTCGTAACTACAGCTTGAAATAGTTGTAGTTACCACGTTTAAGTCGTCAAACCAACAAAAAAGGTAAACAAAAATGGTGAACAACCTTGGAGTTCAAAACTCATTTCTGTTCTAAATGAATGATTTCATTTGTCGACTGGTTATTTAATTGACAGCCGCGATTGGTCAGTCGTAGGGCCATTGAACGTATGTATTGACCGCTATTCAGGGTCAAAGCATTTAAGTAACTTGTTGACCGCATTACCGATTGCTATGACCACTGCCATTAACACGAGTATACCAGTCCAAAAGAACAGAATTGCGGACCAGCCGAGCTTATCAAAGCGTACCAGGCAAATAAAGAAGGCAATGCCGGCCAAAATCTCTGAAAAGGAAAGAAAGAGAGATTTTATTTACAATAACTTACATAGCATGAAAATAACAGAAGAAATCAAATATTTGTTTTTTTCTATGTACTATGGTCGAAAGACGCAAAGAGGAAAGTAAAGATTGCATATTGCATACAACATAGGCTTACTACAGGTCGTTATCGGTAAGTACTAACGGACGAAAGTGTATAATCGTTTCTATAAAATTGCTTTCGTAGCATTTGCCTAAATGAGCGACGCCCCGAGAACACGGTTCATTGTTATGAGGGTTAGTGAATGGACTGCTGAGAGCCTCGCCTGGTTCTTTAACGTGCTTGGTAGATAGAACCGTCGCATAGGTTTCATACGAAAGGCAACTAGTATTTCAGTTAGGTCGAGCAAGAGATCGAACACGTGATCTCGAGGCTTGAATCGTTGACTTGTATGCATAGGCTGATTTATTGATCTGGTCTTGACCATTGTGCAGCGTATCTAATCAGACTCGTGAATACGGAAACAAATGTCGTTCATAAAGGAAACCGTGACTCTGTGTAAAGTATTTCACTTGTGCGAAAGCTGTATACTAGGTCTGATAGACAGAAGTTCTGAGTTCGAATCTTTGCAGTATTGGCGAGACAATAATTAACATGCAAAAATTAAGTACTATTTTCGCTCGGATAGGAGCCTCAATTTATCATTAGTGAAACTATTTTCGCTGACTGATTTTTTTCTAAACATAAATGTACTAGTGCATACCATTTGATATTAGGAGATTACATATAATATGAGCACATGCGTGACATTTCCAACCATTACATATGTGCGCCAAGTAAAGACTCAGATCTTCACTCTGCGCTCTGTAGATAGATACTGACCTAAAGCTTCTTTAAACTATCAACGAATGTTCTAATTGCCCCGAATGGCTGTCCATGGTGCCCAATGTGTGCGAGTCACGTAGTAAGCTGCTGACTGCGATGTGAAATTCTTTGCGTAGAAAATGAGTTTGATATTTGCGTGCAATAAAAAAAAAGAGATTTATCCGGGGAATTGCAAGTGCTATGCCAAGGAGTCAAGATAAATTTTTAATTCATTTGAAAGAAATTGGTCAGGATCAGGTCAAATTATATCAACTATAAATGTAGTTTTCGTTGATACAATGGTTGTGTATATTCTGATGTAAGTGGTCAGGGAATACCGGATTTTTTTTTTACACGAGTCATCGATAAACAGATAAAAACGAGGCTATGCCGAGTTTTTATCTGTTTGAGATGACGAATTGAATATTCTGATGTAGACGGTATTCAAAATGTGGTCATGGAATACCGAATATATCAAACGAGTCATCGATAAACAGATCAAACGGGGCTATACCGAGTTTTTATCTGTTTTAAATGACGAATTGAATATTCTGATGTATATGGTATACAATGAGTGGTCAGGGAATACCGAATTTATTACACGAGTCATTTATAAACAGATAAAACGAGGCTATACCGAGTTTTTATCTGTTTTAAATGACGAATTGAATATTCTGATGTAGACGGTATACAATTAGTGGTCAGGGAATACCGAATTTATTACACGAGTCATTTATAAACAGATATAAAGGAGACTATGCCGAGTTTTTATCTGTTTTAAATGACGAATTGAATATTCCGATGTAGACGAAACAGGGAATACCGAATTTATTACTTGAGTCATCTATAAAAATATATATACGAGGCTATGCCGAGTTTTTATCTGTCTATAGATAACGAACTGAATAAATTCGAGATTTCATTAAAACGCATAAAATATCCTTTTTGAAATACGACCGTTTTTTTTTTTTTTTTTTTTTTTTTTTTTATAAATCACTAGAATAAATATCATTCATCGATATATGATATCCTGCGAACCCTATAACCCCGTTTAAGAATGGCGTCTTTACAAGCATTTTAGCAGCAATAAGAATGTGTTACCATAGGCTTCGAGTCTATTTAAATAGTTATTACATTAGTGATATACCACCCGAATAATATCAAGACATTGCAATTTAGGGCCGTAGGTCATATCATAAACATTTTTACCGGTTGGGATTGAGAGATGAAATGAGATGGAAATGAGAGAAAAAGTTATACTAACGTAATATGTAAAAGATGACAGCCATAAATATTGCTACCGCACTTTCAAATACGTCGCTGCAACTTCTCTTTTTGCAACACAACACCAGATAGATTAGCCCTATAATGACGCTACCAAGCATTGAAGTCAGGCACATGTAGAATACTTCTTCATTAAGGACTGAAGTAAATCAGACAAGAATAATCATTAAAAATTTAAAAGCTGGTTAAACTATTTTCTTACAATACAAGTACAAGAGGATGCGTTTTTCCATCTACTAAATATACAAGGTATAAAGGTCCTATTAACTTTCCGTTCTGCAATTAAAGGATCGCCTCTGTCAATAAGAACAAATTGATTCACCAATCAAATCATTCATTGCGACCGAAAATGGCCTCTGAACTACGACGTTATGTGACATTTATATGAAGCATTTTATTGGTTAAGCGACATGAAAATAGTATCTACAGCTCACTCAAGCTGTATTTACGACGGTTAGGTCGCCAACCGACTATTTCAAAAGTTCATACCTCTGTGAAAACAAAACTCTGTTCATTTCTCTAACGGTGCAACGTCAGTGTGAATTCACTTTAAGTAAAGCAGTCCAAGTTCTCCCCACGTCAACCCGTTGCAGGTCCCGTATTCAGACTCGGGGGGACGGGGTAGACAGCTCGGCATCTCGGGTGTATGGGGAAATGAAAGAAGTCCAGAAGTCAAAGTCAAGAGCTCAATAGAGTGTTTAATTTGGCGGCATCCGTCGTGAACATTGATGGGAGTACTTAAAGCTACGATAATTAGACAGTAAACGTGAAACAACGAAATAGAATTTTTACGCTAATAACCTAGTCCGGTTACCTTTATGCGATGAAAGCGCTATATAAGATACACACTCATGCCCATTTCGAATTACGTTTTTTTATGAAAGCGCTATTCAATAAATATACTCACGCCAATTCTTTGACAAATAGATTCACGCCTATTTCGAATAACGTTATTTGAAGAAAGCGCTATTTGATTAATATAGTCACGCCCATTTCGAATTACGTTATTTTATGAAAGTGCTATTTGGTAAATATACTCACGCCCACTTCGAATTAAATTATTTGATGAAAGCGCTACTTGATAAATATACTCACGTCCATTTCGAATTACGTTATTTGGTGAAAGCGCTATTTGATGAATATACTCACGCCTATTTCGAATTTCGTGATTTGATGAAAGCGCTTTTTTATAAATATACTCACGCCCATTTCGAATTACGTCTTTTGATGTAAGCGCTATTTGATAAATATACTCGTGTCCATTTCAAATTACATTATCAACTGGTTATTTTTGATATGACAATCCTCTCACTCGAATGTGTTGTTATGCGTTAGAAATACTTGTCCTTCGGACTCGTTTTTCAAACCTAACAACGCATCCACGGATGAGATTTCTCATATCCAAAATAACCAGTTGATTTATTTATCATATTCGAAACAGTTTTATTTCTAAATCGTTATCTATTTCAATCATATTCCTCATCTACGGCCCTGGGAACCGTGCTCATTAATATCAACGAATTTTCTTTTCAATAATTTCTGTTCGCCATCTAGGATTGCCTTTCCTAGTGGGCGAGGGTTTTATTTATTTTCTTTTTTTTTTAATGAAAAGTCCGTATTTTTAGACACTAAGACATTTGCAGTGTCAGGCACGAAAATGGTTTGGACGAAACAATTACTGTATCTAAGGGCAACCATCTTATTGTCGATCTAAATTTCGAACATCGGTCGACCATCCAAGACTTACACTTAGACAGGATCATAGGATATGCAGTCTTTGATCACTCAGTCTCCTGACTTGGGCATACAAAACAAGCTCATGCGGGTTAGGTTTTGATGTCTATCACTTTAACTGCAATATCATCAGTATTCGAGGTCTGGAATTATGTTGCACGTTACGGACAAGAAGCCATTTGTTTGAGATGATCAGTAATAACACAAACATCCAGCGTCGTTATTGTTTAAAACCAGTCATTGACAAAGCGGTTAGTTTTGTGTTGTAGAAATGTTCGTTAATTGCTTCTTATTCTTCTGTTTATTAATTGTTTTTTTAGCCTAAGAAATTGAATATGAGGTCACCGAGCGAGCTGGCCATTTCGATATTATTACATTATTTGATACAAACACTATTTGATAAAAAATACTCACGTCCATTTTTGTCAAACAACGGACCAATATCACAGTCAGTAGTGTTATTCGAGTATGTACAGCCCCAGGCAGGAGCGAAAAATCCAATAACCTGGCAATAAAATTTTCAAAGTGTTATCAAACATTACGATAACAACAACAAAATTTCTACTAAAACTATTTCCAAAAAATTCTCATAATTTTTATAGTGATCATTATAATACAAATAAAAGGGCCTATATCAACCTGAGACAATTTTTATCTATCAAATTGAAGGCCCATTATCACTTGTTTCTTTGAGAAATAATATGCGAGGATAGATTTTATAAGCGTGAATTAATGATATTAATATTAATAAATCAAAGGACTGAAAGTCCGAGAGCGGTTTTGCTGGCTTATCAGTAACCGTGCTCAATAATGCCAACAAACATCATCAAGATGAGTAAATAAATCGTACACCTAAGTTGGGTGAGCAGCTGCAGGAGGCTCGATAAGGATGTAGTGGTAATACTGGTGTGAGAACTACCAGGAATCCATGGTTAGGAGCTCCAGTCGCCCCGATATAACTGAAATACTATAAAAAGCTGTGCTAAAACCTCATTTAATCATGACCGAAATCACTATTTTGATTTAATCACAACGTTTTCTTTACTATTATTTCATCAGTGCGTGAAATTTGTGGTTGTGTGGTAAAAGGTTAAATGATAAAAGATAAAGCAATCAAAGCTAACATTTAAATTCTTTTTGCATTGAGCATATTATTATAACAATTGAAGTACTACATGTCCGTTTCAAAGATATAGTTGAATCCGAGAGGTAAAATGGTGTTTTAAATAGGCGCTTTAATCGCAACTATGGATTGTAACTTGTAACATATACTGCGTTTACGGGGTGTTAATTTGTTCAGACCTACCAGGTCAAAATTAACAGACAGAATTAGACGTTCGTTTACATGTATTCGCCTATTCTACTAACCACTGAAATAGATTCTTGAATCTATTTTGAAACGCGAGGAAAATATTTCTCTCGGGTAGACAATTCATTAGACAATTTACTATGGATATATTGACTCGAAGTTTTAAATAGTTTTCCTTGATATCATGATTAAAAGTAGGCTGTTTGCATTTAGCAAGTAAGTTATTTTCTTCATCAGCGATGAAACAAGATGGTCGCGATCACTTAGATTTTCACTTCAAGTTTTTGAGCATGCGTGGAAATGAGCGGAAATGCGTGAAAACTTGTTTCCGGTTGATCGATATAAAATACCGGTTTTGTCCTACAAAACCGCTAAAAGGCAGAACAAAATCAAGGTTCAACATGCTGTCAGTTAAAGTAAATGGCTGTTGTAATTAAAAAAAGTCTCTATAAAAAGGTGAAGGATCGCAATAGTCAACAGAAAAAGCGATTGACCAATAATTCGATTCGTTTTGACCGCAAGTGCTTTATTTTTTATTTTAACTCTTTCAAGCTTTCCCAAATTTTAGACTTGCCAAAATACAAAGAAGTTGCAGATGACAATTAAAGGTACGTGTAATTTGAAAAGTAACCAACGTACAGGGTAGAAAATATTCTGGAAAAAGAATCAATTGCTTGTTAAAAGCAATTTCTTCTTTTCCCACAATATTTTCTCAAGTATAAAAAACACAACGACGTAATTACCAGGAATTGTACAGGAAAGGGTAAAAGTAAGGAGAGAAATTATCTAGACTGGTGCCACCGTCGACTTGAACAGGGGATATTTTAAAGTCGACAGCGATACCAGTTTAAAAATTGAGCCTGTCTGACGGGTCTATGTTTGTTTGTGGCCCAATCATTCCCTTCTTTACTTGTAATACATGTAGTTTTCTAAATTTCATTCGGTACCATCTTTGCCAGATTGTAAAACAGAGCGACATGTTACTTGAAATGCCTCTTTTTATGTATAATTCATTCAGGTAAAATAGTAGTATTGTTGAATTACTTTCATTATAATAATTTTCAAATGGTTTAAGAGTCACCGGCCCTCAAATTGAAAAATAGTTTATTTCACCAATTCCAACAAAAATCAAGCTTTTTGATCCCATACACGTAAAATAATAGCTTTGGAAACCATTATGGGCAATGAAGAAATTGCTTTCAACATGTAATTTCTTCTATGTATACAAAATTTTTTACCGTTTACCTATTGCCACACAATTCCTCTTTTTCACGTCCCTCAAGTCTAAAAAGCTTGAGAAAACATTGCGGAAAATGAAGAGATTGCTTTGTCAAACGATTTCTTCATTTTCCACATTTTTCTATCCAAAGAGACAAAAAAAATAAATCCACGAAACCTGAAATTGTCGTTTGTAGCTTCTTTCAATTTGGACCAGTCTAAATCCTTATTGTGTTAGAATTGGTTTAAGGCGTAGACTTTTTGAATTCTCCCATATTGAAACTGTTGTCTACAGCTTCTTTCAATATAAACCATTTTAAATTTTTGTCGACTGGTAATGGTTAAACCTGACCATAAATTACCTTACGCCTTTCTGGAACTGTTACCTACGTGACATTCTCACTGCATAAGATATTCGTTTATGAAATTGACCGATCGAAGCTGTCAATAAAAAATCAACGAACCAATCAAATCTTTCATTAAGACAGGAAATGAACTTTGATTTCCATGATTGGCCGACATTTATGTGATGCGTTTTTTGCTGGTTTAATTGCGACTTAAACGACGTAATTACAGCTTATGTTATCCTTTCATGTTCAGTCCCTAGTTTTTACGGCCCTGTGAATTTATAATAGAGAAAACATTGTAAAAAAAGAAGAAATTTCTCGTAACAAAAAATTTCTTCTTTTGCTACAATATTTTCCACCCAACTCAATGATTACTTTCAAAATAAACGCACTTTGAATTATCGCCTCAAATCCTTTAAATTTGGACCGGCATACAATTTTGAAAAACAGGAAAGGGTCAAGCAATCAATACAACGTTTAAGTCCCTAACCAACAATTATTTGCTCAACGGTACCGGCCATAAAATTTAGAAAACTAACGCCTTTAGATATTTGATAGGAACTTCCTGTTGGAATCAGTGGGCGGGGTCATTAATTTCTTAAATATAATTAAGATTTTATTCATACTTCTGTATGATTTTCCTTTGAGACAAGTTCAATACAGTCAGGCCGCGATACACCGACCATCGTTATATCGGCAAACTCAGTTAACGACAAAAAACGCTGAGAACAAACCTCACCTAACGTATTTTTGACCCGTTTGAACGGCATATTCAAGTACCGACACCGACGGACATTTGTCGGAACAAATCTTCGAAATTTAATGAATTTTGCTTCGGAATTTTCTCAGCCCATGTTTTACGGTTGTTGACATGCCTCAAAGGGTGTCGTAAAATTCTTTTTCCGCAGTTGTCGTAAACAATATAGGTTACACAATAGACTCGATTACACCTACTGATTAATAGGGAACTTGGGCTTGACGTCATCAGTCATGTGATTTTAATTGGTTGGCATAAGTTGTTGTTGTCGGTATAAGATGTTGTTGAAAATTTTGACATACCGGCGCGAAAAATCGATAACGATGGTTGTGACATGCTGTGTTATTAATTGTACAAATAGATTTGACAAAGAGAACCCCGATAAGTTTTACAGGATACCAAAACTCCCACTGGAGAGGCGAAACAGTTGGATTTTGGCGATTAAACGGGCCGACGACGGGGTGGGGCATGGGAACCGTCAGAATACCATAGGGTCTGTTCCAGACATTTCATTACTGGTAAGCTTCATCGTCATTTAGTTTAAACCATTAAATATGATTACGATGTCATGATAATTATAATTACAATTATAATTACCCAATTTATCTGCATTGTGATGGTTGAAACGACCCTAACACTCCGTGTGTGCGATCGTTATATTTTTTAACAAGATCGGTGGTGTTTGCAAATACGTATTTCCTTGCGAGCATTTATGAAACAGAAACCACATGACATAGAAATTGCGGACAAGCTAATCCGTTTCTTAATAATTTGGCCTTTAGATTAAAAGTTGAAAGGATGAGTGCTGCCGTCGAGGATCGAAACCGGGACCTCTAGATTGAAAGTCCGACGCGCTACCAACTGCGCTATGACGGTGGCAACTGAACTTAAGACCACTTTCTTTTAGAATCTTTGTGCTTAATAGATAGCTTGTCCATATTATTGGTGTGTCAGTTAGAATTTAGGACTTGTAGTTGTATCATCTGATAGTAAGGCATTCCACTGAAGCCAAGTTTTATAGTTCAAAAGAGCACTTCCCTATTAATATCCAGGTGTAATGGGTGTTGCATTGCTTAGAATCCATGGACGCTCTCTTGTAAGCATTTATGCATTTGGACCAAAACTGCTTTCATCTGGAGTTCTTTTTCAATCTGTTAACAGGTGAAGGGTACTTTAAGAATTTTCATACAACAAGTCAGTTATCAATTGCCATGTACTTGAAAAAAGATTAAGAAACCATGATTAGTCCCTCTTTTTATAATTCTAAGCTTGTCTTTTTTCACCTAATAGGTCATAAAGATAGTTTAATGTAGATGTCCGAAGGAAAACAAAATAGTCTCTTCTCTAAGAGGCCGCAGCCATAGCGCAGTTGGTAGCGGGTCGGACTCTCAATTGACCAATCGCTGGCCCCGGCCACCAACGGCGTTGGTGACGCCCACCGACTCCAACAGGAAATCCCGCTTCGATTTTTAACGGCGTTATTTTGCAAAATTTATGGCCAGTATGATGTAACAAAATAAACAAAACGGTTGTTTGGTTGGTGACCTAAACGTCGTAACTACAGCTTGGATAAGCTGTATTAACGACGTTTAAGTCATCAAACCAACAATAAAGGTTAACAAAATGGCGGCCAATGTCGGAGTTGAAAAGCTGAGGTCCGGGCTGAATAGATCGTTTGATTGGTCGGTCAATTCTTTGGGTGACAGCCGCGATTGGTCAATTATGAGGCCATGAGTATTGGTAGTACTGGCTTGAGAAATACGGGAAATCAACGGTTAGGCGACCAAACCGTCGCGATATGACTGAAATACTGTTAAAAGTGGCGTTAAATCCATTTAAAATAAATGAACAGATCGTCTCGAATAGGGAAGGAAAGTGACCTACCTGACACATAGGTGCAGCTATAACTAAAAAACGCGTTAAAGCCCAAAACACAAGCACACAACAGCAACTCATTGTTTAATAGACCTATTCCAAGAAATCTAAAAAAAAAAAAATAAATAAATTAAAGAAAAATATCTAACCAAATCTTTTTGTAAGTCAAAGGCGAACGAATTCCTGAAAGATAAAAAGCGATCAATCATAAGGTTATAAGGAAATGATTTATTTTTAGTGACGTCTATCAAAAACGAGCGTTCTGATTGGTCGAAAAAAATATTCATAACACCGTGAAAAAATTTTGAGCACGCAACGATTTTGTTTGCTTCCGCACAAAATAGTCCAATAAAAAAGGTATCAAAATTTGTTTCTTTGCTTTTTTCACTCGGTGCTTTTAAATTATATATAAGAAATGAAGAGAATATTTTTTTTTGTTTTCATGGAGGTATGAACCAAAAAACCTAATCACACTATTGTATGAATCCAATTCGCGTATATACAGTGTGATTTAGGTTTGTCGTTTCATCTCTTAAATAGACGGAAAGCTGGCCTCGCCCAATGACTCCGTTGGCGACATCCACATTTGCCGACGTGTACGTAAAGCATTTTGTTGGTTAACCCTTTCCTGTTTTGCGGAATTTAGACCCGTCCAAATTCAAAAGTTAAGGAGACGAAAACTTAAAGTTGAATTTATTTGAAAAGTAACCATTTAGTAGGGTAGAAAATATTGTCGAAAAAGAAGAAATTGCTTGTTACAAGCAATTTCTTCTTTTTTCCACAATGTTTTCTCAATTATAAAATCAAAGGGACGTAAAAAACAGGGATTAACCAGGAAAGGGTTAAGCAACTTAAACGTCGTAACTAAAGATTGTGTAAACTTTACTCTTTTGTATCATGGTTCTGACTATAAATTTTGAAGAAAAAAAATGACGTTTGATATAGAATCGGAACTTCCTGTCGGAGTCAATGTGCTAGGCCGGCGACCCGTCAATTGACCAATCGCTGGCCCCGCCCATTGACTCCGACATGAGGTCCCGCTTCGGTTTTAAACGACGTTATTTTGAAAAAAATAATGGACAGTAGCATGTAACTTGCAAAAAAGTAGTAAAGTTGGTCTGCGTATTTTTTATTTGTTGTTGTTGTTGTTGTTCTATGTTAAGATTGGTAACGCCTATGCGCCTCGGTAGGGCGTCAGTTTATATGTGATTCCCTCACAGTGAGAATTCGGTAAAATAATCACTTACAACTGGATAAAAAAACTTAGTTGCTCAAATGAGCATGAAGTGCTCGGACTGAGTTATTTTGATCGGCCATTGTTCGCCACCCGTCCGTTCCCAAATTGACCAATCGCTGGCCCTACCCAATGGCTCTAACGGGAAGTTTCACTTCGATTTTAATGGCGTTATTCTGCAAAATTTGTGGCCAGTAGCATGTAACAAAAAAAAGTAAAATTGTTATTTGACGACCTAAACGTCGTAACTGCAGCTTGGATAAGCTGCAGTTACGATTTTTAAGTCATCAAATTAACAAAAGTGATTCACATAAATGGCGGCCAATGTTGGAGTTCAAAGACCACTCCCGGTGTAAAAAAAAAGATGGTAGATTGATTTCTTGATTGACAGCCGCGTTTTATCATGATCAATTGAAAAAAAAAAAAAAAAAAAAAAAAAATCCGCTCCTCTCCCAAATAACGACGTGGTTTCAACCACACTTCTCAAAAATAATTCTTTGGCAATACTCTTTCGGAAGAAATTGAAAAAAAGTAATCCGTGAATAACTACAAAGATTTAATCAATTCTGCAAGTTAACCTAGTGTTGGGTGATCCCGCATTATTTATAGGAATAAAGAAAAAAATCGCTAAAAGAATATTCTCCTCCTTAACTGTAAGGCCTAAAGCTTTGATAATTTCGTAAATACAATCAGCTAATGACCCTCTTCCAAAAAATTTAGAGAAATATTCTTCCTTATGTTCTGGAATTCTGGATTTTACTTGGGAATAAATAAAGAAATCCAAAAAAGACCCGCCAAAAATATTCTCCAAATTCGCTTTGATATTTCGTATATATCATCAGCTAATGATCCTCTTCCAAAAAAAACTTTAAAGAATAACTCTTCTGTGAAAACTATCCTATATTGTGGGTTTCTGGGTTTTACATAGGAATAAAGAAAGAAATCTTAAACTCAAGCTTATATTAGTTGTAGTTACGAAGTTTTGGTCCCAAACCAGCCATTCAACTTTTTTTCGTTATTCATGTTTTATTACATGCTACTGGCCGTATACATTTTGCGTCACAACACCGTTTATTATATTCCTTGCTGTGAAATCTTGGGATTTCTCAGTGTAATAAATTTTGATATCGTCACTGGAGTGACGATAACACTTTTCAGTTTCACTCTCTGTCGTAATTTAGGAACTACATTTTTTCCCAAACCAGTGACATTATAAAGAGTCTATCAAAAAGATTGGTTTCGATATTTCAATAAGATATAAAATAATAAGGTAACATAATAAATAGAACAATCAACTAGTTATTCCAGATATAAAAAATTATTTCACTCGGATGCGTTGTTAGGCGTTAAAAAACTCGTGCTGCACATTCGTTTTTTAACGCCTAACAACGCAACCTCGTGAAATATTTTTTTCATATCTGGAATAACTAGTTGATTATCCTCTATTTAATATTGAAATAGAACTTCCTGACGGAGTTCAGTAGGCGTGGTCAGCGATCCGTCAGTTCACTTGATGACATAAATTTAAAGATTCAAAGGATAGTGAGAAGGAACGGCGTGCAAAGGATAAATGTTTCTTTATAACAAACATGCCTGGATACAGAAAATTAAAATCAAAAACATAAAGAACACACAGCGGACACAAACATCGACTGCTGATCGACGGTATCGCTGGCCGATAGAATCCTGAGTCATTAAAAACATTAACTTTTGTTTGTTTGTTTTGTTTGAATGGGGTTTTACGGTTTTACGCCCCTTTCAACAATCTTTCAGTTATATCGCGGCGGCTGGAGCACCTAACAATGGATTCCTGGTATTTCTCACACCTGTACTACCATTACATCCTTTCCTAGCTTCCAGCTGCTATCCCACCTAGGTTTACGATTATCGACCCATTGGTGAGAGACAAATAGTCGGAAAGGATGAGTGCCGCCGTCGGGGATCGAACCCGGGACCTCTAGATTGACAATCCGACGCGATACCAACTGCGCTATGACGGCGACAAAAAAAAAAAACAACAAAAAAAAAAAAAAAAACGTTAACAATAATGATAATATAAAATATATTAAAATGCTTCATAACATACCAGTTTAATATGATTATCCAACGGAAGTGTATAGAATCGAGAAAGAAAGGGTTAGAGTTGGGATGGAGAACACAAGTGCTTGTGTAATACTGCATGTATCTGCAATCTGCAGAGGCCCACAACAGGAGTATTTGAATTTCGATAAAAGCTTGTATGTAACCTAATACACCAACACATTTTTTTTTATTTTCCCTCGACTGCAAGTAGCCTTTTTTACTGCGTGATATTTTCCCACTGCGTCAATTATTCTGCTTGCCTGGCAATTTGCACAGACAGTTAGTAAGACGTATTAAAATAACGCGGGCATTCAAACGTAGAGATCTTATCAGGAACGGATCTCTCTCTATGTATTTCTCTCTCTCTCTCTCTCTCTCTCTGTCTGTCTGTCTCTCTCTGTCTCTCTCTGTCTCTCTCTCTCTCTCTCTCTCTCTCTCTCTCTCTCTCTCTCTCTCTCTCTCTCTCTCTCTCTCTCTCTCTCTCTCTCTCTCTCTCTCTCTCTCCTTTTCTCTCTCTCTCTTAAACTTTATGGCCAGTTATTTGTAACAAAAAGTAAATCTATTTATTGGCGACCTAAAATTTGTAACAACAGCTTGAATAAGCTGATATTATTTAAGTCGCAAATCTAACCAATAAAAGTGCTTATAATAAATGTGGGAGAATGTCGGAGTTCAAAGTCAACTTTTGGTCTAAAATAATGATTCCATTGGTTTGTTGATTTTTCGATCGAGAGTCGCGTTCTGTCGATTATTTTCTTACATCATCATCTTGGAGAAATAGTTCGACAGAGAATGAAAAGTTTGAAAATGTAGCTAACCAACCAGGGAACTAGATGGAGGATCACTGACTCTCCGGGCCACACCCTCTGACTCCAACAGTAAGTTCCAATTCGATATCAAAATGCCGCTTTTTTTGCAAAACGCGTGGCTATTACATGTAACGAAACAAATGATTGAATGATTGAGTGGGGTTTAACGCTGCTTTTAACAGTATTTCAGTCATATCGCGGCGGCTGGAGCACCTTACAATGGATTCCCTGGTATTTCTCACACCTGTACTACCATTACATTCTTTCCTAGCCTCCAGCTGCTATCCCACTTAGGTTTACGATTATCCACCCATTTGTGAGAGGCAATTGTCGGAAAGAATGTTTGCCGCACCCTCTTTCTCCGACAGGAAGTGCCAATTCGATATCAAAAGGCTTTTTTTTGCGAAACGAATGGCCTTAACATGTAAAAAAAACAAAAACTATACTTGTCGACCTAAACTACGTATTTACAGCTTCAATATGGAGTAGTTACGACGTCGCTAAACCAACAAAAATGCTCCATAAGAATGTCGGTAAATGTTGGAGTCAAAGTTCAGCTGCGGAACCAAAGAATTACTTGATTGGTCGATTGATTCTTTGATTGACAGCCGCCATTTGTTAATAGAACACGAATCAATGAAATGTGAATTTTTGAAATTGTCGTTGGGCTTGCAGAGTCGTACAAACAGCTTGAAGTTGAAAGTACGACATTTTGCTCGTCTAACGACAGTATTATTATTATTATTTTTTTTTTTTTTGTAGAACAAACTATTCAGCCTCTGTCTTATGAACAGACTATATTATCCAGACTCTCTCTCTGGCTTAATAACCCTGTGGTCTTGAGATTTAACTAAATTCGAAGATTTTTACCTAAAAGGTTTACTTTTACTTTCCAGGTCATTTTCATCCTTTGATGCTCCTATTTCACACAAACACTCATAAGGAAACGGCCTTTCATTTAAAACAATGACCTTGACCATGTAATCGTGACCTAGCTACCTAACCTAACCTAACCTAACCTAACCTAGCCTAACCTAACCTAACCTACCTACCTACCTACCTACCTACCTACCTACCTACCTACCTACCTACCTATCTACCTACCTACCTACCTACCTACCTACCTACCTACCTACCTACCTACCTACCTACCTACCTACCTACCTACCTACCTACCTACCTACCTACCTAACCTAACCTAACATAACATAACATAACATAACCTACCTACCTACCTACCCTAACCTTACCTAACTTAACTTTACCTAACCTACCTACCTGCCTACCTACCCTACCTACGTACCTACCTACCTACCAAACCGAACCTATCTAACCTACCTAACCTAACATACCTATTCTAACCTAACCTACCTGACCTAACCTAACCTAACCTAACCTAACCTAACCTACCTACCTAACATAACATAACCTACCTACCTACCTACCTACCTATCTACCTACCTACCTACCTTGCCTACCCTACCTACCTACCACACCTACCTACCACACCTACCTACCTAACCCACCTACCTTACCTACCTACCTCCCTCCCTACCTAACCCACCTACCTACCTACCTAACTTACCTAACCTACCTACCTAATCCACCCACCTACCTACCTACCTAACCTACCCTACCCTACCTACTTACCTACCTAACCTACCTACCTACCTACCCTACCCTACCCTACCCTACCCTACCCTACCCTACCTAACCTACATTACCTACCTACCCTTCCTAACCTAACTACCTGCCTAACTAACTACCTACCTACCTACCTACCTACCTACCTACCTACCGACCTACCTACCTACCTACCTACCTACCTACCTACCTACCCTAACCTAACCTAACATAACATAACATAACATAACCTACCTACCTACCTACCCTAACCTTACCTAACTTAACTTTACCTAACCTACATACCTACCTACCTACCCTACCTACGTACCTACCTACCTACCAAACCGAACCTATCTAACCTACCTAACCTAAC